>JAANYP010003258.1:752500-905000 GCA_020465985.1 Centrapalus pauciflorus | reverse complement strand
GAAAGTAGCTTTTTTTTATCAATTTTTATTTAAGTTGTTGTAGGAAATTACAATTTAAGAAAATGAATTTCATATTTCAGTCACAAAATTGAAAAATTACAATGATTTTCTAACAAATTCTTTTTTGATTAAGAATATTCAATTAAATAAATTCCAGGATATATAAATTTTTATAGGATTTTTTTGTACAAAATAGCAACAAACTGGACACATTTTTTTTTTATCACCTCCACCTATTCGTCTGAAATATCATCCTACTACCTTAATTTTTTTTAATGAACATTGTACTCCAAACAATTTATTCATGATAGTAACCGTTGATGGCTGAATTTGCACAAATGGTGACTGCATGTCCAAGCTGTTATGTCAACACCAAATGGTGATTGTGTTTGCACAAAATAGCATCATATTCATAAATAGCAATGTACTCATTAATAGCAACTAAGTTACAAAGTAACAATATATTAATCTTTTATAACTTTAATTTAATTTTATTTATATTACTATTGAAAAACGAAAATGGTTCGTGCTCATCTCGTTTAAGTAATATTTAGTCCTAAATTTAATTAATGTTATGTAATCCTAAATATAATTATTTTTCATCGAAAATATTGAAATTCGAATGGTTTGCCCTTTTCTCATACGGAAAATTTAAAAATTGAGATGGTTCATAGTTATTTTCGTTCTTGAGAAATTTAAAATCGTAATAGTTCGTCGTTTTTTTCTTTTCAGAAAACTTGAAAAATCTGAATGGATCATTATTTTATCTATTTGAAAAATTAAAAATTTCAATGGGTCATCGTTTTTTTTTTCATTCGAACATATTAAAATCAAGATGTTTCGTCTTTTTTTTCATTCGAAAAAGTTAAAATTGGTTTGCTTCATTATTTTTTCGTTACAAAACAAAAACAAAAATTATATTTGGATTTGCACTTTTTTTATAACTATTAAAATTGTGAGGAGTCATTACACTTTTTAATTTATCCAAATAAAAAAACAGCAATTTATTCAGATTTTCAATTTTTAAAACAAAAATAACGATAAATTATTTTGATTTTTAATTTTCACATTGAGAAAAATATAAAAAGATAGTTTATTTACACCTCATGATAAGGTAGAAAAATGGTTAGGTTGACCTTGAAATGTGAAATGGTAAAATCTGTTTTTTTTATTCGTTAATTTATTATAAAAAACTGATTTATAATAATATAGTAATAATTGGTAAAAATAGACATTTATAGAACGAGGACAGCAGCACCCAAATATAAATTTGTGCTCGTGAAATTCTTGAGCCAAGAGGTCAAATACAATGGTCACGGACTCGCACACATGAAAAACAAAGAATTATAAATCGGCGAGTGGGAAGGAAATAATCGGTAAAAGATCGCCGACGTCACATTTAGTTTAATAATTGATGATTCCTGTCAGCCTTTTCGACTAAAAAGAAACCAACACTCGGCTCCTTTCCAAATTTCACAAACAATTTTCAGATTTACATTTTCCGTTCTCTCTCTAGGTCACTGTTGATTCTACAGGATCTAATGGAGTACGAGAGGATTCACAAGCTTCAGGTAACTGTTCTTCTCGCTAATTTACTATCCTGCAAATGTATATCCCTTGTATTTATTATCATCTGAATACCACTTCATGAATCACTAGCTTCCTCTGTTCATTTTACGCTATACACGCAATCTCCGTACTGGTAGAGTGATTGATTGAATATATTGTCTTTATTTTGGTGCGAAATTGTACTTGTTCGTTTTATAATATTTATTCCGATTTATGATTTCTGTTCATCACTCCTTTCCCCATTCGAATCTTCAGTTTTAGTGAAATCAAGTTGGTTTCCTTGTTAATCGACGTTGTATATAGGACTCTTCGAGAATTTGAAGTATCTTCAGGTAATTAGGCCGCCTTCTCCAATGGGAAGCTTCAAACCTGCAAATATATATTTATTATGTAAATAATCTTCACCGTTGATGAAATCAGTAGCTTCCTCTGTTCATTTTAAACTATGCACATTTACGTACGAAAAGAGTGATTGATTAAAGTATCTTCTGTATTTTGGTGTGAAGTTGTACTTGTTTGTTTAATCCATATATGATTTCTGTTTATCACTCGTTTCAGCTCTCAATTTTTCAGTTTTTCTGAAATCAGTTCGGTTATCTTCTAATCGACGTTTTGTTTTAATTTTGTAGTGTGTTTTTTTTCTATCCTGCAAATGTGTATCGTGTAAATAATCTTCACAGTCATGAAATTACTAGTTTCCTCTGTTCATTTTGAATATACACGAAATCCCTGAGCGATCGAGTCAACATATCTATCGTTTTCAGTTTTGTGCATGAATTTTACCTTCTTTTTTTTTTTAACGCCCTAAACGGATTTTGATTCTGTTTATCACCACGGTTTTTGTAGAGTAAATTTATTTCCTCATGTACTCGATGTTGTAGGGTTTTGAATGAACTTTGATAGTTCTTCAGGTAATAGTCATTAATGATGCTGATTACTTGCGTTATTTAAATAATTTTTACATGATGATCATATTGAATGTAGGTTGGGATAATATCCCCGAGTAAATTGAGGATGAAGCTGATGGGACAGAGAAAGAAAGATGGAGGATCAAAAAGCAATTCAGCAAGAACATCTCCTTCTAAACTTGAAGATACAGAGTTTGTGAACAACAGTTTGTTAGCTTCAAATTCTGGCGTATATGAAGAGGAAGGTATGTTTTTTTAAACATTTATAAACTATCTGAGTACTCTCCCGCTTACTCAATGTGGTTTTGTTTATCATTAACGGATAAACAACACCTAAAATTTCTACTGCCAAAAATGAGGGTGTAAGTTGAAGGGAATGCTCTAATGGGTGTTTGGGCATGCGATTTAAAATGATTATCTGATTGTGGTTATTATTGTTGAAATTTCTATATCTCAAGTTATGCGTGACAAATTGGGGGGCTCTTTTTCTTGGAGAGATTTTGAACCAATTTTGAATTCAAATGAATTTACCTTTTAGGTAAAGCATTTTTAAGCCAATGATGTGCTTTTGTGCGTGCATATTCTTACTTTTTTGATGTTTTTGTGTTTTCAATTATAAAGTGAATGTGAAGAACCATCACATTGGTGTGTGTTAGTAAAGTATTGAACTGTATTGTGGACCTAAATTGCAGTTTCTAGTGCGGGGATTTCCTCAGTGACATTCGATGGCACTCAAGTTGATCAGGGTCTTGGGCAGACGAAGGATCATATGAAAGAGAGTCGTGTGAAAACACACCATCAAAAGATGGATTGCAGTAATTCGAGTTCAGTCCATCCATTGAGATCATTAGAAGATGAGAATCTTGATTATGATAGCAATGCTAGTTCTTCTAGCTTTGAGTTTCATAAAGGCGAGAGATCGACACATAACCCTATATCTAGATCCCTGTTGAGACCTATGTCTTCGAAATGGAACGACGCCGAAAAATGGATAATCAATAGGCAAAATATGCAGAATCATAATCTGAAGAACACAACACAAAATCGAGCAAATCGGGTAGTGATGGTAAATGGGATTAGAGGTTCTTCTGAGTGTGTTAGTTCAGTTAAACGGGTTGATTTTTGCCAACCTGCGTTACAAACAGAGAAGTTTTCATTTGCCCCTTCTGCACCACAACACCACCCTGTTTCAGGTCACTCAAGTGGAGGGAGCGAGTCAAACGATACATGTCCCAAGAGTAATGATTTGAAAGAAGTCGATACCATGGAGTCATCATACCGACATAGTTCAAATGAGGATAAAGCAGGTAAATTATGCCTTTCTTGATGTTGATTCTTGCATATTTGTTAGTTGTTTTGACTATAGCATAGGCTCCGGTGTGCTCCCTCGACCGCACAAACATTTTGAATATATATAGTTCTTTAATTTGTATGATCTTTTTTGTGTAATATGTGAAATTTGAAATAAAGGCACATAGTTGTATAACTATTTGTGAACCATACTATGAAAATCCTTTGTTCACCACTTGTCCCACCCGAGTTTGTGACAGTGGCATATCTAGAAATTTTGATTAGGACATGCACTACCATAATAAATTATCTTTTCAGGTGGTCCACAATAGCAAATTTTTACTTCTAAATTGTTAACACCGCAAATGTTTATTTCGAGGTATAGTTCCAACCCCTGCTTTGTGAGGGTTACTATTATAGGACTCAAATCGTTGGCCATTCTGTTGATTTGTGTGAAGAGTATGTGTTTATGGCTTTGTGACCTTATAGTCACAAAGAAGTAACTTCAGTGCGTATTTAATCCTGAGTATGAATGTAGGTTGTCATGAAGTAAGATCCGTTTCAATGAGAGACATGGGAACAGAAATGACACCAATTCCAAGTCAAGAGCCTTCAATGACATCGACACCTGTTGGAGCTACAACCCCTCTTCGTAGTCCGAATTCCTCAATCCCATCTACACCTCGGAGAGGTGCACTGACATCCACACCTGTAGAACACAACACCAATGATGACTCCCGGAGTCCAAAAGAGTTGACAGAGCAAGAAGTAAAACTTAGAACTCGAAAGGAGATATTACAACTTGGAGTCCAACTCGGTAAGATGAACATTGCTGCCTGGGCCAGCAAAGAAGATATAGAAAAGAATGTATTGGCTGTTGAAACCAACACATTGGCAGAGGAATCATTGAGGATTGAATTTGAGAAAAGGGCTGCTGCATGGGAAGATGCTGAAAAATCTAAGCACAATGCAAGGTATTTCTTTAATCCGTAAGGCGTAAGCCATCTCTCTGAACTAACCTTCTTTACTAGTGTTCTTCATTTATAATAAATTATATGTACAGATTCATACGTGAAGAGATCAAAATTCAAGCATGGGAGAGTCAGCAGAAAGCGAAACTTGAAGCCGAAATGAAAAGAATAGAGGTAATTTTAGCATGTGATGTTTCATCATCAAACTTACATCTAATATAATAGTCCTAAGAAAAGACCATGTCAACAAGATAACGTAAGGTGAGCTGATCGACCCAAGACATTTTGGTTTCAAAAGGGTTTTTCTGCATAAACTTCTTATTGCTTGAACCTAAAACTTTCAGTCATAAAGGAGCAACCTTAATTGCTTTTTCCTAGTTTTAATGTAGCAAGTTGACGATTAGGCTGTGGACGATTAGTGTTCTATCTTATGCATCTTACAAGATGAGCTTTTTTATTGGAACTTATGTTCATTAATAGTTAAGGTTAACTCCATCCCCTATTTCAATTTTATTGCTTAAAAGACGTATGTTGTCTTTTAGATTGTAAGGAAGATTAGTCGAATATTCATCATCGATAAGAGGAAGAGGATAAGTTGATACAATCATCCTCCATATTTGGTAGTAGTTACTAAAGTTATTAATCATAAATAAAATAATTGTTGCTCCTCAACCTCCCTACCAAAAAAAATACCATAATCGATTTGTATATCTTGTTCCGCCTTTTTTAAATAGATTTTCTGACTCTTGTCACCAAATAAAACGTATGTTAGGCTGAAGTTGAACGAAAGAGGGTCAATGCACGAGCAAAGATGTTGAAAAAGATTGAAATAGCAAGGCAGAAATCAGAGGCGAAAAGGGCAGCAGCAGAAGCCCAGAAGACTAGACATGCCGCTCGGGCGGCAGCACAGGCGGAGTATATTCGACAAACTGGCCGTATTCCGCCTTCGTCACCCAACAGCTGTTGTGGTTGGTCATGAAACAATTAGTCAGTAGACTAGAATTTGGTTTGGCTTGTGGTGTTGATTAATTTGACTTACGTTTTCTGCATAATATCTTCGTTTGGGTTTCATGATCCATTCCATGCATAATTTCTTGTTTTTTTAAAGTGAGATTTTAAAATTGGAGTCATTGTTGGCAGCAGTTGGTGGCACCCCAATAATTTTTATTTATTAAAAAAATTATTATGGGGGTGGGGGTGGGGGTGGGGTGTAGGGTGGTAATTAGAATGGTCCCTTTCGGTTCAGGTATGGTCAAACTGATGGGGATGCGAATGGGAAGCATGTGGGTTGTACTTTCAAGAAAGAGAAAAAAAATGTCTTTGTTGACCGCCTACATTACACTTTGACTCCCCACCTCACCTCACCTCACCTCACGTTTTTAGAATAAAATCGTGAAAAATCATTACCCTTGTCCCTTTTACAACTTTCTTTTAATTTCTTTTTAGTTATTTTTGTTTTAACACTATGAACTAATGAGTGACGTTAAAGGGGAGTTAAAAGAGAAAATTAGTTTACTAGGTGCGTGAAAAACTCCTTTTTATAAAATAAGGCTTTTTTGACCAATGTAGGGCCCTTATAAACAAACGAACAAAGTCCTTTTTATTTATTTATTTATTTTTGTGGGACAAAGTGTGTTGAATGAGATTTTTGTTTCTTTTGAGTTCAAACACGACTCTCATACAATATCTATAGAGTATCATGAGAGGTTAACTAATGACGGTAGATAGATTCCTTTCATGGATTTCGAAGACCTTGTATTTTGTAATTACAACATAATCTCTTAAATATTTTAAATAGTAGATTGATCATTTTAAGACTCAATTTTAACACGTAAAATGGAGGTCATGAATAACAAAAAAAAAAAACTTATTAGTGAGAGCTTAAAATAAATAATACGAATCAAACTGAATTTGACATGAATTCCATTTTACTGCAGCGATGCACAACGTACTCATGTCAAATAAATTTTTTTATATTGATCTAAATTTATATCTTTATTATGACCGTGAGGCCCTATGAAAATGAGAGACCTTATGTGGTCGAGCCTTACGCACACCCTAAAAGCCGCCCCTGACAGTAGATTTGTAGAACAATCATATATGACTTGTAAATAAGATCTCAACTCCATCATTTATCACAAATAGATATTACTATCATTCATAAACATGATATTTAACTTTGTTTTTTCATAAAATAAAATCAATTGGAACCTCATGATATATGTATCCCATTAATTCGAGCAGCTATTGGTTTTTTACTTTACTAGTATTAGGCTTTAAATATATAATAAATAAATATTTGTAATAATTAATTATCACGACTTCATAATTCCAACACTCAAAAGGTTCATACACCACTTTATTTCAAATATTTAATGATTCAACATTTAATATATTTAATTAATATCTCCAAATTTTCAAGCTCATTCAAGAAAAACGAATAGCTGTACAATGACTCAATGATGCTTTGCTATGACTAGGCTACCCTCTCGGGGCTTGTCATTATCATTATCATTATTTTATGGATGCAATGATATCTAATACGTCGGTTTTTGAAATTTCCTCAAAATTACAATAAGGGTTGTACTTGGTACACCACATCTAATATGTAGGTCAACTATAGTTGACATTGACAAGACATGTGACTTCACACCTTAATTTATATTGATGTGACATTTTCTTTAATAATCTTTTTAAGTTTTCATAGTTTTTTTTTATTTCAATATTTTTATTTAGTAGTAAGATATTTAATAGTTTGTTTATATTTAATAATCTATTTAAAACCATAAAATTAAATAAAATTTATTGAATCTGATAACATAAATAATTTAAATTGTATAAAAAGAAATATGACATATTATATATTTGTTTTATTTAAAAAAAAATTGTGTTATAATTAAAATGTTTACATAATCATTAAAAAAAGTTTATTGAGTTGACTTGAAACTGAGAGTGATTATTTCTATATTTGTGAATTGAAAACATTTAAAACATATTACAAAAAACCAAAAACGACTTCTTTGACATGTTTAAGAAAAAAAAATTTTAAAAATTTAAAAACTTGTTTATTTGTACATAGGAAGTAGTTAAATTAGTTTTTCATTTTACATAGTAATTAATTTTAAAAATACATTAAACAAATTTAGGACAAATTTAATTAATAAACGACAAACATTGTTTCAATACATCAAGTTCCCAAAATATAAAAAAAAGAATATTATCATTCCAATGGTATAACATTAAGATCAACATTTCTGTGGACTTCATCGTAAGCAAATAATCTATCTCTATACATTTCTTCCCATTCACTTACTTTTTTCCATTTTCTTTTTGAATACCCGGAAACACCTGGCATTGGGTGTTCTTTTTCTAAATCAACCTTCACAAAATGGTTGTTACATACAAATGCGATTGCGATTGATTGATTTAGTTCAGGATGCTTTGGTTTCGATCTCAATGGAAAATAAGTCAAGCAACGTTCCTTTGTTAAATAATAAAAAATGCAGTTGTACTTATTTGATATCAAGAGACCGGTGTCAGGCATCCTCATCCAATGCCTAGCTGGAGCAAAGCTTGAACCGAAGAAATTTAAAGAGTCTTCCAAACGTTTGTAGTCGCAACCATAAATGCTTATATATTCTTTTTTATTGTCATGCAGCTCCTGTAATAGTTCATAACGAATTGTAGGCCATTCATTTTGATGTCGACCCATAGCAACAGCTACTGATCGAAATCCACAGTTTCCGTCTCCATTGACGTCTTCAATGTTGATGACGTATGATTGAAAAAATGATGGAATTTCTCGTAACAATGGATGCTTATAGCCTATAGGTACCTATATAAAATAAAAGATAATTATTTGTCTCGTTATTCACCAAATCAATAGAATAAATAATAATAAATTTTTAACATTGTACCTGGATTGTGGGATGCTGATAATAATATTCATTTTGTATTGGAGGATCGGTATATAAATCCATACGACATTGAAGGTCCCAATTCCTAACATTTATCATGTAAATTAATCTCAATCCAATGTCTAAAAGATTGTAAAAATATTAAATGGTACCTCTAGTGTTTGTTCCTGAGAAGGTGGTTCTTCATTCAGGTCTATCTCAGACGGTGGTTCCCGATTTAGATCAACCACATATGAGCTATGTCGTGCTGGCTCCACATTCAGGTCCGACAAATTTGATGCGTTTGCACAACTATGTCTGTGAGGAACATGATTTGGCATGTTAGCACGCTTAATCTTTGGGCGCCCACGGGTACTCTTCTTCACTGAAGGTTCACCAGTCAACATTTTTGATGGATCCAGTATCCCCTTTAGTTTCCTTAGAAGACTAAATTTGCCATGATCCTGTTGACTGTTATATTTTTCTTTGAACCTTTGAATCTCGTGATCACAACCGAGGTCACCGTATTCCACAGATATAGCAGGCGTTAAATCAAGCTTCTTCCAAAAAGCATCAATAGATTCTAGTGGAACAGGTAAACCTATAATAAAATGAGACAAAATACCATTCAATTTACAGAAATTATACATATATCAGTTTTACTTTTGTGGATTAAATTAAACATACCCGTACTGATATACGTCACTAGTTCATGAGCACAAGGTAATCCAAATGCTGTCCGTAATTGGCAACCACAATTATCCTTAGTTAGCGCTAGTCCCTTTGAACGATGAAGCTCTTCTAGAATTTTTTCCATACCATCAAATGAAACAACCCCTTGCAGATGTTGAAGTAGCGGTATGTTAAACTTTGGCTTGCGGATAATTTCGCACCTTTGAAGACTTTCTTTAATAGCAGACTCTTGTGATATTATAATTTTTTCAATAACAAGTATGAACTTGTCCAAATCAGATCTCCCCGACTCTAGATATTTTTTTAGTTTGGCGTGCTGACTTTTAACTCTATTTGTTGTTGAATTTCCAAATGTGGTATGTCTATCGGTCCACAAAGACACAAATCTTTCAGCATACTTTTCCAGCCAAACACTTTGAAGATAACCAAAAACATCTAAAACACAAAAAAGATGAAAGTCAAACACATTAGTAATAATTAAAGAGTATTATTTGTTAGCATATTTTTCAATGTTATGAATGATACCTGGATGCTTGGACAATATTTTCTGTAGATCTGCATAATTTTGCATGTATGCAGTGTGTGTTGGAGATCGAACTAGATCTGTCCATTTTGCATGGAAGCAACCCCAAGTCTTCTGTGAACTGATACGCGGCCGACAATGTTTTGTTACATCATTGAATATATGCCATCTACAAAGTAAGTGATTACTTTGTGGAAAAACTTCTTCACATGCATTCATTAACGCCACATCTCTCTCTCTCGCTCACCGCCACCGCTATCGCCATCGCCACCGCCACTTTCTCTCTCGCTCTCAGCCACCGCCGCTCTCTCTCTCTCTCTCTCTCTCTCGCTCTCAGCCACCGCCGCTGTCTCTCTCGCTCGAAGCCATCGCCACCGCCACACAACGACCGCCACCACCGCACGTCCTCTCTCTCTGTGACGTTCTCGAGGTGGAGACCACGCCTCCGCCACCGTCACCGCCACCGCCTCATCGACCGGCGACCCTTCATATTTCTTGGTAAGTCTAAAAACCAAATAACATTCTTTGTTTTGTTTTTTATTCTTCTTCTTTGTAAGAAACCTAGCTAGATCTGTGTAAAATCGAAAATCTTTGGTCAAAGCCAAAAATTATCTCTTTCATTATACATACATACATGTAATATCTTAAATCTTTGGTGAGAGAATCATTTTTTGGGAGGAGATTTATTTATACTAAAAAAATTTGGATTTAAATAAAAAAATTTTGTATTTGATTTCTATAAAGTGGTGTTTGATTTTGATACCTCCAATTTACTGTTAGGTTGTTGCCGGATGGTCTGTCGTCGTCGCCAGAATTGTTGTCGGAGTCGCCGGAATTTTAATCGGAGAGTGGTTGAAAATTTACTGTAAATTTTCTAAGAATATTTGACTGTTGTTTAGTTAATGAAATTGTAATTTATGGGTTGTAAAATTTCTGATATTTGAGTGTTGTTTATGGGTTGTAATATTTCTGTTTGGATTTTAATATATGGGTATTTCTGTTTGGATTTTAATACATGGGTATTTCTGTTTGGAATGTAATTTGTTAAGGGTTGTAGTATTTTCTTATGGGGAATGTAATTTTTCAGTTTTTAGGAAATGATATTTGACTTTGAAATTTCATATGGGGAATGACATTTTGAGGGTTGTTTATTCAGTTTTTGTCTTCAAAAAGTCTGAATTTTACATTGAAAATGAAAAAATATTAATAGGTCAAAATAGATATGGTGTGGTGAGAAAATAGAGATGGTGTAGTAAGAAAAACCCTTACAATAATAATGAATTTGTCATAAAGTATAATCAATATAAACTTAATTTGCTTCATATTATAACAATTTTTTAAGGTCTTCTTTTTACAAACAATGACAAGAGTCAAAAAGGACTTCGAAAATTCAAGCAAACTCCATCCTTTTGCACCTATCAGAAATTCATAAAAGAGACAACGACTGGATTTGAGCGAAAACATCCAAAACTTCGATATCTTTTCTTTCTCCATATCGGCATGAACTAATCGATTTCGTCAACACCAAATCAACCAAATGTAATTAAGCACATCGAAACATCAACGACGAGTTCGATTTCCTAGTCCACCGTTCTTGTTCTTAACTTCAAATATTCACAGTGAATAAACTTACGAATGACGGGATGAGCGATGAAGTCCGAACTCGACCCGTACAAGTAATATTTTGTTTGTAATATTTGTAATGATAACAGTGGAAACTAAACCAAACATTAAATTTCTGACAACACTTTTTGTTACAACTATTATCTGCTTATTAGTTTCTAAAATGTTACAACATTTTTTTCAAACGTAAATCCAAACACTTATGTCAATTTAGATTAGATAGTAATTATAATGTATTAATAGCCAATCAAACTAATGTTGTGTTTTCTAAACAATAAATAAAATGAAATGATAATATAATTTTTAAAGAAATAAAATCGGAACGATTGATACTTAATAGTATAAGATAATCTGTATATGTATGATTTAGTGTTACTAATTTCACATCCCCTCTTAATGAATGTGTATGATTAATAAAATTTAAGCAGAAAAGATGTGCATTTTAGACAACCCATAAAAAACCTACACATGAATTTTAATTTTAATTTTTCCACCATTTTGTCATTTCTCAGGTTTATCTCTCTCCACATAAATGATGCATTTATTGTTTACTGTGTTATCAAGTAGATATGATAATAATAAGTTTTAATGTCCTATGTTTAATAAAATTAAAATTTCATCAATTCAATGTATTATTAAGTCGTAAAATATGTTATACGCCATGGTATATTATCTATGAAATATTATTCTACCACGATCTCTATTGATATATTGACTTTTTACATCTTGATATTTCAATTCACATGGACTGAACACTGGTCTAAATAACAATGTCGAAGGCGAGCTAACAACTGTACAGTAGTGGTAATGAAATCAGTAAAATACCATTTTATTTTTAAATTACTTATTAATGATACCATTAAAAAAATTATCAAATACTTACTTGAACGAAGAATCGTCTTAGATTAGGGAGGGTAGTACAGGAGTTGAATCAAGTTGTTTTCAAGATGCATTGTAGCTTCACTTGAGAAGGACTTGAATCGACTCGAAAAGCTCGAATATATTTATAAACGTTATATCTAATATCATTTGAGTAAAGCTCGACTCGATATCATATAGCTCAAGTTGCTCAATAAAAAGCTCGACTCGTTTGTAGTTCTTGATTACATCAAAAAGTTTGAAAATAACTCAAGGCTAACTATTAGAAGCTCAAGCTAGGCTCATTAAGGTATTATTATCACATGGTTTCACTTGACAAACTCTAATGGATTGTAACTTTGATTTTTAATTAATATTTTAGGGATTGCTAAAATGAGTTTTTAATTAGTATTTAAAAGAAGAATTACTAAAGTGAGCATCTTAATATTTAAATAAGATTTAAAATTAGCCCTTCATATTTAAAGGGATAATTGTGCAAACAACCCTCAACTTATCGGCTTTTTGTTAACTAAACCCTAAACCATTTTTCGTTGCATAGAAAACTCCGAACTAACTAAAAATCTAGTAAATCAAGGTTTTATCAACGAGTAACCGGTTGAAACCAGTTATTAATCCTACGTGGACCGGTAAATAATCTACGTGGAATAAATTTTAATTGTTGAAACCGATTGCCAAGTATCACACATCATTTAAACCTCCGTTTTCCGTTAAAAAATTTCAATTAAAAATTATCAACGGACGTTTAAATGATGTGTAATACTTGACAATCAGTTTCAACAATTAAAATTTATTTTACGTAGGATTAATAACTGGTTTCAACCGGTTATCCATTGATAAAACATTGATTTACTGATTTTTAGTTAGTTCAGGGTTTTCTATGCAACGAAAAATGGTTTGAGGTTTTAATAAAAAAAAACTGACAAGTTTTAGGTTTTTTGCGTAATTATCCCATATTTAAAATATGACTTTTTTAAATTAAGTTTTTAACTATTATCTAAAACAAGATATTAATAAAATAAGCATCTTGATGTTTTATTAATATTTAAAATGAGATACTCTACCTAGCAAAAATTAAGACCCTGTCCATTGTAAATTATCATGAGTTTTTCTTTTTAAATTTCATAAGATTTTGTCTTTCATTTTTTACTGATATATCTTCTAATTTATTTTATGACTTTATCTTTATCCTTTTGAGATTTTGATAATTATCTATTTCTTTCACTTTTAATAAACATATAACCCATTATTAGTTTTATCAAAACAATAATAATATCCTCTAATAAGTTTTTATATTATATTTATAGTTTTTATTTGTTGTTAACATTTTATTTAGAAAAATTTACTAGTATTTTTTTTTATTAAAAGAATTGACTAATGTCATTTTTTTCGAACAAATTAAAAGTTTTTGAATTGTAAATAACTGTTAATAAAGATATAGTTTTATCAATAAATTGTTGTTATAAACATTTGATTAAGACCGGGTATTTATAAATTAGTAAGCAAACTAAATTTGAATTTTAACATTGTACAAAAAATATTGTTTTGATTATCCAACCTCAACATAAATTTTAGAAAAAATGATTGTAAGGCTTCCTTAGTTTGGTTGATTAATAAATCATTGTTAATTAACAAATTCTTTTTAAATTATAAGTCTCCGATAATTATGTTTTAAATATTTAAATTTCTACTAATCTTACATTAGATAAACTTTTAAATTAAGCAAACAACACTTTTTTAAACTTTACCATGTTTTAGAAACGTACTTTACAATTTTCATATCTGAAAAGATCAATTGTATAAAAATTTAGTTTGTACTTTAGTAATTTTTTTATTAATTTTCATTTAAATAATGAACTAAGTTTTATTCTTATGAGATATATACTATAAAAAATTAGTTATTAGTGACAATTTAAGTAACATTGCTTGGTGGCATTTACTATAAACATAGCTATTTTTTAAAAAATGCATTTACACTTTTAGGACAAAACATAATTTATTATTTGACATAAAAATCAACTTATATTTTCTATTTTTATGTAATTAAGTGTTTTTAGAAACAAAATTTAGAACGTTAAAATGGAATAATATCTTTTCAAGTGCGTGTTAAAGAATTAATATAAATAATAAATAATTAAATTTATTAAATGTACAACTGAATAAAACATTAGTATTAACAACTTCAAAAATATTATCATGCTAATTTTTTTTTTGTTAACCATTTAACACGAAATCACGATCAACAATTAAAACAGTATGCAAAAAGTTACTTCGATTAAAATAACTACATAAATAATATTTCTATTCAGAGAGATAATGCAGCATTATGTTCTTTATTATCAGTCCTTTAATTTCCAATAAATATTATTAAGATTTCTATCTAAATAGCTATTATATCCCATTAAAAATTTACAATAACATATATCACTTAAATCGTTAATTATTAAAGGCTTTTCCCATCACAACGCGTGGCAATACATAACTTGTTCGAGCTCACTTTTTGGACTGGACTGGGCTCTGGCTGACACAATCTTAAGGGTTGTTTGTTTAGTTCTTAATGGAATCATTAAAAAGTCATTTAAAGGTAAAATGACCTTTTAATGATTCCATTAAGAGATAAACAAACATGGTCTTAGGCCATAAAGTCTTCGATAACAAGTAGGCAGTCATTCGACAAAAGTAATTAGGGACACAAGATGGCTATAGTCCACAAGGAATCGATCGTGGTCGTTGATCATGAGATTCGGGTTAACGACCTAGCTAAAATGCCTGGCTTACGGCGAGTTTCCTCAGCACAATAACTTACTAATTGATACATAATACATAACCTCGTAAACGAGTCTCGTGTATTGTTCAAGCACAGAGATAGAGAGGGATCATATTAATTACAGTTTCGAGTTTTCATAAATACCTAAAAGCTTAGAACGAAACGCTGCTAACGTTACACAAACTGCGAAACTGGCATCTGGAGTTTGCTTTGCTTCAGTATTCAAACGAACCGACTGACGCAACTCCATTGCTCAGATTCATAGACTCTTGCCGGCTCGGAGCGTAGTTTTCGTAGCCGCTATCTGAGGACTTCTGCAGCGGAACCGAGTTAAGAAGCTCGAGACCTTGTTTCCCCATCTGCTGCACCTCCTGCGGCGACAGTATCTTGATGCACCATACACTGCTCACAAACTCCCTGTTTATAGGGTTAAAATTTACTGAATCATATATTCCAATTGGATTACGTAACCAGAGTTTTAGAAATTTGGCAACGAGAGGAACTTACGGCCACGGGTCGTCACCGAGGAGAAGAACATCGTTCTCCCGGTCAACGAATACAAGCTGCCAGCCTGATCTCAAAGGGTCTTCCAATTGGCCTTCAAGGCCAAACATTTGAGCGAGTTCACTTCGCAGCTCGTGGTAGCTGCTAAATTTCGCTATATCGAGTGACCTCCCGAAACACCCTGATTTGTAAACCTGTTAAGCGACACCAAAACCGACATCAATTAACTAAAAATCACTGCTAAACAACATGAAAAAGGCCTGAAAACGAAGGGATTCACCTTAACGAAGGTTCTCGTGGATGGGTTTGATTGACCCACGTTTTCCGGAGACTGCAGGAAACCCGATTCATCGATACAACTTGAAGGCGTCAGCGATGGATTTATCGAAAAATCGTTGCCCGCAGTGCTCATGGTATAATTGGAAGAAGTGAAAGGCATAGTCAAGGAATCACTGTCACTGCCGACTCCCCGAAGGTTCGATATGCCACTTTGCATGAGAAGATTTGAGTTATCGATGTTTACTCCGAACAAGAGATGACTTTGAGGATCGTTGTTTGTTTCTTGATCAATCGAGCACTCTCTTCCCGGAAAAGGTGGTAACGAAACAGCGTTTTGGGAGAGATTAGAACTCTGAGAGAGGCTTGTATGGGACGGTGGGCCCAACTGTTCGACTTGATGAAGAAGAGACTGTGATGCTCCGGACACGAGAAGTGGATCAACGGCAACACGTTTTGCCGGCCAACCAGTGGAAGTTAGCAGGGAGGCAGATCGAGGCATGTTAAGAAGTTGGGAAGTTTCGTCATGAGAAAACGAACCCAAAAGAGACTGTAACGAGGAGACGCTAGAAGCGCTCATGGGGTTTCCATGTGAATCAGAAAAGCTCTGATGTTGCATCGACGAAATTGTTTGCAAAGACGGGGAGTTCGACTGAGAGCTCGACGTGAATTGCGGTATCGTTTGGAGTAGGGTTTGTTGGTGATTATTGAACGAATTCTGGTGTTGCAGTTGTTGTGGAAGAAGGTGAGACTGTGGGTGTGAAACGGGCAGGTTTTCGGGAATGAAAGTAGGCTGGGGCTGAGATCGGTGCAACATCTGAGGCTGCACCAGACCAGCCGAACCGGTGGGAGCCGTTTGGTGTTGTTGAAACTGTAGAAGTGACGATTTTGCCGAATCCATACTCCTCATCTCTTGAAGCGCAGCGGCAGCCATAGCTTGGTAAATATCCGTTTGCATACCAAGCATCCCAGCATCGAGCCTCGGCTGCATCCAAGGGGAAACCCCAAATCCCTGAAAGTTGAGAGACTGGATTCCACGGTCACCCGGATCACCACGTAGCCACATTACCGGAGAGTTCATTCCGAGATCATCTTCCTTCATCCCTAAGACGAACAAACCAACCATTTCTCAATACGAAAAACAGATCTTTCGTTATATCACTAGCACGAGTCACCAAGCTTGAAATTTTACGAAGAAATACTCGTGTTTCGCTTAGAAATTTACCGTTAAAAGAAGGAAGCCCGGGAGGCCATGGTCGTTTGAGTCGGAGCGGAAACTGCGAAGGGTACATTGGGAATGTTGTCAAGGGTTCGATCTCCCACAACGAAACCCTCGGCTGTCTCTCGCCAGCAGTAGACTCGTCCCAGCCAACCTTCACAGACCGCCAGTGTGAATTCGGCCATCGAGCTGGATCGAGATCACTGATGCCGGTTATAGTTCCCATATAGCTGGAACATTTTCGATATTAGTACATACAAACTCTTCTCAAATAAGTAGAATAACGAAAACATAGATCTTCGCAACAGAATTTAAATATACCGACGGACGCTTGACTCTTCAGTTTCAAACAACATTCGAAAGCGCATGCCAACAGAGACTCGTGTATGATAGACTGCTTTAACATACTTAGCAAGCGGTATGACAAATTCCGACGGACTCGCCCTGCAGAGATCGAGATTTAGAGAAGGTATTATTAAGTACAATTCCGCCTATTTATAAACAACATACCTCGGATTATAAAAAATGGTGAAACGGCTATTAGTTGCAGCCGCATGTGCAGCGGCAGCAAGTAGCCCCAAGTGCATACTGTCACTGGATAAAACCGAAGACGGCATAACAGTTTGCGGTCGATTTGCTCGCCGAATTCCCAACAGCAACTGGTTTTTCTCGTTCCTGCTCGAATAATACTACAATCTCAATCTTTCGGATCATAAACGCACAAAATATTATGTACAACGGATACAAAGTTGTTACCATATGAACAAGACCGAATCACCCGCAACAAGTCTTTTGGCGCTTACGAAAACGCTCCAACCGGTTGTAAGGAGATGCCTTTTCGGCTGTCCTGAAATGGATCATCACAATGACATTAAATTAACGCCTATAAAGAAGGTCAGGCTATGTATTTGTGCAACGCATCAAATTCAAATTACGTACCACGGAATATATGTCTAAACTTCCATTCATTGTCATGTAAATCCCTTGCGATTAATTCTTGAGCCGGAGGTTGCTGCGTGAAATCCTGTAAATCGAAACAAAAATAGTCCTATTAGTCAAGATATAATCTCAACAAAAATAGGCCTCATTTGTTTTTCATCTAGAGACTCTTAAAAACATCTGAAATCTAAAGTATAGATCTATAATAAATTAAGATTGTTTGTTTAAATTCAGATTTAAGAGGTTGAAACCTCTGAATTTTCCTCTAAATTTTAAGAGGATGTGAGTTGTCTGAATTAAAATTAAGAGCCTCTTAATTTCAGATCTTAAGACTCCTCTTAATTTCAGACGTGGTTTTCAGACTTCAGACATTTAACCTCTTAAAAAACAAATACCACATGAATGAATTAGCTTACCAAAGGTGGAAACACTTTCTCAGCTGCACGACGAGGTACCGAAAATCCACCGTGAGTGCTAGTGTCACTTGCCGTTAATGTTTTACAAAAATAATTTGTGGGTTGTTTGCTCGGGGCACCTAGATCCGCCGGAAGAAATGCCTCTTTTTGCTCTTCCTATATAGATCACAACAGAACAAATGAAATTGAAGGGAGCACCATATGGAATAATAAAGCATTCGAGAAAAAAAGCATTCAAGCATTAAAAAGAATTGGAAAACAACATACGGAGTTCAGCGGTTGCAGCGTCATCTGAGCATAAACCTCATCGGTCTCCACATCTGCCTGATGAAAATTTTCGAGTCAAACAAAACCAAGAAACGGAAACTCAAGGAACACAAAGCAACAATTAAAGGCCCGCTTAGGCGCTTACATGCATAGTCACGTTGTGAAGTTGGCAAATGAGTTGCGGAGGTAAGCTCGGGTAGTTTGGAGTATGAGCATCGACTTCTTTGTTTGTTGACGCCGCAACCTACATTGGTTATAATTCAAAATAACCAAAACGACTTAAATCAACAATTTGCAAAAAAGAACGATGGAAATAACGAATTATACAAAGTCCATAAAAAATGACCTGCTCGCTGTGACCCTGTGGGAAGTATACCACACGACTTCCGACGGTGGGGAGGGAAACAAGAGGACCAGCACAAGCATGCCAAAGTTCGGAATTCAAACATCTTTT
Organism: Centrapalus pauciflorus; assembly: GCA_020465985.1. Classification (NCBI taxonomy): domain Eukaryota; kingdom Viridiplantae; phylum Streptophyta; class Magnoliopsida; order Asterales; family Asteraceae; genus Centrapalus; species Centrapalus pauciflorus. The sequence continues at coordinate 885,809 of JAANYP010003258.1, read as the reverse complement.
CTCCCCTGAAAACAAAATTTCACATCATCGATTAGCTTTTAACGCATCGAGATATATAAACCTACAGATGCTTAAGTCCAACCCACTGCATCTCGAGACACAATTGGTCCCCTACCACTAAAGAATTGTAATCTATTTTGTTGTGTTGATGAAATTATGCAATATCTATCAACACATGAAGAAGCATTAGCAATTCTCGCAATCAGCACTTCAAAACATAAACATGGTTCGAATGCTGTGTTAGGATGAACATGAGATCATGGCAACAATTAAAACACAAAAAACAAAAAACAAAAAACCAAACCCAAGGACAAAGCTATAATCTCAAGTCTTGATTCACTAGATGCAGTAAACCATATGATTAAAAACCAAATATACGAATACATAAACGAATGGAAAGAAATTCATGGAGGCAAGGCGCATGAGGGCTGCAAATTATATGCATAATAAGGGGATTAGATAATCGATCAAAGCCAAAAGAACAGACCTTCGGGCAATTGCTGACCGAAACCAACAGCAGAGAGCTTCATTTCCACAGGCTTCAACAGTTTAATTTAACCAGAAAATTCCTTAAACAATCAAGAATCTCAACAGTTTTAACCACAAAATTCCTTTAAAAACACCCCCAAACCACCCTACAAAAAGGGACCACTTTTTACTTCAAGATATCTAATTCTTCCTTCTCTTTAACAATCCATACAAAAATTTCATTTAACCCCACTTGTCCACTTGATATCTTTCAACCGAAACCGGTCGTACTACAAAACAAAACCAATTTCCACTTCATTCGATCTTGATCTTCCTCACCCAAACCCCAAAATAACACCACAAAACATCCACAAACAGCTTCATCTAAGAACTAATCTTCTTTTCTTGTTTTTGTAACAAACCCCACCACCAAATTTAGCCAAGAATCACAGCAGGAAGCTCATTCAGCTGCAAGAATCACTCCAGATCTCACCTTTGAAGAAACCCCTAATCTTGAACTTGCAGAAACCCAAATCCTAGGGAAACCCCAGATCTCTTACACCAAGATTCAGAAATTCAAGTCAAAAAGCAAGCATCTTGAAAGGTAAAGCTCAAGATCAAGAATGAGTTTTCTTCAATTAAAAAACTCGAGCACGATTTGTAGATTTTGGTTTGTGTGTGTGTGTGTGTTTTGTGGTAAAGACTGAATGAATGAGATCAAACAGGACCTTTATTAGGGTTCTTCAACAGTTTTCCTGTAATGGAAAATGGCTTTGCTCCTTTGCTGCTGTTTAGCTACTGGTATACTGTTACTCTTACAAGTAGTCTTTTGCCCCTTATTATTAAATCCTTTTTATTTTTCATCTCTGCCCCCAATCAATCATCAAATACCGCCATTGAACTTTTTCTTGGCCCAAGTCCTTTTCAATAACAGAAATAACAAAATTATAATTAAACAAGTGATCATTTATTTAGATAAAAGTTAATTTCTAATAAATGAACAGGATAAATGATGGATGCTTTTATTTGATTATATAAATTTATGTTTATAAATTACGTCCTCCAAAAATAATTTCTTTCTAAATAATTAAAGAAAATTATATGGATTTTTGATATAACACATTCAATACATCAAAAATTGAAGTTTGATGTGAGATAAAAATATATAAAATGTGTTGTTTTTAAAAAAAAAATCAGTTTATCATAAAGATTGCGTTTTATTCAAGTTCCATATTGAGGTATTAATTTTTCTAAACATTAAGTTTTGATTTTCACTATAAACATTTGATTATTGAAGGAAAAAGATTACATAAAATCGTGTTTTATATATGGCTATTTTTTAACTTTAATATTTTTGGGTACCTTGGAGAGTGATGAGACAATGAGAACGTATACGTAATTGTATCACGGTGTAGGATTTTTTCGGACCCAGAATCTAGAGTTAGATTGGACTGTGGTCCTAATATGGTACCCTCCATCTCATTCATCACAAGTCGCCAAAAAAGTCATATAAATACATAGTTATTTTTTTAAAATTAAAGCCACCACTTTTTCTTATTATAATTAAGTAAACATCATTTAAATGTTGAAATAAAATCGTTTTCGATTTACAAACTAAAGGATTTTGACCAACTTTAATTGTTACTTTCTTTAAGATAATGTTTTATTAATGTATAACTTGATAAATCTATATTTATATATATTAATAAAAGAAAACATTTTATGCCACGTGTCATCACCACATTCATCTAAAATTTTGATTTCCCGACTTTTTTCATAATTAGATTTCTAAATTAACTAATTTATTGTTTAAAAAATATGAAATATAATTCAAATACTTTCTTATTTTATCATGTAAATTAAAAAAAGAAATCCTTTAAGCATTCTAATACTAATCTAAATTTACATTTAAGATATAAAAAATTGATATTTTAATTAAATTATAATTAAAACATATAAAATTATTATCTTACAAATATGATATATTCTCAGTATAAAGAAATCAATTATAATCCATGAATTGTAATTTGAGAATTCATGTTTATTTATTTACAATATATTCAACGGTTAAATTGTACACTAAATATTTTAATTAAAGGTTAGTATTTATGTTATTTTTTATAAACTGGATTTAGATTACATATTTTGAGTTTTTCTTATTTAGAAAAAAAATAATTGATCTTATTGTATTAATAATTAGATAATAATAGATTCTTTTGAAATTTATGTTTGGACGAGTTTAATCCGTTTAAATTTAAATCAAGCCCACATTTTCTTATATTTTTTATATTGAACTAATCTCACATGCGTATAAAAAAAATAAAATTAACTTTGTGTTAAAAGTTTATGGAAAATTTTTTATGACATTCTACATCATAGTATACAATATGGTATAGTTGAGAAACATTATAAATATTTAAGTTGAATTGAAATTTTAATAAACTAGATATAAGTTTATCTAACATACATATAACAATTGTGTATTTTTTTATAAGTTTATATTCACAAAAAAATAATTAGTTTTTTTTAAATACTCATGTAAGTATGTAACACCAAATGTCACGTGTCACCTCCACATTTCATCGGAAAAAATTAATACAACATATTATTATAAAATATAAAAGATAAAAAATTAATACAACATATTATTATAAAAAAAGATAAATACAATTTATCATTTTTATAAAGATAAATAGATTTTATTATTTTTAATCTACGATAAAAGATAAGTACAATTATTATTTTTAAAAAGATAAACAACTTTATTATTTTAGTCTATAAATATTACTTTATAATAAAATATATAAGTATTATATAACATATAAACTAAAATTTCAATTTATATCAAATAAAATATAGTAAATTAAAAATAAACTTTTAAAAAAATTATTAACGAATAATAATAGTAAACTTATATTATTTTAAGGGTTTATTATGAAAAATACCAACATGTTTTCATATTTTTTACGATTTAGTCCCTCCGTATTATTTTTTCCTAAGAAAGTTTTCAAGGATATTGTTTTCAATCCGGTTTTCGGAAAAATTTTGTTTTTTTTTTTCATAATCAACCCTGATATTTTCCACAACAAATGAACAAGTTTTCACTATTTTTCTCCGAAAAGTCCACAAACTCGAGAACTTTTTTGAAAAAAAAAAAGAAAAATTTCAAAAATCACAAACAAATATATAACTTAAGGATTTTATTGGTAAAAAATAACATGGAGAGACTAAAATTAAAAACATGGTTTTTTTTCATATTAACCCCTTATTTTAAATAATTAATAGTTATGTATTTTATTTTTACTTATATACATTTTATATAAATAAATTTTATTAAAAATATCCACATATTACGTGGGTCAAAAACTTTAATATAAAATTTGCCCTTCAAGTGATGTTTGAATTAAATTGAGTCTTAAAAATATAGAAATAGTATAAAATAAATGTAGAAGTAAATACATTCATGATTTAAAATCAGTTTGGTATTGTATATTGTAAGTTTTCAAACTAAAGTGATGTTTGGTTTACAGAATCTTTTCTGAGCGAATGAAATCTTTAACTGTAAAATTGAAAGAATGGAATTGGATAAATTGAAATCGGTAACGTGTTTGTTTCACAAGGAAATCGTAAGAATTGAAATGGAAAATTTTCAGAGTTGGCATGGATCGCGCCTTGGCCAAAACTCCAAAGTTGGGACAGAGTTGTCCAGTGCTGACTCCGCACCTAGGCCAAAACTCCAAAGCGGGGGGCAAAGCTCACCAACGTTGCCTCCATAATGCCTAGCACGAAATTTTCTTTCTTTGACTCCCCCCATGAGCATTCCCTTAACACTGGAATGTTTTCTTCCCATTATTTACCTTTTACGACCCATTTGACAATCAAACAACATGTTGGAAAGGAAATTCATTCCCTTTTTGTTAGATTTTGATAGAATCCAACGAACCAAACTCCCATTGAAACACTATAATCACAATTCATTCAGAGTTTGACTGTAATTCATCAAATTTTAAGAGTGAGGGGGTACCAAGGCCACTGGGTCAGCGGCTTGGCCACCTCAGCCCACCCTGGCAGTAACACCATCCCTTTTCACCATCAGTCCCGTCAATCTCAGCCCCAACGATCTCTTGTCTCCGCTCGGCTTTCTTTCTCTCTCTCTCTCTCTCTCTCTCTCTTTCCTCCTTCTCTTCTCTCTTTATCTCTCTAAAAATTAATTGAATAATGAGTATTGGGATAGAAATATTAGAATGGTGAGTATTTTCAAAAAATTAGAAATGGAAATGGTAGTGAAAGAAAAACAGATGTGGCACTGATGTGTCCGAAATGGTAGATTTGAGAGGGGTGAGTGTACTCACCCAATTATACTAAACAAAGCTTGTTATAATATGGATAAAACTATTTATGACATAAAATTTATGGTTTTATATTAAATATGTAATAGCATGAAAGAGTTGCTAGACGTGCTTGTTGAGTTATTATACTATAGTTCGTTGTTTATATTTACCGGGTTACATACATGGCTAATACGAGGTTAACCGTAGAGGTTAAAATGTTAGTTGAATTGACTCTACAAGTCTAAAAGTGAGTTTGGAGACTACTTTATGTCGTTACGTGTATCATGAATTTGTTGTGAGTTTTGATGATTAATAATGTAAAATTGTTGAATAGGTATAAGGTATAAATATTCAGAGTTATGACTTAACAACATAGAAACGTATATATATCATTGCTACTTGTTTGTTTCCTTTTATTTGTTAACATAAACACCATTTAAATGTTGAAATCAAATAATTTTCGATTTACAAAACTAAAGATTTTTGGACAACTTTAATGTTAGTTTCTTTAAAATAATATTTTATAATGTATAGCCAATAGAATATTTAATGTAAAAGATGCATTATAGTATATTGTAAGTTTATAATCTAAGATACTATAAATCACAGTGATTCAAAGTTTAACATTAATTCAAATAGTTTTAATAAATTAAACAAATATCGTTATAATGTATACAACAATAGGATACAAAACAAATTTATAATATAAGTTTTTTTATTTATATTAAATATGTATAAATACGTAACAGTATGAAACTAGCAACTGGTACGTCATATTATTTCATTAGCGGCGGCGGCTACATGTAGTTGTTGAGTTGTTATACTTTAACATATGGAATCAATTGTAAAAGTTAAATTAAGTTAGTTGTGTTGACTTTATTTGATTTAAATTTGATTATACATTACAATAAAATAAACATAAATATTTTAATTTATCACCTATGGTTTAATCATCTATTTAAATATATTGTCATTAATTAAGATATAATTAACCATCAGGGCTTGCCCTGGTGGCCACCAAGTTTTCATAAGGGGCTTGGGGAGGGTTGTTACCCGGGTCCGATCATCATTTGAGGCGGATTTTGGGGTTTTTCCCTTCAGGTGAACTAATCTAACTTTGGAGATTTTAATCTAACTAGGAGATTGTGGTGAGGATCGAACCGGGATCTGCCGGCACTTGGGCCTAGACGATAACCACCACACCAGCCGTTCAAAAAAAAAATTAACTTATAATTTATTAAAGTTTTTTAATATATAAATCGACGTTATAATTCCGTTCACCTCATTTATAAAACAAAGACAATTAAAATACTGTTTTTATAAATGTGGTCATCCTTTGATTCCTTTCCATGTAAGGAGAAAAATAAATATCATAAAAATATATAAGGACTAAAATTAAGGGGAAAAAATGCAATAAAAAAAACAAAATCATTAAAATTATAAATATATGTTAGGTTTTTTAAAATATAAATTCTAAACTTTTAGTAAATTATATAACCGCTCCTTGGGGAATTTCAGTCAAACATTAGATTGTGTCGTCTCTCGTATTGACATTTGTTTAAATTAATATTCTTAAAATCGAACATTAGAAATATTGGATCAAAATTTTAATATTAAACATGAGATAGAATGATAGATGCTAAAAGAAATTCAAATTTTCGTAGGGTCCATTGACCCCATAGCTTTTGAACTTGGAGTCGTCCTTTTATGAAATAAAATCAATCAAATTTATAAATGCATCTTTATGAAAATTAAGATCATATAATATCTTTTTTGAAAATGATATATTCCGAATATATGGATTAATTCCTAATGCGAAGATTATCAAAAGACTTGTCATGTCACATTTTCATACCTCTGCTTCATCCCTCTCCCTCTCCTACCCCTAATTTGTCATTTTTATAAATTAAAAATAAAAAATAAAAAACACGTTTTAGTTTAATTTATTTCATTAGTTCACTAAGATGTTCTTCTATGATAAAATCTTAAGAGTTTGTACCAAATAAAAGTCAAAACTGACTTGATTGAATTTCAATCAAATGGAAATCTTTTAAATTAATATATTAACAAAACCGAATAGACCAAAGCGAAACATAAATGCTTTTTATGGTTGAAATAAAAAATAAACTTTTTAATCAACCCCTTTACACATTTGAATTATTTTTTTTCCATATTTATTAAAATGAAAGATTTTTTTTTAAACACTAACGTTGTATTCCATCATTTGAGAGAAGACAAAGGACAGAGAGGAAAAAAAGAGGAAAAAAAAGATTGTGAATTGTTTATTTTCTTTTCTTCCCAGTTTTGGAAGTAAACAATATAAGTAAAAAATCAAGCAACTTTTCATCCGTTTCCTCCCCAACAATTTTTATGAAATACAAATTTTAGTAGATTTCCTCTTATTTCCATTTATTTTCTTATATTAACGAAGTTCTGTAACACAGCGTAAACCCACTCAAACAAGGGAAACTCATATAAGGTAAACAATTGAAAACCGTCAAAATCGACACTTTAAATCAAACGGCTTTTGAGCCCAATTACTACATTGTAGACCCATTTTTTGCACCCTTATTCAAACGCCACAATAATGTCATAGATTGAAATTGCATCAAGACATCCAACTGAAGAGTTGATGTTTTTTTTATCTAATAAATCATTTACCAAATTGTTTAGCCATTTTCACATAGACAATCACTTTTGAATACTTTTAACAATTTTAGCATTACAGTTTTTTTTATAAAAGAACAAAAATGAATTCAATGATAGAGATGAAATAAATAGAACATTCTACCGATAAAAAGTTCTTCGTCAAATAACATTTACCGCCATACAAATATACAATCAATAGATTTAAGATATATAAGAATTGGATGAAGCCATGGATTCTTTTAACTTTTCGAATTCAGATAATATGATGATTTATTGCGTTGCTAAGTATATGTTTTATTTATTCTGTACATATTTAGATTATCGTTAGTTCTTTTTTAACTATATTTAGTTATATATATTTAAACCGGTTATTATTAAATCGAAGTCTTAAAAATATTTTATTAATTTACATTAAGCCCAAGGCATTATGAAACGGGGTCTATATTAAGAGTTAATTATAAAGTAAAAATTCCTAAGAACCGAACATTATGCATAGGGTCACATCAATGGATTATGCCAAATTTCCATTCAAGTCGCATCATTTTATCATCTAATCAAATCAAATATATATATAAGATTGTATACTTGGTACAATGGTACTACACCTAACCATCATGTTACATCATCTTTAAAAATCTTTTGCTTAAATGTATATTTTCTAATCATTAAATTTTAGTAAAATCCAAAAATAATAATTTATTTTTGTATTATTATACAAATCTATGAACCCGTATATTATAATGGTACTTCTAAAAATTATTTTATCAAATTTGTATTATGCTTATGATATGAATTTAAATTTAAATTTAAGTTTAAATGTAAATTTTATATACTAAACTTAAATTCGATTTGGTTAAAATTAATTAGATATGGATGATATATATATTTACAGAATATAAATTGACACATAGTAGGTGATGACACGTATTATAATCGTTACTTATTCAAGATAAGCAACACATGAGTACGTCAAATATATGTATAAGGAAATGATTGAAATCAAAATACACAAGCATCAGAAACACTTGTCGACGTAAAGTTTCTTATCTAAATTGTTTAGTTTATGTATGTGGAGTTTTAAAGATTATTTTTAACTGATGAAATGCAAAGTTTTAATTACCACTATCCAGGGTTTCTCTTAAGTGGTCATACTCATAAGACCGACATGGATAAAGTATCATATAACTCACACTTAAAGCACATATGTAAATATTTAATTCCTGAAACATTCAGTATAATTTCAGTGTTTCCGGTCACCTTAGAACTAGAATGTTTAAAATGTGAGAAAGCGACAAAAAATACATATAAATGTTTGTTCCAATATATAGGAAAATAAATGTGAAATAAAAATTAAACACTTCACTTTTTTAAAACTATATATAAAATAATACGATAAAAATATGTATACAAAAGGTAACATCAAATTACTAATATATGGTAAATTATATAGACGTTTATGTATTATTTTTTAAATACAGATCTAGATCTCTAAAATTTAATAAAAATTATACTTAAAAACATTAGGAAAAAAAACATACACCTACTTCTAGAACCACTCTTAAATCCAATATCCACATGAATAGTTTGCTACATTTAGAAATAAACCATTCAACATTGATGCATAAGAAAAATCTTTTTGGTGAATGTTGAAATATCCCATAACATATATTCTTAAAGCCAACTTTATTATATAAAACTGCAACCATCAAACAAAAACACTTGTGGCTCCAAGGAGAAGCCAGACGACCAAAATCCAAGACTAAAAGATTACACAAATAAGGATATTGGATCAGAAAGTCAATTCTACAATATTCACCACCCACAATATGTTTTGTATCTATTCTTGATCGATAACAAACCAAGGTTTTGAATCCAAGGAAATATGTCTTCATTACAACACTTTACTTTATGATCCACTTCCGCCGATCTTATTCTATTCCTTCACCCCCATAGTTCCCAAATGGTAATAAACCAAGTGCCATGAAGCGCCGTTGTTTTGCCATCACAACTAAGGGTGTAAACGAGACAAGATAACTCGTGAACTACTGAAGATTGACTCGGAAAAAACTCGAAATTGAATCGTTTTTAATAGAGACGAGCTTGAGCTACTCGAGTATTTATCTAGTTGAGCTCGAGTATCAAAATAACTGACTCGGTGGTAGGGGTGAGCATCAGTACAGTTTATATACTTTGGTCAGTTTCTTCGAATTGGTTTCCTCGAATTGAAATTTTTTAAAGCAAATTCGAAACCGAACCAAACTAAATTGAAAAACAGCCAGACCAATTCGAAATTCGAATTACAAGTTGGTTTGGTTCAGTTCGAACATCGAATTACCGAATTCCAAAAATATGTTTTGTACTTGTTGAATAATGTCATAGCTGCTGACATGTTGTTAGCATCTAGTATAATTTTTTTTTTAAAAAAAGCATCTACATAAAAAAACAATAAGAAGATAAGATATAACTATTACTAATTTTATTAACAAATAACCATCATTCACGCCTTCATGGTTGATTCAGTCACAAATATTAAATGACTTGGTTTATTTAGTTAGAGTCCTCTAATTCTAAATGACTATGATCCCATATGTGTATGTGTGTGTCTATATATATATATATATATATATATATATATATATATATATATATATATATATATATATATATATATATATATAGGGAGAGGTTCTTTAAAGAACCTTAAAGATGGTGAGAACCTAGGAACCTTTTAAAGCCCTTGGATCAAAAGGGTATTTTTGGAATAAAAAATATTATCTTTCTCTCTCCACCTTTTTCATTATATGCATCTCTTTTTCACTTTCTCTCTTTTACTTTTTTTTTCATTTTCATTTTCTCTTTCTTTCATTAGAATTGATTTAATATTAAAAAAACGTTTTTCATAAAAAAAAAAATAATTTTTTTTCTATATAAAAAATTATTTAATTGCTAAAAAATTAATGTATTCTATATAGAAATACTATATGTCTATATAGAATGTTATATAATTATATATATTTTTATGTAGATTAACACTACTATTCATAATCTATGTAGAATGTTATGTTTCTTATATATTTCATATATTTTTATGTTTATTATACATCTATTTCTTTTTTGTAGATTACCATTACTATTTATTGTGTTTTTGGTATATTTTATATCAGTTGCATACCAAGTGTTCGATAAAATATCTAAATGAAATCTTTTTTTTTGTTTCAATGTGTTTTTGATATATTTTATCATTTAATCTACGTAGAATATATGATACCTGGCATTCTACACTACATTCTACATAGATTGCATGACATTCTACGTAGATTGCATGTCATTCTACGTAAATTGAATGTCATTCTACGTAGATTGAATGTCATTCTACGTAGATTGAATGTCATTCTACGTAGATTGCATGACATTCTACGTAGATTGTACATAGAATATGTTCGTCGATACTCTACGTAGATTGCATGTCATTCTACGTAGATTGCATGTCATTCTACGTAGATTGAATGTCATTCTACGTAGATTGAATGTCATTCTACGTAGATTGCATGTTATTCTACGTAGATTTACAGTTTTATTCTATGTATTTTTGGTATATTTTATGTCAGTTGCATACCAAGTGTTTGATAAAATGTCTAAATGAAATCTTTTTTTTTTGTTTCAATGTGTTTTTGATATATTTTATCATGTAATCTATGCTGAATATATGATATTTGACATTTTACACGACATTCTACACAGATTGCATGACATTCTACGCAGATTGCATGACATTCTACGTAGATTGAATGTCATTCTACGTAGATTGCATGTCATTCTACATAGATTGCATGACATTCTACATATATTTTACATAAAATATGTTCGTCGATACTCTACATAGAATATGACAGATTCATTTTAAATGTTTTATAATGAAGATTATTTGTAAAATATTAGATATATATGAATGTAATAGTTATTAGATGTTTTACATGATAATCTACGTAGATTGCATGTCATTCTACATAGATTGCATGACATTCTACATATATTTTACATAAAATATGTTCGTCGATACTCTACATAGAATATGACAGATTCATTTTAAATGTTTTATAATGAAGATTATTTGTAAAATATTAGATATATATGAATGTAATAGTTATTAGATGTTTTACATGATAATCTACGTAGATTACATGATAAACTACATAGAATATATGATACAAGAGTACTTGTAAAAATCACACATAATCTACGTAGAATGTTATGTTTCTTATATATTTCATATATTTTTTTGTTTCTTATACATTTCTATATCTTTTTATGTAAATGTACATTAACATTCAATGTGTTTTTGGTATATTTTATCATGTAATCTATGTAAAATATATGATACTTGACATTATACATGACATTCTACGTAGATTGAATGACATTCTACGTAGATTGCATGTCATTCTACGTATATTGAATGTCATTCTACGTAGATTGAATGTCATTCTACGTATATTGAATGTCATTCTACGTAGATTGAATGTCATTCTACGTAGATTGTACATAGAATATGTTCGTCGATACTCTACGTAGATTGCATGCCATTCTACGTAGATTGCATGTCATTCTACCTAGATTGAATGTCATTCTACGTAGATTGAATGTCATTCTACGTAGATTGCGTGACATTCTATGTAGAGTATCGACGAACATATTCTATGTACAATCTACGTACATTGGACAGATTCATTTTCCATATTTTATAATTAAAATTATTTGTGAGATATTATATTTATAATGAATGTAATAGTTATTAGATGTTTTACATGATAATCTATGTTGATTACATGACAATCTACGTAGATTACATCATAATCTACATAGAATATAATACAATACTACTTGTAAAAAATCACACATAATCTATGTAAAATGTTATGTTTCTTATATATTTAATATATTTTTATGTTTCTTATACATTTCTATATCTTTTTATGTAGATTAACATTACTATTGAATGTTTTTTTGATATATTTTATCATGTAATAATCTACGTAGAATATATGATAATTGACATTCTACACGACATTCTACGTAGATTGCATGTCATTCTACGTAGATTGCATGTCATTCTACGTATATTGCATATCATTCTACGTAGATTGCATGTTATTCTACGTAGATTGAATGCCATTCTACGTAGATTGAATGTCATTCTACGTAGATTGAATGTCATTCTACGTAGAATGCATACATTCTACGTAGATTGTACATATAATATGTTCGTCGATACTCTACATAGAATATGATAGATTCATTTTTCATGTTTTATAATGAAGATTATTTGTAAGATATTAGATTTATAATGATTGTAATAGTTATTGGATGTTTTACATGATAATCTACGTAGATTAAATGATAATCTAAATTGAATATAATACAAGACTACTTGTAAAAAATCACACATAATCTATGTAGAATGTTATGTTTCTTATATATTTCATATATTTTTATGCTTTTTTTTATACACTTCTGTATCTTTTTATGTAGATTAACATTACTATTCAATGTCTTTTTGGTATATTTTATATCAGTTACATACCAAGTGTTTGATAAAATGTGAAATGAATTCTTTTTTTTTTTTGTTTCAATGTGTTTTTAATATATTTTATCAAGTAATCTACGTAAAATATATGATATTTGACATTCTACACGACATTCTACGTAGATTGCATGTCATTCTACGTAGAATGCATGACATTCTACGTAGATTGTACATAGAATATGTTCGTTAACATATTCTATATAGACATATAATATTTCCATATAAAATACGTTATTTTTTAGAGATTAAATAATTTTCTATATAAAAAAAAGTAAGAGAGAGAGAGAGAAAAATCAGATTTTTTTCTTCCAAAAATACCCTTTTCACACATTTTCAAGATTCTCCACTATCAAAGTTCAAAATAATTACAAAATTGCCATCCAATATATCAACCATTGATTATCATTAATCCAAAGGCCATAAAAGGTTCTTAGGTTTCCACATTTTTTATGGTTCTTAGAAGAACCCTCCCCTATATATATATATATATATATATATATATATATATGTATATATATATATATATATGTATATATATATATATGGACACACACACAAATACATATATACATATAAAAGTAAATAAATTTTGTTTTTCGGTAATTCGGTTCGAACGTTCACTCAAACCATAATTCAAAACATAAACCTAATTTAATTCGGTTTGTTCTAAAACCAATTCGAAAATCGAATTTCATATTTATTTTGGTCTAAAAAGAATTCATATTGGTTTGAGTTTTGGTTTTTTCGATTTGAAAGCAAATACTGCTCACCCCTGCTCGATAGGGTTGCGAGCTTAATCGAGTCTAAGCTGATAGGTTTATATCTTTAATCTTCAATATATTAAATATTACATATTTATAACTCTTGTATAAACTAAGTTTATCTAACCGAGTCGAGCCCGAGTTTGAAAAATATTACATATTCGAGTCGAGCCGAGCTGAGAATAAAACTTTTACCTTTCAACATAATAAATATTAAATATTCGAGTTAGCCGAGCTCGATAGTGTCGAGAACTAAACCGAGTCGAGCTCGAGTTTGAAAAATAAGACTTGATCGAGCTCGAGCTTGGTGATACTCGACTCGACTCGGCTCCATTACACCCTCACAACCCCTGCCTAGAGCCATCCCATGAATCACCTTAGAGATTGAACTCCGGTTATATAGTTAATACTCATATATTACATGAGTTAATTTAAAAATAAATATTTATGAATATGTATCATATATATATAATAGTTATAAGAATAATAGAGTTTGTTTAATTTAGTTAATCTGTCTATCTATACTATTAAAAGAGTAACTATACTCATTTCTGGTGAAGCCACGTGTCGTCACCATGAATCGACACGTGACATTTATAGATTTTAAAAATAATAAAGAAATTTAAATCAAATTTATTAAAATCTAATATAATACACTTTTAAATTCAAATCAAATCAAATCAAACAAAATCTAATACTCTACTAACTTATTAATTAAAACTATCCAAATCTAACATAATCCACTTTTAAATTCAAATCAAATCAAATCAAACAAAATCTAATAATCTACTAACTTATTAATTATAAGATAATATAATAAAAGTTTAAAAAATAAATATAAGAAAATAATTACCCTTCATATATATTTAGAAATATACAAAATTAATAGGTCATAATAAATAATAATATCATCTTATATACTTTTGTTTAAAAAATAATATTTATATATTTATCTTTTTATTTATTATATTTTATATATATTAAAAATATCCGCGTATTACGCGGGTAATAAACTAGTTAATCATTAAATTAGTCATATTAGATTTGTATATATTTGATTTACTTTAAAATTAAAATAAATTAGTATATGAATAGTAAATGAAGTGGCAAAAGTATAGGACGACATGTAACAAATCAAAGGAGAACACGTCACGTAATATACTATTTATTCATTTAATAGTATTTATAGATTACAATATTCCATCATCTTCCAATTTTGCGTCATACCAACTTAGCCTTCTCTCATGTAAGAAAAAGTTAATTCACGAATTCCTTCTCACCGCTTAACAAGTGGCTCAAATCGTCCAGATACATACCATTTTTTTCAAATTATTCATTCTAGCAGCTTGTTATGTTGCACCTTCCAAAAACTTGTATTCGCTCCCCCTCCGGCCGTCCCGTGAATTTTGAAGACTCTGTACGATAATTACATAGTAGGCTTTTAAAATGTACAAAATTTTAAATTTATATAAAAATTAATAGTTATCAGTAGTCTAGCAATTGCTACATACATTAAAAGACATTTAAAACAGTGATATTAAGACATGTTCATATGACTTGAACAAAATAATTAACTTCAAAATTATATTTATTTGAAAGGACATTGTTATATGCTTATTTTTACTAATCATACATCCTCACACCCATATTTTTTGTTAATGACGTGAGACACAGTAATTAAACTTAAGCAGACTTTAGTTTTTTACCATTTTTTCCGATCACCGATCAATTTTTCAATGAGACCCTATCAAACTTAGGGTCTCACTTATTGCATAATGCACACCCTTAGGCCGGCCTTGCCTCCCATATTCCATCAATAACACTCGAATTTGAATTTTTGAGCATAATTTGGATACAGTGAAATCTCCACAAGAGACCATTAGTCCACCGCTGATAATTCACGAATACCTACCGAGTACCGACGATATCATATATTGACTCTTGTGTCTATATATATATATATATATAGATTGAGGTTCTATGGGGCACCATATGCATCGGGAACCAAATGGGAACCAAAAATGCATTGCTTGTTTACAAAGGGTGCATTAAGGGCATTTTGGGAATGCTTAATAATATATTGTTAAATTATAAGATTTAATTTAATATTTATCATTTATTTAGGAAACTAAATAAAATGATTAACCACATTTCCATAAATCCATCCCCTTTTCTCTCCCTAACCCTTTCTCTTTCATGGCTAGCCTCTCTCCATCTCTCTTTCTCTCAACCAGTTTTCACGACAATGATGAACACATTGAAGACGTTGATAAACACGTTTAAATTTCAGAGATGCATCACGAAATTAACACGTTTAAATGTCGAAATGCATCACGATTTTGGTGATGCATAATGATGGAACAAAGACGATGATGAATATGGTCGAAATGCATCACGATTTTGGTGATGCATAATGATGGAACAAAGACGAGGATGAATATGGTCTAAATGCATCATGTTTGAAATTGAATTGGATGAAAATGCATCGTGTTTGAAGACGAATCCAATAAATTGGATGAATATGCATCATGTTTGTTTAGATTCGGATAGAATATTCTGAATTCAAGCATCTTCCGATTTTGCCCTTCCGCGCACGAGAAGTTATGCACCCGTGCACCCATTTTCAAGTTAATTACCCTTTTGCCACTACAATCTGAACCATTAAAATTCAAGATCTAACGATGCATACGGGTTCCCAAAGTGTACAATGCATACAGGTGCCCCATAGAACCTGACCCTATATATATATATATTACCCATGAATTAAAGGCATATATACACATATGATACACGGGCGTCGTTTTCAAGAAAAAAATAAAAATAAAACATCATCATTTTATAAAGACGAAAATATTTTTGTTTGGAAAATTGGAAAAAATAAAAGTAAATAAATATAAATAAAAATTGGCATGCACCCTTCTTTTTGGTTTCCAAAATTCTTACAATTCGGATCTTGGTCCCATAGAATGTTGACAGCTCCACGAGGAATAGGAACATAAATGCGAGTGTTTCATTTCTATATTACGTACCTTCCCCTTAAAAGCCCCATAATCACACACACACACACTGTGTGTGTCTATATATATATATATATATATATATATATATATATATATATATAGAGAGAGAGAGAGAGAGAGAGAGAGAGGGAGAGAGAGAGAGATGAGGAATATATATACATCTTGTACCATGCAGACTAGTTAGTTGGATCATATACATATAAATCTCTCTCTATATGTGTGTATATTCCATTATTTCGTACGCACGCACTAATACCTATTTCTCATCTGCTGGAGCACAAAACCCATTACAGTTACAGATCCATTGATCATTCTGCAGTAAGTTGACCCGGTCATGGGTTACAGTAGGGTTTTCAGAAACGTCATCTTCTTCATACTCTTACTCCTAACCTATTTCTCCAACATGATGAACTCCGCCTCCGCCTCCGCCTCCACATCATCTCATCAACGAATACCACCACAAACCTACTCACTGATCAAGAACAAGAAAACCTCGTCAATTTTCTTGATTTACAGCAAACTCCATGAAAGAAGACAGATATTGTTCACTAACAAGAAGGGAAAAAGATCACAAAACATAATGAACAGCAAGAATATAGACGAATTTTATCACAAGGATCGGATTTTCTCTGCCATGCTTCCAAAGGGTAATGTGCCTCCTTCTGGTTCGTCTTCTTGCCATAATAGTTACCCTAATTCCATCGCCAGTCTCTGTGCTCTCTCTGCCAAGAAACTGCAAAAACTCGAAAACCCATGATTGATTGATCTTGGAAGGTTTCATTTTGAGTTCCTGCATGTGTGGGCAATCTGTTTGATCAAAGATTTTTTTTTTTGGGGCCGGGGGGGGGGGGGGGGGGGGGTAATCAAACTGATAGATCGATCGAGCAGATGGCATGCACACTTATATGGTTTTTGATCTTTTAATCTAGTTTTCTTTGTGGTTAGAAATTTGAATTAATGTAATTCTTGTTGTCAGTAGAAGAATAATAAAAGGTATATAATATTGGAATGAGTTTCGTTGATTAACATAGTTTTCTTTATTATATATCTACACGAATCCAAACATTGGATGGAAATGTAATTAAAAAAAAAAATCCAAAATTGATAAAATCATCTTAAGCAATAGGTACCACAAGATTGCATCACGAGTGTTTTAATTTCGTGTAGTTTATTGTACTAAAATGAAAGAAAATGATGACTAATAATAATTTTATCATTCTTTGGTTTTCATATTTTGATATTCCATAAGTATAGAGAAAATTAAATACTTGTAAGATAGATATATAGATACTAAAGGATCTGATCAACAAATTAAATGATTATTAACTTGATTGTTGGAACTTGGAAGTGCTTCATTGAATTCATTAATGAATATGGCTCAAAGTTGAAGACACATGTAAAAAGTTGGAGTATGTAACATTATGCATGCTTATGTTTATAATAAAATCTATCTATACTATTAAAAGATTAAAAGAGTAACTATACTCAACTCTCATGAAGCCACGTGTCATCGTCATGAATCGACACGTGGCATTTATAGTTTTAAAAAATAATAAATAAATTTAACCTATATCTATCCATATCTAATATAATCTACTTTTAAATTCAAATCAAATCAAATCCAACAAAATCTAATATTCTAATAACTTATTATTTATAATATAATATAATAAAAGTTTAAAATATTTTAAAAAATAATTACTATTCATGTGTGTGTAGAATTATACAAAATTAATAGGTCATGATAAATAATAATATCATTATTATATATATTTGTTAAAAAATAATATTTATAGTTTTACATTTTAGTTTATTATATTTTATATATATTAAAAATATCCGCGTAATACGCGGATAATAAACTAGTACTTATAAAACCAATGTCTATCAACAATCTTGATTATGCGAATATTCAACTGGATGTGACTTTTCTTTTTTAAAATATTTTAACATTTTCTTAATTTGAAATGTTTAAATCGTTAACAACATTATATATATGACATGTTAAAAGGGTTGTGTTTAGTAAAAAGGAGTAACAATTGTACAAATAACAACCCCTTACATTAATTGGGGCATTGTGAGAGCCATTTGGACTAAAAAAATTAAAAGAATTATAAAAAATTTAGTTTTAAGTATTATATAATGATTGGGGTAGAGGAAGAATGATGAAAAATAGATTGGCAGAATATCACATGCTAAATAAAATTAGATTGGTTTTTTTCTTTCAACAAAACATGATATATATAAGTTAAATCCATGATCAAGTCTTTAAATCCTTCAAACACACCTTTCGTTTTTTACTTGCACATGTGGGACCACCTTTTTCATATTAATTAGTTAATTAAAAAAAATAAAAAAGTTTCAGTAACCTACTTCAATTTATATTTAAATAATCATGTATATTAAAATATGAAAAAAAAAAAAGTGAGACCCATGCATTGAATGGTTTGCATTCTATATATAACATTTACCAGGAGATTTTTCCTATTCATAGACTATTCACAAGAATAATGTTTACTTCCATTATGCATTTTATTTTATTTTTTTTAGTTTGAATTTAAGTGAAGGTAGGCAATAATGAGTTGTAGAGTGAGACTTAGGGGCTGTTTGATAGCATAAGAGGTAACCTGTCTGATGTCTGATCCCACTTCTGATTGATAAGATGTGGTCCTGATAAGATACTGATCTGATAAGAAAATTTTAATAACTCTGTTTGTTTAAAAAATTATCTGATTCTGTTATTTTTATTAATTTTATAATCAAATCCAAGTATCAAATAGTTTAAGAATCATACATGATTCAAGAATCATAATCAACTAACTTTTTATACATGATATCAAAGAATCAAATCCAAGAATCAAATGGTTCAAGAATCATACATGATCAAAGAATCAAATCCAAGTATCAAATGGTTCAAAAATCATAGAATCAACTACTTTTTACACATGATATCAAAGAATACTTGAAAAAAAAAGTAATGAATACCTCAAATGAAGAATGCTAGTCAAAGATTGTTTGTCAAAGAATGCTTGTCAATAGCAAACCTGAAATCAAAACATACACAACTATAGTTAGGGTAGAAATAAAAAATACCTAGATAAATTCATATCATTCATCTAAAAATCGTTTTTTAGAACCAAAAATAGTAATTTTAAGATGTAACAATAGGTTGAAATCAGGAGGGGGGAACGGAGAACGACGCCGTGAAGGGGGGGTGGGGCTGCCGTCGACGCCAGGAAAGGGGGGTGGGGCGAAATCGAAGAACAGTCAGGGGGAAGAGAGAAGGCGCCGTGAAGGGGGGTGGGGCTGCCGTCGACGCCAGGAAAGGGGTGTGGGGCGAAATCGAAGAACAGTAAGGGGGAAGAGAGAAGGTGAGGGAGTCGTTACCTGTAAGTCGACGGCGAGGGAGAGGCGCTGCCGGTGCCGGTGAGGGAGATGGGGTGCTAGGCGGCTAGGGTTTCAGCAAGGAGAAGGGAGTGTTTAGTGTTTTTCTTTTGAGGGTTTTGATAAGAGGTGATGAGAGGAAAAATAAATCTGATCATGGTAAGACAAAATAAGAGGATTTTGCCTCTTATGTATTATGCAAATCAAACGCACTTATCGAGTTTTCCTCTTACCGAATAAGAGGTTAGCTTCGATAAGAGGCTGATAAGTGCTATCAAACAGCCCCTTAGATATTTTTCACTTTTGAGGGCCCCATGTTTCACTTCGTATTTAATAACAGAAATAATCAATTTGGTTTGTATCAAACTTTAGATTTTGTCTCTAAACTTTCAATTTTGCAAAATTTATTATTAAGGTTTACTTTCAAATTTAATCCATTATCCATTAACTTTAATTGAAATGCTCATTTTGTCTTTATTCACTATATATATAAAGATAAGTTAGTGGCCACACTGCAAATGTGTTCAAATAATTATATATATATATATATATATATATATATATATATATATATATATATATATATATATATATAATTATCAACTCATAAATGACATTATGTATATACACATTTACCAATTTATGTCATTCAATGACATTTTTTTATATAGTTTTAAATTTAAAATTTTCATAATAATATCATTTGTCTTGCTTATTGAATTTTTATCGGATTTCCAATTTGTAACACCCACAATTCTCACACAAATGCCACGTCATTAATCAATCATAAGTGGCAATATCGCAAACATCTCAAAGTACACATGTCACAGGATTAGCGGAAAACACTGTTAATTAAAACTTTTAACACGGATTCATACATCGTCTCATAACCGACACTGATACATAAACACAACAGAGTATTGATGACAACTCTAAAGTCTAGCATCAAAATACAGTCAGCAAACACAGCTCTAAACTGCCCCGATCCCTACTTCGGCTGCTGCGGCTGCGACCCCACGGTATGACTGCCTGAGACACACACAGGACTCGAAACGTAAGCTGGACAGCTCGTGAGTACGCGAGGGTTAGACTCTGCAGGCAAACACATATAACATACACAGCACATATATCTCAACACACATATGCAACTCTATGCATAACACATATCTCTGCTCGAAAGGGGACCACGTTCCCCAGCTAACAGGCCGCACACAGCAGCGGTTAGCCACTCAATAGGCACAGGAGCGACCTGGAAATATCTCTGCCGTATATATACAGCCTCATATCTCGTGACTGGTTAGGGACAGTCAGCCTGCGCGATCACATATCGCGGGTACCTGCAATTCAAACACATATAGCACGTATAGGGTAGAGAAACTCATACCTGCGCCGTATCTCTGTCTCATATACACATATCACATCACATAACCAACTCGTAAAAGACTACGCGCGATTTGTAAAAGAACTCGAGTACTCACCAATACCCAAAGTCAACCGAAACTCGGACTCTATCGCTGCTCAGAACGCGGACGGCTCGAACCTGTAAATATCACGGATCTCCACAGGTTAATATAAACCCGACCGATAGATAACAATCTCAAACACATTTATCGCAAGCAAACACAACCCACGGAACTACCCCGAACGAATAGTCCACGCCCGAAAACCCCCCGACAGAACTCGCCGCATCGCGGGCCTGCGCTCAGCCAACTCGGTCGCGCCGCGATCGCGGTCGCGCCGAGGCCATCGCGGCCGCGCTCACGATAAATCAGCAGCAGTACAGTTCACAAAAATGGCAGAAACCATGGAAATAAAATCCCATACTCGATTCCCATCAATATCAGCACATAAAACTCACACATACTCAAGCATACAACTTCAGAACTCAAACCCTTACATTCATATACATACATACACGAATTTTGGCAATCCAACATCAAGAGATCTTACCTCCACTTGATCAAGAACACAAAAGAAGAAGATCACTCAAACTTAGCAACCAATTTAGCTTCTTGATGACTTCTAGCAGCTCCGAACACTAGCACACACCCTCACACTTCTCTGGTTTTGGAAAGCAAGAAAGGAAAAAGAAGAACGTCCAAGATTATCCACAATATATACGCTTTCTAATAATAGAAAGCCCGGACCCGCTAAATCCGAACCCGATGCCACTTTTTCACTATTAATATCATTCGGACCCAATTAAACCCACGATCTCGTAAATAATAATAATCCACTAATTATTAACTCGGAGACACGTATCACTCGGTCTCGACACGTTAAATCCACGAAACGGAATTTAATTGGACCAACGCAATAATATTAAAATAACGAGCCAGTAATTTAAATCCACGTACCAGGCTCAAATTAGGGATGTTACAAATCCTCTCCTCTTAAAAAGATTCCGTCCCGGAATCTAGCTCGGACTCGGGAATAGCTGCGGATATCGGCTACTCATCTCGGCCTCGGGCTCCCAGGTGGCACTAGTACCCTTATGATGCCTCCACTGAACGAGTACTAGCGCGATCTCTTTATTCCGCAATCTCTTCACCTTACGATCGGTAATCGCCTCAGGCTGCTCGACATATCTCAGGTGACTATCCACGGTTATCTCAGATAACGGCACAAACTGATCATCCTTAGCTAAACATTTCCTCAGATGACTCACATGGAACGTATCGTGAACTCCGGCCAACTCGGGAGGCAACCTTAATCTATACGCCTGATCTCGGACTCTGGCGACGATCTCAAACGGACCGATGTACCGCGGACTCAGCTTACCTCGATGTCTGAATCTGATAACTCCCTTCCACGGCGATACTTTCAGCATAACACGGTCTCCAACACTGAACTCAAGCTCATTCAGACGACGATCGGCATAATTCTTTTGCCGGCTCTGCGCCACTCTCATATGCTCTCGGATAACTGCCACTTTGTCGCTCGTCTCTTGTAGCAACTCGGGCCCACTGATAGGTCGCTCGCCGACCTCGCCCCAACACACCGGGGTTAGGCACTTACGCCCATACAGTGCCTCGAATGGAGCCATCTTGATGGAGGAATGGTAGCTGTTGTTGTACGCAAACTCGACTAACGGCAAGTGAACGTCCCAACTACCACTGAAATCAATCGCACAAGCTCGGAGCATATCCTCGAGAGTCTGATTCGTCCGCTCTGTCTGCCCGTCTGTCTGAGGTCTGTACGCTGTACTCAACTGAACTCTCGTCCCCAATTCGCGCTGAAAGCTCTGCCAGAACCTCGAAGTAAACCGCGTATCTCTATCAGACGTAATCGACATCGGAACGCCGTGCCTCGACACTATCTCACTGATATATAACCGAGCTAACTGATCCAAGTGATGGTACCCCGAACCGCTAAAAAGTGAGCACTCTTCGTCAAGCGATCCACTATCACCCAGATCATATCATTGCCTCGAACGGTGCGCGGAAGTCTGACGATGAAATCCATCGTGATATGATACCACTTCCACTCAGGGATCTCTAAAGGCTGCAAATGCCCGTGAGGCTTCTGATGCTCGGCCTTGACTCGCAGACAAGTCATACACTCCTCGACGTATCGGCCCACATCTCTCTTCATCCCTGGCCACCAATAGAACTCGCGCAAATCTCTATACATTTTGGTGCTCCCGGGGTGGATAGATAACCTCGATCGGTGCGACTCGTCCAAAATCAACTGCCGCAGATTACCGAC
Organism: Centrapalus pauciflorus; assembly: GCA_020465985.1. Taxonomy (NCBI): domain Eukaryota; kingdom Viridiplantae; phylum Streptophyta; class Magnoliopsida; order Asterales; family Asteraceae; genus Centrapalus; species Centrapalus pauciflorus. The sequence goes on along the minus strand of JAANYP010003258.1, from coordinate 861,904 downwards.
TCTCGGAACCCAAACACGATCACGAAACGCCCACAAACCTCTGCTATCTCTACTCAATGCCTCTAGCTGTCCCGCAAGCCGCTCTCTTTTCACATTCTCCGCCCGCAAACCCTCTAATTGAGCATGCCTCAGACTCTCCACAAGAGTCGAGGTGACCTCGAGCCTCGCTGCTCGGGAAACTACCGTTTGGCCACACGCCTTACGGCTCAACGCATCGGCCACCACATTGGCCCTACCAGGATGGTACTGGATCTCGCAGTCATAATCTTTCAGTAACTCGAGGCTGCGCCGCTGTCTCATATTTAGCTCTTTCTGACTGAACAGATACTGAAGACTCTTATGATCGGTATACACTACAAATCGCGAACCGTACAGATAATGACGCCATATCTTCAACGCGAACACTATCGCGTCCAACTCAAGGTCGTGCACGGTATGATTTTCCTCGTAGGTCTTCAGCTGTCGCGACGCATACGCAATCACTTTGCCTCGCTGCATCAGAACGCAACCCAAGCCGGTACCTGACGCATCACAGTAGACCACAAAATCCTCTGTACCCTCGGGCAATGCTAACACTGGTGCCTGACATAACCGGGATTTCAATTCTCTGAAAGCCGACTCCTGCTCATCAGACCACACGAAAGGAACGGACTGCCGTGTCAATCTCGTCAACGGCCTGGCAATCCTCGAAAAGTTCTGAATGAAGCGGCGGTAATACCCGGCTAGGCCCAAAAAGCTACGAATCTCAGGCACGGTCCTCGGCGGCTCCCAACTCATCACGGCCTCTATCTTCACCGGATCCACTGAAATACCCTCGGCGCTCACAACATGTCCCAAAAACTGGACCTCGCGCAACCAGAACTCGCACTTGGAGAACTTCGCATACAGTCTCTCCGCTCGCAGCACGGTCAAAACCTCTCGCAAGTGCTGCTCGTGGTCCTCGGCACTCCTCGAGTAGATCAGGATGTCGTCGATGAACACTATCACGAACCGATCCAACATAGATCTACACACCCTGTTCATTAAATCCATGAATGCCGCGGGTGCGTTAGTCAGTCCGAAAGGCATGACTAGGAACTCATAATGGCCGTATCTCGTCCGAAACGCAGTCTTCGGCACATCCTCATCTCTAACTCTCAGCTGATGATAACCCGATCTCAGATCTATCTTCGAAAAGAAGCTCGAACCCTGCAGCTGATCAAACAGATCGTCAATACGTGGAAGCGGATAACGGTTCTTCACCGTCACTTTATTCAACTCTCGATAGTCGATACACATCCGCATGGAACCGTCCTTCTTCTTCACAAACAGCACTGGGGCTCCCCACGGGGACGAACTCGGACGGATAAATCCACGATCAAGCAACTCCTGAAGCTGCGACATCATCTCTCTCATCTCAGTAGGTGCCAGCCTATAAGGCGTCTTCGCAATAGGCACCGCTCCAGGGATAAGGTCGATACGGAACTCGACCTGACGATCTGGCGGTAACCCAGGCAACTCCTCTGGGAATACCTCAGGGAACTCTCGAACTACGGGTATATCCGCTAAGGTCTTCTTCTCTAATCTGGCGTCAACAACATAAGCCAGAAAGGTCTCACATCCCTTCGCGACATATCTCTGAGCTCGGGCCATAGAAACAATACCAATCTCACCCCGGCGCCTCTCGCCATACACTGTCACTGTCTCACTGTCTGAAATGGGTATCCGGATCATCTTCTTCGCGCACAGAATATCGGCCCGCCTGGCTGTCATCCAGTCCATACCCACTATCACATCGAAGCTGCTAATCTCTATCGGCAGTAGGTCAATCGAAAACCGGTGAGCATCAATCTCTAAAACACAATCTCTGTATACCCGACTCACAAGCGCTGTACTACCGTCTACCCTCTCAACAACTAACGGCACAGATAACACAGTAGCAGGCACAGAAAAGTAGGCACAGAATACAACAGACACATATGAGCGATCCGCTCCAGAATCAAATAAAATACGAGCACTAAGCCCGTTCAGAATGTACGTACCAGATACCACATCGGTAGACTCGCGGGCCTCCTCTGCCGTAGCCTGAAATACTCTGCCCCTGCCCCTGGGTGCTGACTCACGACGGCTCGAAGTCGACGGCTCTGCTCTAGCACCGCTGGTGCTCGCTCCCTGCACTGCTGGCGGCGCATCCGGACAATCTCTCACAATATGACCTGGCCTCCCACAGCGGAAGCACAGGGAATCCCTCGAAGTACATGTAAATGATGTGTGGCCATACTGACCACAGCGATAACATCTGGGCTGCTCCGGCACACAAGGACCGGAATGGCGACGGCGACACCTCGGACAGTCTCTCTCTCCAGCTGAACTGTCTGCCCGACTCCCGGATGGCTGGGACCCCTGTCCCACGCCGCTCTGACTCTGACTGGAAGCACTATATCGGGAAGTCTGCCCCTGACTCTGACTGGCTGTCCCCGACCCCTGATACTGCCCAGACCTCCTGGACCTCCGGTCTCTGCCTCTGTCTCTGTCTCGACGAAATCCCGAACCCTGCCCCTGAACCTGCTGCTGCTCAGGCTGTCTCTCTCTCTGAAAATCCTGGGGCTCTCGATAGTAACTCTGGGACTGCTCAGACGTCCCTATCCTCTGTCTCTGGGACGGGGGCTGACCCCTCTGTCTCTCGATCTCCCTCTCTCGGACTCGGGCTAACTCTAATGCCCGCGCAAAGGTAGGAGTATCATGAAGTCCGACGAACTCCCGGATATCTGATCTCAACCCATCGATAAAGGCATCAGCCTTACGAACCTCTGTATCCACATGCTGGGGCGCAAACTGGGCATACTCGTTAAACCTGTCTACATACTGCTGGACTGACATGCTGCCCTGCTGAAGATGTAGAAAACGACGCTCCATCTCCCGGCGCTCATCCCGGGGAATATACTGAAGCTCGAAGATGGCACGGAACTGATCCCATGTCATAGCATAAGCTGCTGCAGTAGTCATGGACGACTCAATGGACTTCCACCACTGTGAAGCCCCTCCCTTTAGCTGATAAGCCGCATAGCCGACCATATCACGAGGGTCGACATGGGCAACTCGGAATGCCGCCTCTATCTCTCTCTCCCATGCCATAGCCGCACCCGGTTCACCACCGCCTCGGAACTGAGGTGGGGCTCCCGCCGTAAAGTCCTTAAAGGACCCACCTCGAGGAGCAGAAGAAGAAGATGCCCCAACCACTGTCTCAGCACTAGTCACTGGCGGCGGATCAGCTCCCTGTCTCTGCTGCTCTCTCTCTCTGTCCCTCTCTCTGTAGAACTCGGTCAATACTGATAACATCTCTGACCGGCGGACATACTCATCTCCCGCTGGTCTCTCTGGCCCTGAACCCTCGCCATGATCTGCCATAACTACCTGCACATATCACAAAGGTAAGATAACAGATCGATCACCCAGCGTTATACAATAAGCTAGGTCAGTTAATTCCGCTAAACTCAGTCTCAGGGAAGAATCCCACGGATCTGAACACGGTAAGAGCACAAGCATCCACTGATACTCAGTACTGAAACCACAAGCTCTGATACCAAGCTGTAACACCCACAATTCTCACACAAATGCCACGTCATTAATCAATCATAAGTGGCAATATCGCAAACATCTCAAAGTACACATGTCACAGGATTAGCGGAAAACACTGTTAATTAAAACTTTTAACACGGATTCATACATCGTCTCATAACCGACACTGATACATAAACACAACAGAGTATTGATGACAACTCTAAAGTCTAGCATCAAAATACAGTCAGCAAACACAGCTCTAAACTGCCCCGATCCCTACTTCGGCTGCTGCGGCTGCGACCCCACGGTATGACTGCCTGAGACACACACAGGACTCGAAACGTAAGCTGGACAGCTCGTGAGTACGCGAGGGTTAGACTCTGCAGGCAAACACATATAACATACACAACACATATATCTCAACACACATATGCAACTCTATGCATAACACATATCTCTGCTCGAAAGGGGACCACGTTCCCCAGCTAACAGGCCGCACACAGCAGCGGTTAGCCACTCAATAGGCACAGGAGCGACCTGGAAATATCTCTGCCGTATATATACAGCCTCATATCTCGTGACTGGTTAGGGACAGTCAGCCTGCGCGATCACATATCGCGGGTACCTGCAATTCAAACACATATAGCACGTATAGGGTAGAGAAACTCATACCTGCGCCGTATCTCTGTCTCATATACACATATCACATCACATAACCAACTCGTAAAAGACTACGCGCGATTTGTAAAAGAACTCGAGTACTCACCAATACCCAAAGTCAACCGAAACTCGGACTCTATCGCTGCTCAGAACGCGGACGGCTCGAACCTGTAAATATCACGGATCTCCACAGGTTAATATAAACCCGACCGATAGATAACAATCTCAAACACATTTATCGCAAGCAAACACAACCCACGGAACTACCCCGAACGAATAGTCCACGCCCGAAAACCCCCCGACAGAACTCGCCGCATCGCGGGCCTGCGCTCAGCCAACTCGGTCGCGCCGCGATCGCGGTCGCGCCGAGGCCATCGCGGCCGCGCTCACGATAAATCAGCAGCAGTACAGTTCACAAAAATGGCAGAAACCATGGAAATAAAATCCCATACTCGATTCCCATCAATATCAGCACATAAAACTCACACATACTCAAGCATACAACTTCAGAACTCAAACCCTTACATTCATATACATACATACACGAATTTTGGCAATCCAACATCAAGAGATCTTACCTCCACTTGATCAAGAACACAAAAGAAGAAGATCACTCAAACTTAGCAACCAATTTAGCTTCTTGATGACTTCTAGCAGCTCCGAACACTAGCACACACCCTCACACTTCTCTGGTTTTGGAAAGCAAGAAAGGAAAAAGAAGAACGTCCAAGATTATCCACAATATATACGCTTTCTAATAATAGAAAGCCCGGACCCGCTAAATCCGAACCCGATGCCACTTTTTCACTATTAATATCATTCGGACCCAATTAAACCCACGATCTCGTAAATAATAATAATCCACTAATTATTAACTCGGAGACACGTATCACTCGGTCTCGACACGTTAAATCCACGAAACGGAATTTAATTGGACCAACGCAATAATATTAAAATAACGAGCCAGTAATTTAAATCCACGTACCAGGCTCAAATTAGGGATGTTACACAATTTCACTCTTCGATCCTGGTTCAGTTGTGTTTCGTTTTCTGAGAATTATTTTTATTTATTTTTTTTATATGAAATATTGTTTATATGATTTTTTTAGTCCTCCAAATTCCAAAGTCAATTGTATGTACATAAAACATATAATGTGAGACAAGAATTTATGTCGAAGAAGGATGATCAATAGAAATAATGCATCCATTCCGTGTTAAATTCTTTTTTCCATGAAGATTTATTATGTGGTTTGAAACTAGATCAAACAATAAGATGATTTTGATTTTTACACACATAATCAATAAAAACATTGTAAAACAAGAAAATTCAATGGTGGACTTCCTTCTGAGGAAAGTATGGTGCGATGCAAAGCGGGAGATAGATTAGAATCAGTTTTCTCTTTTATGGATTCAGTGTTACGTGAAGATTCAATGTCGAAAAGAAAGTTATATTCAAAAGGGTTTTGATGGTGGTGGTTGAACAATTTTGAAATCGAATGTTGTATTTAAAGTCAATATAATTTCAAAAATTGTAATATATTTAATAAAAATAACATAAAATTTTGCTTCAAACATCAAATATGTATGTTAATATATGTTTTTTATATATTTTAATTTTTTTTTGTATGACATTAAACTCCGCTGCGAAGCGCGGGCAAATTCCCTCGTTGTTTTCTATATTGAAAACGATAATTTCTAGTTCATAAATTATTGACGTGACATGACATATTTTGCTCTAATTATATTATAAAAGATAGTTTTTAAACTCTAGTTCATTGGTTATAGATATAATATATATAACTATACTGTATAATTTTTTTTTAATATCGTTGATTTTATTACTAACAAGCCTTTAACAAGTAATTAGAGGCCGAGAAAAACAACCACCAACCAAGCAAATTTAAAATGAAGACCCCAAGATAGGATCATATATCTAATTATATCAATTTAACTTCTTACACGTTTTCCCTCTAGAATTTAACCAAAAGAAGACGAGTTCTGAATGTGAACGAATAAATTTGGAAGCAGATCTAAGCTGGAAGGAAACGTTTTTGAGTTACGAAACTATCATAGGAACAAACACAAAGCAAACACTTTGGCACAAAATGCTTCAAGAGAACTACCCTTGAGACCCGGGTCTAGAGTCCAGACCCTAATGTAATAAAGAACTTGCTTCAGCACCATTGGACTTCCTTATCCCTCGGCCACCATCTTCAGTATCTATTATCATCTCCATAACAACAGCGTCAACACTGCAGTCATGAAAGATACGATCTTCTAATTTTGGAATTAATCTGCATAAGTGACAATGGATAGATACCTGATGCATCCCTTTTTTGGATAGAGTTATTTAATCGGTAATCTGCCATGCAAGAATTTTGATGCAATGATGTTAATCTTGCTTGGAACTGATTTAATCCAAATGGTCCGCAGCCATATGATCTTGAAGACATATCGTCAATAACATATCTCAGTGATGAGACCGAGAATATCCTCAAATTTTCCAGTACCAAACACCAAATTAAAGGTCGATCATTACTGGGTCTGAATCATGTTGAAAGAAAGAAGCCATATCCAAATTATATGCTTCCAAATTGCTCTCGTACTGAGACAATAACATTCCAAGCACCTAATCTTCGAATTTAATGAATCAACATGACGATTTCTTTTAAATTCATGAAAAACGTGATAACTTTGACCCACAAACCATTTGGTTCAGATTTCAAACGCCACCACCATTTAACTAAAAGAGAAAGATTAAATGTTCTCAAAGCGTTGATTCGCGATCACCATGCTCCATTGGACCAAAAAGTCCTTCCATGCAATCCAATTAATTTTGTTTCATTTAGAATCACCTCCATTGAAAAATTACTCATTATGAATTCTAACCGGTTAATGATTCCCAATGGTGCCTTGTACATGGAATAAGATTTGAGCGAACCCAATACTATTTTACATAGCACCAAGCAACCGAAGACTTTCAAAGGGAAAGTTTTTCTTGCGGAGATGCCCGGCCCCTAACCAATTTACATTTTCTTGGCTAAGGTTATTCTCAACGGTGAGATTCTTAATAAATTAGTAAAGAATATGGTTTTATTTTTTTTGAACGACTAAAGTTAGTGGTTAGCACTTTTTGTTAGACATTTTGAGAGTGATGACTAAATCTCACACGTCCACCAAAGGAAAAATGCCATTGGCAAAGCTCGAACTCGAAACCTTTGCCGAAAAAAAAAAACCCTGCGGTAGCCGCTTGATTCGGGGTTCTGGTTTTATTATACGAACCCGATTACAAAAGTATCGATGGCATGATCAACCGAGTGTCGTGCTATTAAAAGAACCTCCATCTTTCGACTGTTCCCCCCTAACGCGTTGACTTCCGATTACGCCAGAATTCCTCCCAATTCTCTCCCTCTTTCTGCTCCTTTGTATACGTTCATACATGAAATAATTTATCTATAGTAACGTAGATCTGAATCTAAAACCCTAGCTTTTCTGATCTCCATTCCCATTTCCCATCGGCCTCATGTCTTCTAAAACATTGCCTTACTCTATCAAAGATATACAATACGATAACGCCAAGTTTCGTCGACGATCCTTGTTCCAGGTATTTTTAGTTGGATCTAAGACTTTTTCTACAGCTAATTTTCAGCGCTATTATTTTGACCGCAATTAATGTTCCTCTTTTAGTTCTAGATTTTGATCCCAATCCACTATATTATCGGCATTTTTAGTATGATCGTTTGACTGCGTTTGGAATATAGTTTGTTAACCATTTGAGAGTCCGCGGTTTTTTTTTTTGGGTGTCTATTTATTTGAGCTGTTTATCATTTGTTCGAAGTGCTGTGGGGAAATTTGAGTTTGAATTGTAAGTTTGGTGAACTGATACCACTGAGCTTGAACATATGAGTAGAATCGAGGATCTCTATACTATTATGATGAATGATTGATACAAACCGAATTGTGGATTTGCTTTAACTTTTCTGGAACAGTTGAGTAATATGAACTCACCCCCGTGATTGTGGATCGCTAGTAGAATAGGACCTCTATCTGGTTTTCATACATGTTTACTTGGAGCTGAACTATGTACATTTGCTTCAATTTTTCTGGAACAGTTGGGTAATATGATGTTAGTGATAGATATTGCACAAAGTTAAAGAATTCTTCAATATGACTTGATTAGCATGGATGATTTGAATTTCAAATCATATGAGTTGTTGATTTACTTTTGGTTTTCAATATATATCAAGTAATATATTTTAGTAAAGGTTTGAGGGGAAGGGCATAGAAACTAAAGAGGATAACTGAATCATGATTTTTTGCTGCTTCTAGACGAATAGAAGAGCCCAACACTAGTTGAAGTGGTCTAGACACCTACTTGCAGAGTTGCAGAGTTATTTCAACTTCTTAAATACTATTTTTCTTTGGTTGAAGTGTACATATGTATCTGACTAGTGAGCATGGTAGATGCCTTAAGAATGCAATGCATAGTTGGCTAGTGCTACAATGGGAGAAAAATGGAGAACCTTTTCTGAATTCATTCTACAAACCCTCTGACTTTTATGTTGTTGGGGTGTAAGCAGTTGTTTAATCTATTCATGTCAGTCCCTGAACCTAATGAATTATTGAAACAAATCTGTCTCTTGTACTTTGAAACATGAAAAATAGAATGGACTTAGATAAAACAGAAAAGTTTAATTTACAACATATTAGGGATTAAAGTATTGAGATGAGACTTCTCACTTAAGTTGCAAACTATTTTTCTTTGTACGGGTGCAACCAACTGATAATTGAAGAGCGATATGAGTTTCTTACTTCTTGAGACTTGTCGTCCGGTTGAGAGTCAATACAAGATTGAACCCATAAGATGTTAAAATGAACACCCAAAAGATGTCATCATGAGCAAGAAAGCGTTGGATCAATTTCCAGTCTTTGTGTCAATGGAAATGAAAGGATTGGGAGCTAAAGCATCTCTCTTCTGTTCTCAGTTTTTTTGAAGTCATATTGGACGATGAGTTGAAGGTTTCTTTGTAAAAATACACAGCCCACGGAATAAATTAAGACCAATATATAGGCTTTCATATGTGTAGCAGAGTATATATGTCTTAAGTAGATGATGGCTAACAATCTCAATTAGTGTATTAGATTGCTAGTGGTATTGTGTTAAGAAGTTTCAATATGTCCAAAGTATGATCAAGATTCAAGGCAAAAGAGCTTTTGGTCACCTAAAAAGAAGATGTTATAATATGGATCCACATCCCCTGCAATCAAACACTTATGCTATAGAACAAACTACCAACTATTTGACTGAGGATGAAGTAAAGTAGCACTGTTAAAGTCATGTCAAAACCAGCTGAAAGAGGGACAGGACACCAACCATCTTGACAATACCATACTCGTTTTGGAAGAGACTGTTGCAAAATGCAGAAAATATAGTTAGTTTGATATCTATGGTTTAGGGGATGCAAGTGCATGATACATGGATACTAAGATTCAGGGATTGTAAAATTTTTAGGATAGTATGGTGCATTGCTATATGTATTTATGATTTTTATGTATGTATGTGTGTGTGTAAACTAAAACTTAAAGTATTTAAGATGAAAACTAAAACTTACTTGCTGTTACTTTTACTTAGTGTGTTCATGTTAGTTGAAACTGTCCAATAAAGTAAATTGTGTCGTCTTCGTTTTCCTTTTCACTATTTTGCACTTAATTTTTTTTATTATAACTTGTGTTCTAGTTTAGCAAATTGTGAAATTTGATATGTTTTTAGTAAAAAGGAAAATTAAAAAAAAAAAGAGTTTGGCCAATACTTTGGGGTTACTGTCAATGTCGCATGAAAGTAGGTCTTGAGTTCTATTCCCACAGGCTTCAACTCCTTGAGGCCTGGCTTTGAAAAAAACTGTCAAATGTTGCATGCATGAACACCCCACTGCATCCTTGAAGTATTGAACCTAAAGCACCCGATATGGGAATTTAAATCAGGGTAAAATATTAGCTTATCTGGATTTTGATAATAGCATTCTCTTACCCATACAACAAAGTAGAGACATCATTAAGTTAGGCTACTAAATTGAGTTTCACCCAAACATTGGAATCTCCATATTTTTGCTGGGATGCGGATAGGATTCTATTAAAAATAAAAGAAACATGAAAGAAATAAAATTAGCCTGCTTTTGAGAGGCTGCATATCTCCCATTGACGCTTAATCCAACTCTAATTCAATAAATAGATCAAGGATAATAATTAACCGCTCTTAAATTCTATTTATAGAGATACGAAACAATAGTTACCAAATTTAATAGCTGACCTTAGATGCACTCTTGCATGGGCCATGGCCTAACAAATGTTGTGAAGGATTTTTTCGCCCATCATGGACTATCTATTCTGTTGTCATATGGTATTATGCCACTTTTTAGGTTCCGATTAGCTTCCTCATGTTGGAGGTTGGTAGTATGTTTCTAGGGGGTGCAACTGCTTCTTTAAGAAATCAGTGATCTCTAGTTTGAATGTGTATGAAGATAGTTGTTGGGCAATAAAATAAAGAGATGGAAATGGGGTTTGTTTTAGGATTGGAGGATTTAGTACTAATAACCATAATGTTCTTTTTCTACTTTGATACCAAAAGTACACTATTGTACAAGTCCACAAGCTAGTTGAGCACATATTGAACAATATCATAGGATGTAATTTGAAACTTTATATGAGATGTAAAGAATGCTCATATGTGACACACTCTGTGATCAGCATCTTCTGCTGATAATACAGGAAGAAATCCTTCAACTCACATTAGTAAAAGAATAACAAGAAAAAACAAAAATGGCAATTCATACACTCCTTCATGCAACTGTTACTGGACTTGATTCCTTGCCAGCATATATAGATTTGTGCTGCTTCTCAAGTGAAATTGCAAGACAAACAGGGTTTTCGAAGTTGCACAATATAAGCACACCTCAAAATTGCACTATTTAAAGTAGGGGTGACATAAGGGGTCAAAACAGGTCAAAACAGGTGCAGGTGCAGGTCAAAGCGGTCAGGTAGAAACGGATATGTGTTGAAATGGGTTTGATTGAACGGTTGGGTTGACCTGCAACTTTTTTTCCCCAATTCATAATAAATAATATGTTTACAGGGGCGGAGCCAATTTATGTCACTCGACACTGATAAAATTTCAAAATAGTGAGTTACGTATGTATCAAAACTTGAGTGACACCTAAGTTTTTTTGAGTGATACCTACGAAAATATATAAAAGTATTATATACATATTTAAATTATTTTTGTTGTTTTTATTACCAAAATTTATTGAAATGTAATTGAGGTTTAATCATAAAACTTTAAAGAAAAAAAGAAGAGAGAAGAAGCAAATGATCAGCCCAAAACATTTAAAAAAAGCTCAAAAATCTTGTTAGTTGTTAATTTTGTGTTGGCAACCCGTTTCGGTGACCCGATCCGCCTTAGAAAAAATTTCGAAATCTAATTATTTTATAATTAATTAATAATAAAAACCTTATGCCAAAAAACAAAATTTAGAAAAAAATTACTTATTAATAAGTTTAAAAATTATCATCTAGTTAACTAAATATGGATAGATTTAACTGGTATGTGAATTGTTAATGCACACAATCAAGTTTTGTGTTTACTTCATGGTTCACAAAATCAACTTGATCCATCTGAAGTCAAAACCTTGCACAACTAAAAATCCAAAATAAAATTATAAATCTAACTTATATAATTTAAAAACAAATATTAAGTTCATATGACACATGACTACATGAGTTGTAGGTGTGAGGGTACAATTTGGCTATCCATAGTGATGCACTGGTGTAGTACTGCAGTCAAACTTTTGATTTGAAGTCAAAACCTTGCACAACTAACATCCAAATAAATCTAACTTATATTATTTAAAACAAATATTAAGTTCACATGAGTTGAGGGTGTGAGGGTACAATTTAGGTATCCATAGTGATGCACTGGTGCAGCACTGCAGTCTGAACCCTTCACCACTCACCCGCTCCTACCCATTTCAACACTATTGGCATTGTTTCCAACCCAATACAACCCTTGAGAGCTTTTTACGTAACCCATATAAACCTCTACACTTTAAATTATATATTTATAATCCATTTCAACCCACTATTTAACATGTGGGTCTATTTTGCCAGGCCTAATTTAGCATCAAATGAAGCATACCACTCCTTCAACCCTCCCACTAATTTTGTGTCTTCGTAAATTAATTTGCAGTCACTTCACTTTATGTATAACTGTTATCCCTTATCTGTGCAGGTCATTTCACATACTTTTCTCAGCAATAAAATGAAACGTGAATGTATGGCATGTAGCACAGGAAAGTTTCTGGTCTTACTAATGATATGTGGTTTGACGTATCTTATGGTCACTCATGCAAGTCCTATCCATTCTATAACTAATGGTGTATCTGGAGCTGTTGGGTCCAAGGAAGGAGATAACTCCATCTTGGTTGGTGGCATTGGAGTTAAAAATTTTTGGAGGAAACCACCCAGGCTTCCTCCTCGATTGTCCCCTGATGAAGTAATTAGTAACAATAAATCTGTGCATGGCATGTTAAAACCAAATCTGGAATCTGAATGGGTTGCTAGGCAAGAAAGTGTTAAGAAGGCATTTATCCATGCATGGTCCGGGTACAAAAAGTATGCAATGGGTTATGATGAACTTATGCCACTAAGCCAGAGAGGTGTTGATGGTTTAGGAGGTCTAGGGGCTACTGTTGTGGATGCCTTAGATACAGCCATGATAATGAAACTCGACGATGTTGTTTCTGAAGCAGGTTCTTGGATTGAAAAAAATCTTCCAGAAAGAATTTCTCGAAAAGGTCAAGTTAATCTATTTGAAACCACCATACGTGTTGTCGGTGGTCTTTTGAGTGCTTATCATTTAAGTGTGGGACAAGGACACTCTACAAACAAGGAACCCAAACCATCCGTCTACCTAGAAAATGCAAAGAACTTGGCAGATCGTCTTTTAACTGCCTTCACTTCAAGTCCGACTGCTATTCCCTACAGTGATGTTGTTTTGCAGGAGCGCACAGCACATGCTGCTCCTGATGGACTCAGCAGCACTTCAGAAGCTTCCACCTTACAGCTTGAGTTCAATTATCTTAGTTTTCTTACCGGTGATCCAAAATACAGCTTTCAATCAATGAAGGTTTTGGAACATATGAAGACTCTCCCGAAGGTGGAAGGACTGGTTCCGATCTACATTAGGTATGAATTTTATGAAAATTCTTTTTGGTTATTTTCTATAACTTAAGAACAAAAATTTCGTTATCTTGAAGTAGACACGTCAAATAAGTTTTTTTCATTGCATACTAGCATTTTTGTTTATTTGTGTTCTCATGTATTGGTTCTTGGGGATGAGTAATGTGCACTTACCGCTCACATTGCCTTTAGTACTACTTAGAATTGGTGTGCTATAGATTACAGCCGTTTAGGTTTGAGTCTTATAAGCGATCTTACATTGTCTGATTGGCATGTTTTTGTGACACTTGGCCTTGAATTAGCTTCAGGTCTGACTGTCTGAAGTCTTAAATTTTTTAGGCAACCAACAACCCAAATGTGATGCTTAGATACTCCTATTATTCTTAAGTTTCGTTTTCGAACTTCTACAGCTATATTTTTACTGTTATACCATATGGACCACAAAGACTTTGTCCAATAACATGAATATTGGTTGTTCTAGATAATAGTAAAGGAAACCAATGAACTTTCCTCTAGCAATCCATTCTTCTTGAACAATTGAAGTTAACGGACCCGTGAACTTTGAACATGAGTTTGTTACCCCCTTGAACCATAAAAAGAAAAAAACAACCGGTGAACTTAACTCAAAGGATAACATTCATTATTCCAAAAGAATAAGAGATCGCTATATCAAGTTTGGTATGATGGCAATAGGTTCAAGTCTGTAGAGAGCACCTTCCCCTCCAAGGATATTGGTGTCAATTTCTGTGGGACTTCCTTATGTGATTATGATATATGATTTTTGTATGTAATAATTCTTTTCAAGGAGGATGAATGGATGCCTCTCCACTCTAATATTGTAACAACCCTATTTTTTTTACAACAAATGTTTCCACCATTGTAACACATTTTGAATTGAAAGTTATACAAAGTTCTTATCATTTACTTGTAATAAAGGCAAGAATGGATCGGGTTGTGACAAATTGATCCTTAACTAGTCTGCTTCTACGGCGGGTATTCTTACTAATTTGTTTTTCTTGTGCCAGCCCTTCCTCTGGTGAATTTTCGGGAGATAATATTAGACTAGGTTCTCGAGGAGACAGCTATTATGAATACCTTATCAAAGTTTGGCTTCAGCAGAGGCAAAATGATCGAAAGTATTTGCATGATATGTATGAGGAAGCAATGAAAGGTGTCAAGCATCTTCTTGTTCGAAAATCAAAGCCAAATGGGCTGGTTTTTGTTGGGGAGTTACCTGCTGGGGTTGATGGTGGCTTCAGTCCCAAAATGGATCATCTGGTAAGTTTAATATTATCTTAGGCGCTCATTTGTATTAGGAAAAATTGCTGGTGGTTTCTAGATTTCTGGTTCTTTATGCTGTAACTACTAACTAGTCATTTAAATTCATTTTAGCAAGTTTGGATTTGAGAATGTTATCGTCTAGCTCTCTTTTTCCTCTTCTTGCTTTTTAACTCCTTTTTCTCACTATTACATGTCATAATTTCATTTTTGTTACTTCATATCTAAACTAGTATCTTGGCAATGAAGTTTGTACCACAACATAATATTTCTTGTTGATGTGCCCACTTAAGTCATACCAGGAAAAATAATTACTCGGGAGAATGCAGAATGTCTTCTTCCACTCTGTATGCATTTTTATGATACTAGCAACGTAACATGACGGATAGTTTTACTTTCTACAGAAACATACCCTTAAGGAGGCGAGACTTCTTCACATTGCTTTAGGGTTTTGCCCTTCTTATTTTTTAGAAACTTGTCCAAACAGTGGGAAATAGTCTAAATAGAGTAAACCAAAGTTCTCTTGTAGTATTGAATTTATTTTTTGGTTTAAATACTCTTGATGAATTTATTTTTTGGTTTAAATACTCTTGATGAATTTATTTTTTGGTTTAAATACTCTTGACGTGTTGGCGTATTACAGAAACGGAGGTAACAAGTTCATCCTACAGTTTTTTTTTACTATGCCATTATCTAATAATCTCACACATCCAGGTCTGTTTCTTACCTGGCACTCTTGCACTTGGAGCCACCAAAGGCATTACAAAGGCCAAGGCCATGGAAGAAAATTTGCTCACTTTTGAAGATCTTGAGAACCTAAAGCTGGCAGAAGATCTTGCTAAAACTTGCTTTGAGATGTATGCTGTGACTTCCACTGGGTTGGCTCCTGAGATTGCTTATTTCAATTCGGAGGTTGGTTGTTTTGCAGTTGTTATGGTTCATTTTTGTGAGAATGTGTTTTTTTTAATGTTGCTCGTATCCGTACTAATCTTTTTATCCAGCCACGGTGCCACTTGTGATCAATTGATTTTGGTTTGTGCATCTATTTCAATCAGGGCTACTCTGAGGATGGTCTAGATGGAGGAAACAAAACTTCAGAATATATACATGACATTGTTATCAAACATGCCGATCGTCACAACCTTTTGCGGCCAGAAACTGTTGAATCATTGTTCATCCTATACCGTATCACAGGAGATTCAATGTATGTTATAATACCTTTACTGGATTTTATGTTCTTTATTATAAGTTGAAAACATGGTTTTTCTTTTATTTGTTAATATTTTACTGTTATTCGATTTCTTATTAATTCAGATATCGAGAATGGGGTTGGTCAATCTTTGAGGCATTTGAGAAGCACACAAAGGTTGAATCTGGTGGTTACAGTTCTCTGGATGATGTTACCATGCTTCCTCCTCGACGAAGAGACAAGATGGAGACATTTTTCTTGGGTGAAACCCTCAAGTATTTATATTTATTATTTGGAGACCGTAGTGTTCTTCCATTGACAGAGTTTGTTTTCAACACAGAAGCTCACCCAATTCCTATTATGACAACAATCAAAAAGGAATAGTTCTCTTTCAAGTGCAGAGAAATCATTTACATTATAAAAAAACCTGGATTTCCTAGAGGATTTAAACGGGTACAGCAAAAAAAAATACTGATGTAGGTGTACATGGTTCTCGTTATCCATCTTGAAGTGAAGGATATCTCATATTACACAAACAGTTTGATATGCTTATTTGTGAAATTAATGAACCCTATGGTGCATCATTTTAATCTTCAAGAATGTATTATCATCACATGGATGCGATTTTATGTGGCTATTTATCTGTCACATTAGTTAGTGAAAAAACAAAAAGGTAGATAGAATCTGTTGTAATCGGTCTTGAAGGTAATGATGTGTTTTGTGTCGGATATAGTTACTGATGTATCGAAATTTGTTAGATTTTGATTGAATAGAAACTTGTTGAAGCTACAAGCTCAAAATTCTCTTAATTTCTATGATATTGCTTCTCATCCTCCCTAGGTCACATTCTAATTCCTACATTCCAAATCATTTGGATGAAGAAACAAGTGATCCCCATCTCGGATGACACTTAAATCATCTACTTCTGCGTTCTCCGAGTTCACAACTTTTGCAAAATTGTGGCCTCCGAACTTTTGACCTGCAGTTGCACAATGTCCAGAGATAAAGTATCATCTCATGAAAACAGTAGAAGTACACATTATCAAGTTGCTTGGACATTTTTACTGTCACTTATATGTGTTATGATTTCATTATATAAAAGAATGTCTTGCAGTATCCTGGTTTTCATTGGAAGTCTACTTGGATCAGATAGAGCTTACCTGCAATGGTCAATAGTTCTTCTAATGAATCTGGTAGGATGATGAGCTTTGGAAGGTGGTTTTCTGACGTGCCCTTCTTGAAGTTTGCATGAATGGTGACCCTCATCACTTTCTTGACTTTTCCATCAGCATGACAGCTGGAACTGCTTGAGCTCAAGAGTGCTGGCTCTGCAAATGAGCTAGAACAAGGGTCCTTGTTTGTTGTTGGTAAGTACTGACTTGTCGGTGTACTATTTGTCGTTTCTGGCTCGATAAATTCTATTTTGTGTTCGTTCCTTCTATTTTCATGACTTAATAGAAGGTCATATATGTTTTTATTCCCTTCTTGTTGAGCAATAGATATTGGTGTGCACCCTCTCACATCTTGCTTGTTTAGGTTTGCTCCTCCTTCCAGAAGAAGCCTTACCATTTCTAAATGGCCTTTCTTTACGGCTACATGAAGAGCAGTTTGGCCTTCCTCTGCTGGTAAATTGAGATTCTTTTCATTCTTATTTGATCTAGAATTGTTTATCTGTTCTTGCTTTTCTACATCGTCTGAATATAAATGATCTATATTACTTGGTTCCCTTGTAACTTGATCTGCATTTGGATGATCATGTACATCAGTAGAAGAATTGTACGTGGTTGGTCCTCCATGAGACCACTCACTAGACACCAAAGCTTGACTGTTGGGTTGATTAGCATGTCCAAAGCTGTCCAGGCCTTTCAGTTTCTGTGAATCGACAAACACAAAAGTTAACATATTTCTTAGATCATATTAAGGGCATTAAGCTTAAGACGGTGGGTGCATCACAAATACATACCATGTAAAAATTGTTCATGATAATAAATCCGTCTTGTGTATTTGTGTGAATAATCCGTAGTAGTGCAGAACCCTCCATCCGAAGTATCTGAGAGATGTCAGTTGTCTGGTATGTGAATGGCTGAGGCGTATTGTAAAGAACTCCAGTTTCCCCAAATATTTCTCCCGACGCAACCTTTCCTATGATCTGCAAGTTACGATTTCAGAATCAACTCAATAAGGTTGTTTTCATGTTATTTAAACTGACCAATTGAGTACTATACCTGATCCTGCCCGTCATTATGTGCAATTATATCCTGCCATCGGAAAATGAATTACCAACCCACATATTTCGATATTCCTTTCGTAAATGAAAGATTCAAGATGCCATGCAATATGTATCAAGTTCACTTACCACTGCTCCAGTGACTAGTATGTACAGATTTGTTGGCGACTCATTTTGTAGAATCACGACTTCTTTTGGTGGAAAGTACTCTGCTTCCATTTCAGAAACCTTTTCACAATATAGGACACCACATTATTAAACCTGAGGAAAGGGTATTATCCTTTTGGTTCTTGGTCAAAAAGGTTTGTGTAGTTAATTCAAGCGGAAAATAAGATTACCAGCTGGAATAGGCACTCATGGGATATACCACGGAACAAATGGACATTTTGCACAATCGGGTAGAAGAGATGGCGTGAAATGCTTGCACGGATGGCTTTTGGCAGACAATTCAAGATATCTTGCTGTTTCAATCCCTCCGTTTTATAGTCTAGACAGATGTGCGATAATATCTGATCTTTTATCTGTGGAGGAAGATGATTCCGTTTTGCGAATTCTGAAGCAGCAGCAACTTTATCCCTCTGAATCACCAAAAGCAGTGTGTCAGGAGTAGAATTCACAAGTTCGAGTAAGACGTTCTTGTTGTATCAAGTGTAGTGTATGTTATTATTAGTCTGATGTATGATATGTGGGCCACAGGCACTGCCCCACTTGATATCAATGTTATCTTTTATGGCTTAATATCAACACAGTAGGTTGCCACCCTTAAAATTTTTGAAGAAAATGAATAACTCAAAAAGTAGGGTACCCTTTGAGTTACTACCAGAAAGTGTCTTTGCTAAGGGGAACTGAGAATCTACTACTAGTAGGGGTGTGCATGGTTTGTAAATTTTTAAACCAAGTCATTTTGTACGGTTAGAAGAACAAGAACCGACCATTTCAGCCGAACCAAACCTAACTGTATATGTAAATGATATAGAATAATATTAATAATAGACAATTAGATTTTAATGTGTAGTCTAACAGTGTGTTCCTATTATCTGATTTTGAAGATAAGGTTTCAAATCACTGCCTTCTGATTTTTTTCTTTTATTATTCTCAAACCTAAACTTCTATGTATTTCATTTTCCTCTATTTCAAATTAAGGCCAAACTGTCAAATCAATTGAACCAAACTGTTTTTTGTTGTTTTTGCCAGTCTGGCATATATGGTTTCTAAAATCTAGCTGACTGGTTTGGCTGACCTTTTGTAGTGTAAAGAAGTCAAAGGGCAAAGGGAACCATTCACCATGCCTATGCCTAGAATTTAGAAGTTGGAAATCTAGACTTAATCAAGAATAAGAACTTTTTACTTTATAAAGCTTACATACTTTAGGATTTTAAACATACCGATAGTCTCACATTTTGCCATGTGTTACTAGAGGATTTTTGTTATGCGGGTTTAAAATTGTCTTTGTGAGATAATTAGTCATCTTTTGATTGCCATATATTGATAGCTTGTGCTTGAACATTATATATAAATTTTCAACATCTTGCACAGAAGAAGGAATGATGAAAGAAAGAAGAGAATCATCAGTAAGATGACGTACAAAATCCCGGGTGTGGCCAGTCCAATGGACTACGAGATTTGTCATGTTTCCAATGAGGTAAGCTGTCAATCCGAGGTTGAACAGCATATAGCAGATATCAAACAACATCTCTCTTGCGTTCTCAGCATGAAAGTCCCCATAACCTGTTGTTGTCAGTGTTACGATCGACCAATACAGTGCTGTCACATACCTGTTCCAGATGCTCTCGTTTTTGAAATTTGGATAAACTGCACCGATCCAAGTTCTATTTGGGTCTGGATATCTGTCTGCTATCAAATAGTTAAAGCATCCAGCACAGTGTACGGCAAAGAGAGTCACCTAAATTTCAAATGGAGGCAAGAAAAATATATTTTCAGATTGGACTAAACTGCCCTTGTTCTTATAATATGTTTAAAGAGGTTTGGTGACATACTGAGATGAGCTTCGTACAACGGATCCAGAAATAGTTGAAGCGGATGTCTTTCTCAAGCCTGAATTAGAGGATATGGATTTTGTCGGCTAGTATTCCGGTATCCATTATTAAAGCTTCGTAATGCAAAATTGGAAGATTATTGTGTTTAAGAGTACCTTGCAAAGAGGGAGCTGACTCTTCTAAGACGCCATAATCGAAGCATGCTGAGTACTTTGAAGCCAATCTCACTTTTACGATCTGTGCAGAGGAGGCTGAGAGATCGAAATGGTACAGTTGAGCTGACATCGAAAATAAACCAGGTCGATATGTACCTGTTACAATGCAACATATCGTCATTGGTAATCTGCACATTTGAAATTTGAAGAGATCCCTAAGTTGCCGCATGCTGCTGACCTCACTGCTATTTTCTTGTGATCATCAACAAGAACGTATGATTGGCTATCAAGATATGCCACGAAGAAAGTTAGAATAATATCAATGGCGAAGAAGCCATTGACAATGTTGTCAAAGACGCGTAGGACACCTTCTTTATAATCAAGAAACGCAAAGTCAAATGGAGAAATCCAGGCCGAGTAAACAACCAAAATAACCAGGAACATCTCCCAGGCCCTGAAGAAAGAACCAGAAGGAAGATGATCAGTAAGGAAGCGTGGACCCTGTAGTATTAGACAAACATGGCTGAAACAAAGTCACCTTTGCATCACCTGTATCGTCTATCAAAAGGGCAGATTGTGTATTTCCTTAGCACAGTGGATCGGTTAAAATTGGCTCCTAGAGACGGGAGGAGATCACTGGAGAAGAAACCACTGTGGGTTGACTTTGCCATTTGAGAATCGTCGGCACAAAAGCAACGTAAAAAGTTCATGTTGCTGTTGGCGTTACCGGAAGACAGCATTCTTGTGTTCCGGCCACTGTTAAATACCCGAAGGTTGGCATGGGGGGTAAAAGTATAAGGAGTTTATATACTGCTACAAGCATGGTGACTGTTTGAACCTCACAAGTTTTTCATGCCTTTTTTCTCTTTTTTGCGACATACGTGGGTGGTGCGTCATTGCAAAAGAATCAAGTCTTAGAAGGTGGGTGGTTTCTCATTGTTTTTTTTTTTGTAACTTTTTTGTTTTGCAGGAGATGAGAACAAAGATGGGGGTGTCTTTAATTGAAGTGGTGGACATTAGGCAGTGAATGAGTTGAGATGCAGTTGAGCAGATGGTCCTAGGATTGGTGTGGGGCTAGGTGGTGGTGGCGTGGGATCTTTGTGCTTGGAAGGACATTTTTTTAGTTGTGAGAATATCACATAAGAAATGGAGGAGGTGATTTCATGTCAAATTCTATAAATGGACCAGACAAGAGGCTGTAAGTGTTTGCGATATGGGCCTATGGAATCTGTCTTTCTTGGAACGAATGAGTGACATTCTCGGCTTCAACTAAAGATGCCTCTCTAATCTTCCATTCCTCACTCATCAAAAGGTAATTGCTTTCAGTCAAATCCACAACCCTCCAATATTTATATGCCTTCTTACTTACACTCGTATCTGCATTCCTTTGTTATATTTGGTTTGGCATCATCTAATCGATTTGATTGACTACAATATTTTGTTTCCTAACCCAACCCCACATGTTTGTTAACTGTTACATGGGTCTCATATAAAACCCAAAATTTCTTGGTCTTAAATATGTTTTATTTAATGCTTGGTGCCCTTGGGATTTCGACCTGAGAATAGTCAGTCGGTCACTATTTAATCATCTTTCATGAAAGGTTAAAATCATAATATGTTGTGTTGTGAATATAAAAAGTGATTTCTGTGGAGGTGGATTAGGCACCCTGAGTCCAAAGCATGTGGGCACGGATATCTTTTGGAACTTATATTTTTTTGGTAGTTTAAAAATAAAAATAGGAAATATATATTTTTTTATAAGTTGCTGGTGCACGAGGTCGGACCCCTGGTGCATTAGTTATTTGCGGGTGATGGTGGCCCTTTGGTGATGGGGGGTGCATAAATTAGTCGCCGGCTCGGCTGGGCATCCAATCCAATGGTAGAAAACCACCGACCTACAACTGCACGTGCTTAGATATTCCAAATCTCTTTATTATTATTAATTATTATTATTATAAATTTTTTTTTTGTATGAATTTTACATCTTAAAAGGTTTTTTATGTCTTATTTGAATCAAAATTATTTTATCACTCAGGACGATTTCGTATAAGAAATCTAGGTGTGCGTATGGTGCATAGTTAATAGGTTGGCACTCTTATGAGGCTAACATTATTAATTAGTCAAAACGGTTGTAACGTGCCGCAAGCATATTGTATTAGACCCATTGTTTTACTAGTCATATCTACGCCTTTTCTTTTTATCTAGTAAGAATGTAATTAAAAATTAGGGAATGGTGTACTTCTTATTAAATTATAATATGATTGGCCCAAATTGCTGGAGGTTGCTTTTAATCATGCAATTTACGTGTCATGTAGTATAGGTAACAACTTCCTATGAGTTTCTAACACGTCTTTATACATATAATATATATAGATGGATGATGATTGCAGGATAACAAGCACTTAAACTATAATAATTAATTATGTGAAGAAAACAACCAACAAAACCACATGATTTAAAATTAAATGGTCTTAATTTATATTAATATATATATATATATATATATATATATATATATATATATATATATATATATATATATATATATATATATATATGTATGTTTCCTGGACCAACCATATCCACGTGAGTAAAATTCAATTATTATTATTATATAAAAGAAAAAGAAAAAGAAAAAGAAAGAAAAGGTTATATATAAAGATTAATTAAGTAGGGAGGGAGATGTGGACACAAAGGTAAGGTACGTAGCTGTAGTTGGAGCGGACCCTCCATAAAAGATAGATGGAATTTGTATGGTGTTTTTCCTTCTTTTTATTCGTTCTTCCTTCCTGACTGAGGGAGGGAGGGAGGGAGGGAGAAATTTATTATAAAGTGGGCAGGGCAGGGCAGGGCAGGGCAGTGAGTCGATGTTATTCATTATAGTAACTGTTATGTTAAAGACTTAAAGCAAGCGTATTCTAGAAGACGCACGTACGTACTACTTACTGTATGTGGATTTAATGATGGCTGGCTGTTGTTTATTCTTTACACACATATCACATATCCATCTATATATTTTTAGAATCAAATATTTTAATTACATTTATAAAAGATGTGATCAGAAAAGAACTGATTCAATAGTTTTGTAAAAGTGATTTGGGATCTTGCGAATCTTCTCAATTATGCGTCAACGTAATACAATTTTCAATAACTTCATTTGTTTCTTCAAAATCCCTCATTAATATGTGTACATATATTTAAGGATAGAATAAATTTTTATTTGGATTAAGGTCATATAGTAATAACCTATTTCTTGAAAATTGTCGATACGATACGTGTTTCATATCAATATACTCTGGTGTTTCAATTAATTTAAGCTTTATCATGTAGAAATGATAATATTGGTACGTTCATATAGTATTATATCAATGAAAAGAAAATATTATCAATTAATTTGCTATTACATGACCTTAACCTGCAAGAATTTGAAAGTGTCCGTTCTTTAATTTGTTTATGTCAATGTTTAAATTAATATTATGAATATATATGTTTAAAGTTTTTTTTTTTTTTTTTTTTGTCTGATAAAAAATATATAATCATATCTACCTCCATAAATTCATGTTATGTTTTATGGATTTGCAAGACACATACAAATGTTTATATATAAATTGATAATATTAATTTCTAACGTAGATATAAAAAAATAAAAGTCTTCAACGTATTTCCTCTAGTTCTTTTGATAAGCATTTTCTTACAACTTTCTAATGGCAAAAGTTCCGAAAATTTAATTTGAATTTTTTCAAATACAATGGTTCTTTTAAATATAGATCAAATCTTTTACAAGTTGGTTGTAAAAACAGAATGATGTTACCCGAAAGAATTATAGTAGCAAATGAATTTTTACAACCAACCACTTGGAATCACTTGTCACTTTTATTTACCAAAACTGAACGAACCAGAAACTTTTAAAAAATAGAATCCAAAGTTAAAAAAATTGAAACCGAAAGTTAAGATAAAATGAATGGAAAATGACGTCAAATAGTTGTGTACTTTTGAGATTGTACTTATTTAGTTATTTATGTAGTGTACTTTTTTTGTGCACATTTGGTAGTCAAACTTTCAAAAATGTTTCAATTCGGTAGTTGGGTGACTTGGAAACCGGCACCAACCGGTCACCATGCTTACGTGGACTGTTTTTTCAAGAAAAATGGCATCAAATAGCTATGTACTTTTAAGTTTGTACACATTTATGTTGTGTACTTTTCTTTTATGTACATTTAGTAGTCAAACTTTTAAAAGTGTATCAATTAAGTAGTTGGGTTACCTAAAAATCGATATCAACCCGTTATGATACTTATGTGGACATATTTTATGACATAGAAGAATGAGAGAATTTCATATATATCATTGTAAACTTTTAATATTACGTATATATCCTTGCAAAATTCCTTGTTACATATTTATCATTCTAAATCTTTAAATCTAACGTATATATCTAAATGACTATTTTAAATTTATTTTATCATTTACAAAATTGTTGAATACCTAAACTATCATCTTAAATTCCAACAACAATAAATTAGAAAAATAAAGAAATATCGTAATCTAATTTAATTCAATAATAAATTAATTAAAAAATGATATTAAATATTTTTTAAATGATGTAATTAAATTTAAAATAGTAATTTGGATATATATGTAAGATTAAAAGGTTTAGAAGGATATATATGTAATAAGAAAGTTTGTAAGGATATATACGTAATATTGGAAGTTTACAAGGATATATGCGAAATTCTCCCAACTAGATATAATGACTTTTAAACACGGTGCTTATCAAATTCAAAACATATCATTTCCACTTGATAGATATCATGTTTAGGAATTGAAAATTAATGCTCTATTATATTGTTATAAAATGAAAGCATATTTTATCAATTTGATATATATTTTGTTTATGAATCTTTTTATAGTTTCATAAAAAATATAAACCATCTTAGGTTTTTTTAATTCCAAATTATAAAAAATATGTCCACATAAGCAATCTAACTGGTTAGTATCGATTTTTAGATATCCCAAATTGAAACACTTTTAAAAGTTTGACTACTAAGGGTATGTTTGGCAAAACTAGCTGTAGCTTTGTGTTTTTAATAGAGGTAGAGCTTTTAGTAGCTGAAGCTTTTGAGAGCTGAAGCTTTTTAAAAGAGCTAAAACTTTTAGTTTTATAAATATGTTTGTTAACTAGCTGTAGCTGTAGTTTATAGTATTAAATTACTTAAAAGGGCATTAATATTAATTAAAGGTGGTAGTTTATGATTAATAGAAAGGTAAAAAAGTAAATATGTTTGAGTAAAAGCTCCGGAGCTTTTCAAAAGCTACTTCTACTAGCTTTTTAAAAAAGAGCTTATTTTTTAGAAAATGAAAGCTCTATGTATCCTTCCAAACAAAGCTTTTATTTTTTAGTAGAGCTTATTCAAAATAAAAACTTCTAAAAGCTCTTAAAAACATTCTACTAAACATAGCCTAAATGTGCACAAAAGAAAAGTACACAACATAAATGTGTACACACTTAAAAGTACATAATTATTTGATGTCATTTTTCTTGAAAAACCCGTCTACATAAGCATGGTGACCGGTTGGTGCCGGTTTCCAAGTCACCCAACTACCTAATTGAAACATTTTTGAAAGTTTGACTACCAAATGTGCACAAAAAAAAGTACACTACATGAATGAGTACAAACTCAAAAGTACACAACTATTTGACGTCATTTTCCTTAAAATGAATGAGCCGAAATTTTAAAAAATAATTGGGAACAAAGAGTTAATAATCAATACGCATATAAACTTTCGTGCACTCATATAGCTTTTCACAAGCAATCTAACAAATGAGATCTTGACCAAAAATTGTGAATGTAGCTTTGGTTGACCGAAATCTTCAATTAACAACTTTGACTGATCTCATGCATAGCAGATACAATTTTATTTATAACAATTTTCGGTTAGCAATGTTTGATTAAAGATAAATCCTAATTTCTTTAATGGCAATCAACGTAATTAACCAAGCAAATAAATAAATGAAAATCAAACCAGTTGAATAACCTTAACAAACGTAGAACAGGAATCCAATTAATTAAACCAATCGACGAATACAAAAGGATGAATAAAAGGCGATGAGCTCAAAAAAACTAATCAAACCAATCTGTTTGCTCTGATACCAATTGTAGGTTCCAAATAATCAAACAAGATATGATAATGATTATGAACAAGAATAATACCAATAGCCGAATATATTAAATCTTGAACGAAGAACACAGAAACAAATGTTTATTTCTCTCTCAATGACCAGTTACACTTTAGTTACACCTTGAATCACCTTGAATTCACATATATAAAACCCTATATAACCCTATAAATAATAAACCTAATAAGGCCTAAGTCTGTGGGTTAATCTATTAAAGTTTATACATAATTAAACTATCAACTATTAAATAAATACAAATAAACCTTCAGACTTGATTACAATTAATAATTCTAACGTGTATGTGTGTGTATAATCAAGATAAGATAAGTACCATATCTGCGAACCAAACGCCTCCTAAAAGAATTCTACACCACACTTTGGTATGAGGGTTTCCAATCGAGATAATTTTATTAAATTGATTTGATTTTGTATTTTTAAAAATATATTAATAATATATGATAGTGCATTAATTTAGACTTTCCAAAAAAATATTATTATTATTATTATAACAATAAAATTTTATTTTATTAAATTACTTATTCTGATTTCTTTTAGATTTTTAAAAAAAATATAGTTTTGAAATTAATTGTTTTGTGAAAACCACTTATTATCATTGTTTTAAATGTTCTTATTGATGAATATAAAGATTCCTAAACTACAAATTAATATTTTCCACATAATTAAACTTTTTTGACGTTTCAAGAGCCTACTATGTAATTACCGCACAAAGCCACCAAAATGTATGAGACGACACTAAATGTGATGATTCATTTCATTAAATTGTCAATTCTATTCATTTATTAATCCGTTACGTCCAACCAAACGCATTTGAGATTATACATTACCAAATTCTTGAATGATAAGTTTTGATATAGAGAAGGACATGTTAACTGATCACTAGCACAATGTTGTTTATGTTGGACTCCGAATTAAATTAACGTGGGGGAGTGAATGGGTGGGGTTTGTACGTAGGATGCACTAATGTTGTTGTACGTAGTGGGGTTGGATACTTAAGCTAGGGTGTACGACTGTACGAGTATACATGTGCTTTGTATTTATATATGTAACTTGTGTCGGTGCATACATGTGTGTGCGCGCACAAAATAAAATAAACCCAACGAAGAATCACTTTTATGATAATTAAGTACTTGAACTTTTGTTTTTAAAACAAATAAACCCTTAAACTTGTTAAACCCACTTAATATGATCATTCAGTGTAAAAAAGTTCTGATAACCTTTTTTACATGTTAAAATCAAATTTTAACCTTGTTTTCACCACTGAGTCAATTTCACAAACTTAAATATTTACAAAGATAGAAAAATAGGTGAAGAAGATCATCAATCAACAGGGTCATTCAGGGGTTGGTTTCTTTTCATTCCACACGTGAAGAACTTCAATTTAAAGAATACCATTGCTCCTTCTGAGTTCGTTCTAATTCATTACAGATGTGAAGAACTTCATTAAACGTGAATCAATTTTAAGTCCCTCTTCAATTTTTCATCGATTTTTATATATAGGCGTGTTCCCATCAATTTTATGTTCCTTTATCAATTTTAATAGGTGCATTTTCATCGTCTTTCTTTCAGTTCCTGGAATCGTCTTCTATTCCTTCGTAGAATCCTTGTCATCAAATTAATGGAATTAATGTGATCGATTTTGTCTTCATGGAATTAACGTAAGCGAGTTTAGTTCATAGAACCGATTTGTAAGACTTTTAGTTCATGAAATTCATATAATCAACTGTTAGTTCATGTGATAATAATTCCTTGAATTTATTCATGGAATTATTGTAATTGATAGAGGTTGCTTTGTAATGGATTTTTAATCTGTTTTGTATATTTATCACATGGAATCCATAGAGGTAACTTGTTGTTCTTCAAGTTTTTCATGGAATCGCTGTTATCGAATAAATGGAATTGATTTTATCTTCATAGAGGTAATGTAATCGACTTTTAGTTCATGGAATTGATTTATAATCTGTTTTATATATTTATGACATGAAATCCATAGAGGCTACTTTATAGTAACTTGGAATTAATTAACTTGCTTCTTCAAGTTATTCATATATCATGCTTTTGACTTCAAGTTTTCATTAGTTTTGTTACATGTAATTTGTTATGTATATATATAGAAGGGTTCGGTAGTATTTTCAACAAGATTCATAAGATTCAAAAGTTATTTTATGGTTGTTTACAATGTTCACAACGAATAAAGTGTTCACAAAAGATCCTAAGTCTATATATATATATATATATATATATATATATATATATATATATATATATATATATATATATATATATATATATATATATATATAGAGAGATATAGAGAGAGAGAGAGAGAGAGAGGGAGGTTCAATGGAAAACCACCATGCACCTGAAAACTTGTGAAAACCACACTGCACCACCACAAATGCATCAAATTCCCCGCATGATGCAATAAAATCCCGCGTGATGCATCAAAATTCATGCGTGATGCATCACCTTATTTACGATCATGCCACCGCGTTTTGCATGAAATGCACCAAATCGGACGGTATGTGTAGGTTTCCATAGTTTTCAGATGCATAGTGGTTTTTCATTGAACCCACCCCTAGATATATATATATATATATATATATATATATATATATATATATATATATATATATATATATATATATATATATATATATATATATATATATATATATGATATATCTTGCTTTTGTATTCACGTTTTTCATTAGTTTTTTTATCGTGGTTTCTAAATGACTCTTTTGTCGTCACAGAATGAAAAATAAAAATATGTGAATGATTATTCACAAAAGGTATGCTTGGTACGTTGAAAATTGAGGGGTCACTAATAAACATGATATATTTACGTGTTATTTCGTAATTCAACACACACACACACACATATAGAACCATTGTGAACACTTTATTCTTTGTGAACATTGTGAACAAATAAAAAAATACACATAATTATTCATATATACCAACAAGTGTTTGTAACAACATTCATATGATTCAAAAGATTAATGGAAGTGTCCCCAATAAGATTCATAACATTCAAAAGGTTCGTAGCAATGTTTTTAACAATATTCATAGGATTCTGCAAGGTTGATAAAATTCGACAAATTCATAGTATTCAACGAAATTCATAGAATCCAATAAGATTCACATGTTAATAGATGAGTTTAGTGATATTTACAACAAAATTTATAGGATTCAAAACTATAATTTGGTTATTTATAATGTTCACAACGAATAAAGTGTTTACGAAAAATTCTTTGTTATTACACACACTTTTCTATACAATTTAAAGGATCCTAGTCCTCGAACAATATTAGCTGTCTTTTGATTCAAGACTTTTTTTGACCATACATTCGTATCTTTTCATAAAAAAAACTTTATGAGACACAAATTTGAAGATATAAAATCATGTTCGAGTGATCAAATTTTTGTAGTCCCTTGCCTCACTAGATGACACACAACATTCGATAATTGAACTTGCATGTACCACTCCATTGTGTTTTAATTAAAACTAGTTTATGACCCACGTATTACGTGGATATTTTTAATTAAATTTATTTATATAAAATGTATATGAGTAAAAATAAAAACATACAAAAATAATAATTGTGTTTATTTTTTTATTATTTACAGATTAAAAAATAGAGTATATTTATCTTTTTTTAAAATATTAAATTGTATTTATCTTTTATTTTTTATAAGTTGTAATTATCTTTTTGGTGAACGTAGAGGTGACACGTGACATTTGATGTTTTCTTTTATTATACATAATAATAATAAGTTACACAACTAATTCAAATTATTACATTTTGATCTAATTATGATTATTATGGATAATAATGATAGATATTTGTTTTAGGTAAACATTAATTTTAAATGTTACAAAATCTAATTTATTACTAATTAATTAATGAAAAAAATAAAGTCAAAATATAATGCAATTAAGCTAAGGTGTTAAATTTGGAAAAAGATGTGGAAAAATAAAATTTTCTTGTATTGTAGAAGTGAATATGACATAAATTGTTTTGTTTTATTATACTATATAGGTTAATCAACCCATGTATTACATGGGTTGATTTAGAAAATACATTTTTTTTTTATATTTTAATAAATTATTATAAAATTTATATATAATTAAAAAAAACTGAAAGCTAGTAAAATTAAAGATAAAAAAAATACTTAGTTGTTTGATATTAAATAAAAATATATTATTATATTGAAAAACAGATAATATGTGTTTGAAAAAATGTTTCTTTTAATTTTTATTAACTTCAAATATGAAATATCAATGTAAGAAACAAAAAAATTCAATTATGTGTATATATTTTGAAAATGATAAAATATAAAAATAGAATATCTAAAAATCAACAATCAAAATTTTTCATATTCACAATTGAAGTTTATCAATTAAATTTTAAATCTTGTTAGCAAAATAATTAACAAAATTTTTTAACTTTATTTACTACTTCTATATTTAAATCCAAATTTTTATATATTTGAATTTAACTTTGATCATTAAGGATAATAATGACACATATTTATTTTAGGTAAATATTAATTCATTAATGAAAAAATTAAAATCAAAATTTAATGTAATGTAATTAAGTTAAGGTAGTAAATTTGGAAAATGAATTAAAACAATGGCATAGGTATAATTATTGATTTTAGTTAAGGGTATAAGAGACATTTCATAAATAATTATGAGTTGTCATTGATCTGGACCATTGATTTCTTTCCATCCAATGGTCCAGAAACTCCAAGTGGTTTTCTTATTACATATAGTATAGATGTGTTAATAACACGTAACAGTTATGTATTTTTATTAATGTTTTGATTAAAATCATGTTTCTTTTATATACATTTAGCAGTTATATTATTCACTAGTTTATTACCCGTATATTACATGAGATAGTTAAATAACTGTTTTTTTTAACTAGTGTAAATTCAAAAAATAATCATAGAAACAAAAAATAAAATAGCAATATTATACTACTAAAAAGATTATTGAAAATATATAAAGCATGAAATCAAAGAAAAAAAAATACATAAATAAGACTTAAATAACAACGAAAAATAATACACAATTATTCCCCAGCTAGACTTCGCATTAGAGAGCGTTTGATACGTGAAATTATAAAGAATGAAGTCATATAATTTACAAGCTTTTTTAAATAATAATTACACATAATTGAAGATTGACACATATAATACAGGAAAAACTACAAAACCTCTATTCCCTTTTCACGTTATTAATTCTTTTCATGATCATAAAGAAATTAGGGAAAATGAAAGTTACATCACTCATTTCTCCATTCCTTCTATTGATAATCAACACTCTCATCACATGATAAAAAGGGAAACTTGTAAACTTAGACACTTTCATTCTCAACAATTCGACACACCGTTTGGACTCACATTGAGTATGAATAATGCAATGGTGTTTACATGGTTCGTCGATGAAGGTGGTAGGGCAATGTTGGCTATCAACAATCGCCAAAGAATGGGATGACCCGTTACAAGTCATAAGTACACTTATTAAATATGCATACAAAAACAACACCTTACTTACCATCTACACTTGCTTAATTACAAACAAATAAAATAAAATGAACGATTGTCAATCATAATGGTTGAAAATCGATTGAGCAAACGACAAAGAGTTGTCGTATATTAGAGACGGGAAAAAGAAGCCCGGGACCATTTACTTGGTATGACTAACCTATCCGATAGCCGAGACTAGCAATTGGTGACACTTGAAACAAATTGACACTTATTTTCCAAGGAGGGGTTACTTTCAAGTTTCAGTGTTTTGGTCTAAAAAATTCAAAAAAAAAAAAAAGAAAAAAAAAAGAAAAAAAAACTTAGAAATTTAAAGAATGTGGTCTCATTTTCACTTTATATGCTATCCATCTTCAATCTCTTGGATCTTTCTAAAATTTGCTTACACGCCAAATATAATTTGTTTTGTATTCGCCAATTAAATTCTTTGATCTAGTTTGAAATTTATGAAAATGACAAGTCCATCAATCCGGAATAGCATTAAATAAATGGCCCCAAATATCAATATCATCATAAAAAGCTTGAGTTACACATAATTCATGTAAAGGGCTGGAAATCAAAGGATAGTTGTTGAGAGTTTAAAGTAATAGTAACCTAAATTCCTTTAAACTCTCAACAACTATCTTTAACGATGACAAAAATTTGAAAGATAAAAAGTTTATATTTTTTATACTTGATAAAATAGTTGTAAGGTAGAAGTGTTAATACATTGAAGTGGGACTTGGATAAAATGAAATATATTTATCTCATAGTACGTACAACTAAGACCCTAAATGAATCGTGTGATCTCACTCATTAGTTAATCAAGAGTGATTAGCCTCGTAGCTCTAAGGCTCGATCAATGTGATTGACTCGATCATTTAATTATCTTTTTTGGTTACATAAAATTTTTGCTATCCTACATCTTTATCTCACTCCATCTCACAACCAACCATTCCACCCTGTCACTACTACTGATCACACCCACACTTATTGGTTGTTCTGCCCTATCTAACCTCCACATTCCACACAACATCAAGGGTGGGCTAATGTAGAATCACATTATCATCATATTCTGACAACAATACCATTTTAGCGTGCACACACACATACACACACAAACTATGTAAGTAAATTATTTGTAACATGCAAATATTTTAATTGATGCTGATGTGGTATGTGTGTGTGTATGTGATAGGATTCCATACCTCATATTTTCAAGCGTACCAAATGTACAAAGCGAGAGCCTCACGATCAAGATGACGAGAAAATGCATGATTGTCATTTGAAAAATCAAATCGTGTAACCATCAAGAGAAACATGAGAATTTTCATGCTGCTCTATCTCCATATCTTTCTCCATAAAAAAATTAAACTCAAATTTTTTGAAGAATTAATGCAATTAATCATCAATTAAACATCATCTTCTTTTCCATCTTTTGTTCAAATGCATTTTATCTTTTTCAGTTCCTTGAATTCAACTGTCAGATTCTTGAAATATGATAATTTAAGTAATGCACATAAGATTTTTGATGAAATGTTTGAATAAACTTACTGTTGTGAATGATCATCTAACACAAGTGAATGTTCAATGTGTTGTGATAAATGATCAAATAAGTCTGATATATAGTCTAATAAATGCACTGAATGATTAAATAAGTATTATGAATGATTAAATAATTCTGGTTAATGGTCAAATAAGTGTTGTAAACGATCATATAACATTGACGAATGATCAAATAAATGTTGTGAATGATACTAGGATGAATGGTCAAATACTTAAGATACATAAATTTAATGAATGGTCAAATAACTAAGGTTAATGTTGAATGCAAAATAACTATGGTGAATGATTATTTTATAAGTGTGGTGAATGATTGTTGTTATTAGAGTGAATGATCAAATGAGCAAGGTAAATAAGTTTAGTGAATGGTAAAATAACTAAGGTAAATAGCTATTATTAATCATCATTTTATAAGTGTAGTAAATGATCGCTAATAGTAAAATAACTATGGTGAATACAGATAACTATGATTAGTGATTATTTTACAAGTGTGGTGATCGATCATTGTTATTACGAAAATGCCACTGCAGCTAAAAAAAAGGACTCAAGTTTTTTTTTTTACTCTTTTTGATTAAAGCCCTTGATTTTTTAATCTTGTGGCTTTGGAAAGATACCCTTGCTACTCTCAATTTCTATGGGTATCTTTTCAAACCAAATTCTACATATATGTATGTATGTATGTACATAATCGTTGTAAGTATTTATGTAGTCTCAAATAACCAATGTGGACCATATGATCATCTAAATTAACGGTGATAACTGAAGTGATATTTTTGTAATAAAATGCCTTTTTTTTTTAAGTTATAAGAAATAAAAAAAGCAATGACATATTGGTATTTTAATTTTCTCTATCCTTTACCCATTTCAAGACTACTAGCTTTCTCTCTCTTCCTTCATTTAATTTTTCAGGTTTTTTTCTCTCTTTCCATCGGGTTCTCTCTCTTCTTCATCTCTTTCATTTTTTTTTTTTCCATTTTCAGATTGAGATTTGAAAATGAAAACAAAGATTAGTTCAAGTCTATATTTGGACGTTTTTAAAATGAATGTATCTCATCTTCTTACTCTTCTCTTTTTTTTTAAAAAAAATCAAGGTTACTTCGTCTTTTTCATCGGTTTTCTGGGTCATTCATCGTCGAAATTAGGGGTGAGCATGGAGCAGTTTGGATCGGTTTATGGCAAAAACCGAAATCCAAACCAAAATATCGGTTTTTGAAATTAACAGTCCAAACAGTTTTGTTTTTTCAATTTTTGTTTCGGTTGGATTTTGGTTTTATTGGATTTTGTTTTTTTGTTCGAAACCCCATTTTTTATTTGTGAAAATTATTTTTTCTTTGACAAAATATGAAATTTTTAACAACATCCAACACAATAATCATTTAATCAATCATAAAAAAAAAAAAAAAAAAAAAAAAAAAACCTTAAACTTCAAACATCCAAATATCCAATTTCAACAATTCAAATCATAAATTTAAACATCCACAGATGCGTCGCTCGATGTTTCATTGTTTCCCACTTTCGGTGTACCATTGATCCATTCCATTCTTGATTTCTCCCAAGAGGCAAGAATCTGATGCGTCGCTTGATGCTTCCCACTTTCCCAGTTCTCATTCTACCAGTTAGTAATTAAAGAATAGTAGGTATTTAAAAAAACTTTAAAATTTAAACAACCTAATTTAATAATTAAAGAAGGTAGGTTTTTAATAACTAAATTTTATAATATAGTATATATAAAAATCGCTTCGGTTTGGATTATTTTTTTTCGATTTTTAAATATTCAAACCTAAACCAAACCGAAACTTCGGTGTTTGAAAATCGAGAGTCCAGACCAGTCCAAAATCCAAACGGTTTGGTTTTTCGGTTTCGGTTTGGATTTTGGTTTTTCTGCACACCCTATTCGAAACCTATCCAGATTTGTTATTCTCCATCACGAAGGATGTTCATCTTATGAGTTTTGTATAAAGTTTCTGAATCTACGTTTTTTTAATATGGCAAATCATGTTCTTTTGAAAATGAAGGTTTCATTACGAAGATCGATTTCTTGGTTTTTTAAGAACCAAATATGCACTTTTTATGTTTATTACATGTGTAAATGTTAACCATTACATGTATAGAAGTATATATATTATCTATAATAGTTATATGTTATATGTATAAAAGTTCTTATTATATGTATAATATTACATATTATATGTGTAATATCGTCTTGTTTATCTTCTCCTTTTTTGGGTTTTTCATATTCATCATTGATGAGCATGTTCGAATGTGAAGATGAAAATGAAATCAAAGATATGAATGTTCATCTTCTTCATCTTTATGTTCGTTTTTTGAAGGTTCATCTTCTTCTTCTTTTTTTTCCAGTTCTATCAAACTTCTTTATGGGTTTATTGAATGTTCAAGATCTAAGTTTTTTAATGTTTATCTAGGTTTTTTTTAAAGATCTAGACGTTTCACCTTCTTAATCTTCAAGATCTGGACGTTTTTCATCTTTTTTGTGTGTTTATTATACATATAATAGTGATATATTATATGTATAATGGTTTTCATTATATGTCTAATAATGTATATTGTATGTAAATTTGAATATATTCATCACAAATGTTTTTTCAGATTTGAATGTGAGGTGTAGAAACAAAATTTTGATGCATCTAGTTGTTTTGTTTTTCATCATCTTCATTTACAAGATCGATTTTTAAGGTAGTTTAAGATATTTTTTTAATTTTCGAATAGTGTGATAAATGTGTTTGTTTTAGATATGAGTTTTTTAAGATATTCAACTTGTATTTTTTTTTTTTAAACTCAGATCTGAATGTTTCTACTCAGATATGGGTTTTTACGTTTATTACACATATACTTGGTATATATTATATGTGTAATAGATAAATACTATATGTATAATACTTATATATTATATGTATAATATTGTATATTGTATGAATAATAATGTATCGTATTATATGTGTAATACTGTATATTGCATGTATAATATTGTATGGTATCATATGTGTAATATGTAACTTCTATTACATATTACACATAGTATTGTATGTGTAATATTTGTTTTCGTCACATATAACATTATTTTTCTTTTTTTTTTTCACAGGTTATGAGTTTTGAAAACAAACATTTTGGGTTTTTCAAAGATCTTGAAGTGTTGAAGGGTCTCGAAGTTTTTCATCACCATTGATTCTACTATCGTTGAAGTTTTGAAATTTTATCACCATTGAAGCTCGAAGCTCAAAGGTCAAATGTTTTTATTGATTTTTTAGTGTTCAAACCAAATGTGGTGATTGTGTGCATAGTGCGTACTATTATATGTGTAATAAAAATGTAAGAGAATTTGCAATATATGATATTGCACGTAGAATATGTAGTATTACATATATAATATTGTATTAGTCTAGTAAAAAAAAGGAATAAAGAGAATGTATGACATTAGATGCATAAATATTAAAAAAAGTAAATAGAGAATGTAACCACTCAAGCCTAGCTAACACTTTTTATTGGTTAAACTGGTCAACTTATTGACACAATATTCCACGTAATCGGTCACATCACCTTTTTAAACATGATACATACCACGCAATTGACCCAATTGCATCTATTTTTAAACGATTGCCGATCTACGTATCAACCACACCAATATTTTTTCAACACACGACATTTGGGATAGTGAACCACATTAGTGAGGAAATGCCACGTAATCAACCATGTCTGCCAAAAATTGGTAACCGGTAATCAAATTTACCAAACAATAAAGTTCAATTACCAAAACGGACAAACACCCAAAGTTGATTGGCATTTTATGACATCTGTCTGTTTATATTAATAACCTATTAGCGCAAACAGAAAATAGGAACAAAAATGAGTCCAAATAAACATTTTGTCCCATCATCTATTTTTATTTTATCATGATTTATATGTGTGTTAAATAATAGCACATATGATCTACCGAAATACGTAATAATGATTCCGAAAATTTCACGACACGTAAATACAACTAAATCTGTCTTTATGATAACGATGAACCCATAACGAGCTAGGCATACACATGAACATATCAAAAGCGACCGATGAAGAATGCGAGTCGTCTTGATTCTTTCTTTATATGTTAAAAAGTCGATTAATGAACAAAGAACCCTTCTTTTTCAAAGTTTCCAATTTCAGAATAACAAAAAAGCATATGATAATTCAATATTTGATGCATAATTCCATTACCTAAAACCACAAATTTGTCATAATATTCTTTCCTTTTTAGTGGATCAAGTGAATTGAACATAATGCTTGGTTAAATAAATGGAAATACCAGTCATAACATCCTTTATGTTGTTCCTTTTGTGATATAACCAACCAAAAAGAATACATTTTATATGATAAGTATGTACAAGTTTCATTTTTTCTGACTTATCAATAAGATCAGTAGATCACTAATTTTCATATTTAAAGAAACTATCAATTGTATAAATCTTTCTAATAATGTTATATATTTTGTCGTTTCTAATAATAATTCCTACTATAAAATGATTTAATAGGCATACCAAAAGATTTGGTTAAAAAGGAATCATTCCTCTATATTTTTTATAATATAAGTAGATATTACACAATAAAAGCTATTGGTAGCCGTTTGATCGATACCATAAAATTATAAAAAATGAAATTGTTTAATTTTATAATTTTTTTAACCAATGCTAACAATACATTTATAAAAATTGATATTGAAAATAAAAGTGAAAAAATGTAAAAATCTTATTTCCTTTTATGCTTTTTATAATCTTCATTATAACAAGAAAATAAGAAAAATAAAATTTTACAGAAATAATTTTCTATGGTTCGTTTAAAATTTTGAATTTGGTTTTTAAACTTTCAATTTTACAAAATCAGTCATTGTTATCAATGTTTACTTTCAAAATTAGTCTCTTATCTAATAATTTTAATTAATATGCTCATTTTGTCCTTTTTATATTTACAATTTTGACCCTTCAAATTAAAAATCAATGGCAACTCTTTGTTTGAATAAAACAAATAGATATAAAAAAAATTAATGTTATTAATCGATTAGAAATAAAAAACAAATACAACAAAAAATATTTACAATTTTATATATATATAATTTTTTATTGTTATATATATTTTAATCGCTTTGCGTAATTTTGTATTGTTTTGTATATTGTTTATGTTAAATATTTTAAACTTTTAATCAGTTATATATACAAATTTATATTTTTGTTTAATCCATTTGAAAAAATAAGTTTTTAATCGGTTTGTATAATATTGTACTTTTTTCGATTGGTTAAATTGAAAATCTAAATGGTTCGTTACTTAGTCTATTTAAAAATTATAAATGAGCTTGAGTCTCTTAAGCCTTGAGCTTGAGTATGTTAAAAATCTAAATGAACTTGAGTCTGTTAAGCCTTGAGCGAAGCTTGTTTCGAGTATTGTATATAAAGCTCGAACTTGACACATACATGAATCATTTATCGGCTTGAGCATGGTTGTTTCACACACAAACATATAGGATCAGGATTAAATAAGAAATTAAATATTTGTGAAAACATGAGAAATGTTGAATCAAATAACATATGTATTAAATCAATATGTAATTTTGTGATCACCAAAAAACATTGAATCAAAGACAAACTGATCATTTTATCTTTAATTCAACACTTACATTTAAATCACAAAATAAAATGTTGATTCAACATATATGTTCTTTGATTCAACAATTTTCATAAATATTTAATTTTTCATAGGATCCATACACACACACATACAGAGAGAAAGGTTCAATGAAAAATCTCAATGCATTGGAGAACAACTATACACCACAAGTAAACTACGGTGCATTACAAGGTTCATTAATGGTATTTTAGGGAGAATATAATTAAATGATTATGTTATTTAGGTCGAGCAAAAACCCATATTACCTAGATCGGATCAGACCGTTTCGTTTTTGGCGGGTTCTCGGTTCCTATATTACCGTTTTCGGTTTCATCCGGTTCGATTTAGTCGGGTCTGGTCCGGTTAATGATCTATTAATTTGAAAGAGAGATAGAACATATACAAATTCTCAAAGCGTGATTTTTGTATATAGTCTAATTCAAAGGTATTCTTGATCTCGTATTATTCTGGATAGGATTTCGTGTAACCCTAGACTGGTTCTAGGATCAAATACTTGTCACGAAAAATGAGATTATACATGATACGAGTGATTATTCAGGTTCTTGATTATAGAAGAAACCCTAAATTCCCTAGCAGATGTATCATCTGATTCTCATTTGAATTGCTTGTTGTTTGGTTTAAAAAAACGTCTTAGTTCCATTGGTTCCATGGGATTGTCATTTGGGATTTCTCGGTCAATTCTCATCATATTCGAATTCAAAACTTGTAACAATTTTTTGTATTTTTACTGTTTATAACTACACTATTTACTTTTTTATCATTAATAACAACAACTTTTGTATTTTTTTACTGATTATAGTTATTTTTGACCTGAAAATCTGTTATAGCAGGTTATCATTCATTAATAACAATTTTTAAATAGCTTTCTACGATAATAGCAATAATTTTTTATATTTTTATCGATAAAAGCAATAACTTTTTTATTTTCTTCAAATAATAGTAACAAATCAAATTATAACTCTATTTTTCTTGAGCTAATTATTAATTTGAAAAAACTAAATTTATGAAAACTGGTACACATTCAAATAAGTTTATAATTCATATTTTTGTTCAAATTTTATTAGAAAGAGAAATCAAATGCAATGTGTGTCCATGAAATAAAATACAAACTTGTTTTTTTTATAAACATTAGAAAAATGAAGAGTAGCTTGATATGTCATATTATCATATGCACTCATTTAATTAATGGACAATTATATATGATTTATTATCCAATTAAATAATAGAATATGAGTTTGAATGAGTGATATGATTTACAACTGTAGCCCTATAAATATAGGTAAAGTCTAGGGGTTTTGATCATCCATCACAACACACAAATAAAGAATTCGGGTATATATGACCGAATCTCTCTCTCTTATGGTTTTTTCTAAGTAAAGAAAAACCTTTCGGTTTATGTTTCTTTGGTCGATCATCCGGCAATTGCTCGATCGTGTCATCATCGGTAACATTAAAAACATCTTGTTTTTGCTTTTATGGTTGGAATAAAGGTGAAATTCTATTACATTAATAATTATGTATTATTTCTAAATTTCTAGATACAATCTTGTTTTTGTGGTTTATTTTTAAATCCGCTGCGTTGAATTTTTTCTTGAAAATTACTAATACATTTAAATAAACCCTAACAATGACAATATAGTTTGGATTCATTATAAGACAATATGACAAATCAAAAAATTCTTCTTTTTATTATAGTTTATAAAAAATTATTTATTATCCCTCTCATTACTGCACATTGC
This sequence comes from Centrapalus pauciflorus, assembly GCA_020465985.1. Lineage (NCBI taxonomy): Eukaryota > Viridiplantae > Streptophyta > Magnoliopsida > Asterales > Asteraceae > Centrapalus > Centrapalus pauciflorus. The sequence goes on along the minus strand of JAANYP010003258.1, from coordinate 820,915 downwards.
ACTTGTTCTCTCTCTAACAAAAATTGAACACAAATATAGATCAGGAACTTATTTGAACGTAATCTCAATTTCATAAATTTAATTTTTTTAATAATAGTAAGTTAAAGATAAATAACGTTTTAATTTGATATGTCACTTTATTGATAAAAAGTTAAAATTTGTTTTTATTATCGGTAAAAAGACAAAACGTAATTATAATTATTGATAAAAAGATAAAAGTTGTTGTCATTAATGATTGGAAAATGTCTATAATTTATAAAAAAAAATATAAAGGTTGTTGCTATTAATAATAAAAAATAAATAATGTAGCTATAAATAATAAAAAATACAAAAAAGTTATTGTTGTTTTTGACATATAACCATATGCGTGTATTCACGATCATATAGTTGATGAATGATGAGATGATACATGTGAGAAGAAATTTTGACCATAAATTTTATGACATGAAACTATTTAAATATAACTTTGATGGGACCCAAGATTATTTAATTATATATTCTGTGACCAAAATTGTTTCTAACATTTCTTCCAACGATTAGTTTTTCACATGATTCTAATCATATGTGTGTGTGTTTATTGTGGAACTACCACTATTTTTATAGGGTACATCAAGGTACTAGTTTATAAAATTTTGGGTAAATTACAATTTTCGTCCATGTGGTTATATATAAATTATGGTTATTGTCCTTTTCACGTCGAAATTACAATTTCAGTATATATGGTTGTCGTTTTGTTATGCTTTTAGTTCTTTGACCAATCATTTTTTTTAAAATGACCATTTTGTCCTTTTAACTTTGTTTCACTTTTAGTCCCTGATCGACTAGCTAGTTTTATGCAATTAATCCATTGAAAGCGATTCAAAGTAAAGTTCCAATTGTATATACATACAATTTGCAAATGGGCTTGCCCATTGCAAATTTGACACATGTCCAACCATCATTGGTTGGTTTTTTTCTTTTTTTTAATTTAAATTTTTCATAACACACCTTTATCTTAATGTTATCTTTTATTTAACCCCTGTATCTTAATAAATTTTAGTTTAGTTAATTATCTTTTAATATTTATTGTTACAATATTTTCTTACATATTTAAAATTATGATTTTAGTTATACATATATTTGGAGTTGTCTTTGGAAACTATTATGTTATGTTTAATTGTATGATAGACACTTTATTATTCAAATGCATAATACGTACAATGTTCTAATGAAATTGCTTTATAAATAAAATGTAACTAATTATATTTAGATTATTCTATTAAATATGATTACGTTGAACATTGAACATTACTATATAATGTTGGCAAGCTATAATCGATGTATTGGAGACATCACCATTATAACTTTATTTGATTTGATCGTAAAACAAACAAATTAAATTCGCGATTAAACTTAATCAATGTCAAAATTTCGAAGTATGATTATGAATATTTAATTATTCAATTCCGATTGCGATCCGAATTAATAAGACATGGTTTGTATTTTTATCATTTCAAAATCTAGAATCCAATAATAGGAACCAACTAACAATATCATTTGACTTGCTTCTTGATATATATCAGTTTTTCAATTTCACTATTCAGTCCTTATTTATTTATATATTGTTATTTGAATTATTTGAAAAGTATTTATTCATTTGTTTGTCATATTTATTTTTGCAATTAATATTTTAGACCCCGCAGCAGCACGCGGCCGTGCGAGTGTTCAATAACTCGTTAATTCCATAAACTAATTAACTTTTTTAATGAAAAAAGAAAAAGAAAGATAAAAAAGAAATAAATACTATCCATGCATTATCCATGTGATAACCGTGTTACAAAGTTATGAAGTGCCATGCTTTAGGCTCATGTGCTCATACACCTTTCTTGATCGATCAACTTGACGTACGCACCCTTCAAAAAATCAAATATTCTCGTGATGGGCACGAGAAAACTGTTGCATGTACGTGGTCCTCGATCCTCTCGATCACTTATCGATGTTGTTCATGAACCTTCCCTTCCCTTTGCAATACAATACATATTCTTTTTTTTAGAATACTCTCTCTTACTACGTAAAACCTGTTGACATCAAGTCTCGAATTTTTCAATCGCTGATTCAAATGACTCGGTTGGTCGGGTTTATTACATTATATATATTTCTAAAACTCCATATGAGGTCCCCGGAATTGATATATCGATCTCTTGATTTCGATCGATCATATGAGACTTGTATTTTGGTTTGATTTAAGACTGCTTTTTATTATTATTCGTCGTCCAATCTTTTGGGAAAACAAATATGAAAAACATGTTGTGTTTTTTTAACAATTTATAGTACTTTAATTTTGGATATTATACTTACATCGTTTTTTGGTTTGATTTGACCTGAGCGTAAAACCAAATTAGTTTGTATGTAAAGTACTTTTTTACCCTTATTTACTTATATTTTCTTTTGAGTAAATTACAATATTATCCCTTGAGGTCTTGAAGAAATTATGAAACTTGTATTTATATATACCCCTATTGAAGAAACCCTATATTTTGGTACCCTTGCCGGCTTGCCGCTTGAAACCATCGAATGATAATTAATATTATTTATATCATGATACATGCATGAAGCATGTTATCGATCATAGATCGATACATTGTATTGCATTCTTATAGCAATATATGCATGCTAGTATCATACAAGCCATGACAAAATTTGCCTCATCCATATCATACAAGCCATGAAAGTATTGTATTAAAAAAAAATTTACTAATAAAACTTAAAGTAAATGCATCGATTAGGATATTATAGAAGTTCAAGACTTAAAGAACTAGTTGATCAATGCTCTTGTATGTTTCAATGAAGTCCTTGACTTTTAAAGAGAGAAAAAAAAAACTAAGGAGACGTTTGGTTGACAGATTTTTTTTGTCTGAGATTTGCATTTTGTCAAAGGATTTGCATTATGCAGCATTTGCATTTGTCAGAATTTTATCAAAGAATCTGTATTATCTTTTAAGAAAAATTTATTAATCTGAAGAATGCATGCCACTTGTCTTTGTTTAGAAGAGACTTATACTACATTACTACACAATCATCACGTACACAGGAAGAAGTTGCACTAATTTTATGAAATATAAAATTTTCAGGATTTAAATCATTTGAAATGGATGATTTTTGTCATTCACATATTAGCAGTGATTCATGATTGTTTATTAAGATCTACATTGAATTTTGATAGAGATTGAGCATTTACATATTAGTTTTTTTTTTTCAACTTTTAATCATTGACAAAAAAGAATTCCAACCCTTTTTTGTTATTTTATTTAACTTTTTATGTGATTTGGATTTAGATTGAAATATCTGAACATGCAATATGAAATGCTTTTTCCAAGACATTATGTAGCATTTACTACCAAACTCTAAATCCACCAAAGAGAACTCACCTTTAGGCATCATGGATTAAATGGTCCACACCTTTTTAGTGGTGAGCAATAGTACCCATCCTTTGAGGTTTTAGATGGTCACATTTGCCACATTGACAAATGGGAAATTAAATATATATTTATATTATTAGTTCAATCATTTACACTTAATTAAGAATATTCTTTTAAGGCATATATTATATTGTGTTTGAGGGAATAAACCCTTTTTGAATTCAAACAAAACCCTCCAAATTCAGTTGATCTTTTAATCATCTTATTTGACTTTTTCTATGATAAAATATTTATTGGGGTATTTTTATTATTATAATATACATAAATAAACACTTTTACTCATAAGAATGAGCACATTTAAACAAAATTGTAAAAGAATTATATATGCTTGATATATTTTGTTGAAGTTATTCGTTTTGGACACATATAGGGAATAAGCCTCATTTACTTCGGATAAGAACCTTGGGAATTTAATTGAGATTTAACCATGTTATTTGTTTTTTTTTTTTTTTTATCACAAAGTACTTAACAATCATTCATAAAAAAGAAATATTAAAAACGATTTACTTTGTAGCATCAACAGTTTTGAAACAATTGTAAATATGTAAACATGTGATAAACTATTATAATTGATCATTGTAATTCCAAACTATTATCATTATCTTGATAAATTCTCTGTTCTCTTTTTTATATTTCTATATATTTTCATATAAGGTTAATATTGAAAAAAACTATATCTTTTTCTCATTCTCACCATTAAGTCCTTGGACATTTTCTTCGACTCTTTAAGTCTCTCAATATTTTTTGTCTTGTTCAAAACTATATATTTGATTTGTTTAGTAGGTCACGAACCAGTAAATGATCAAAAAAAAGCTCGATCAGAGGCTTAATCATGAAAATGAAGTAAAAAATAGTTTTTTTCCATTATTAACCCTCTTTTACATACATACATACATACATATGCCAGATTCAGAAAAGTATCTCTCGAAGTCAAGTGCACCCGAAAGTACCAACCTTAAAAAACTTTTTTTATTATTTTTTTTCTCATGATCATGTTTAAATTAATATTCTACGCATGATATATGAATTTCACATGGATTCACACTTTTTGTGTCCTTAAAAATTATGTGAATGGTCAATGCATATTTATGTGAATGGTCATCCAAGTGAATGATCACTTGCACCATTCACATGATCTTTTTCTACCATTCACAAGATTTATGATTTGTTCCTTTTGAAAAAAAAAATTATAATATTGTCTTATACATGTATATTCAAAAAAAATATATGTGAATGATCATTCACATTAGGGTACGTTGAAATCTCATAGGTACGCTGATAAACCTGATTCTATTTATGTGTATGTATGTATGTATAAAAGATGATTTGTTTGGAACACATACATTAGATAAGACAAATCAACAAGTCAATATCTACTCATGAAAATAGATACTATATTCCAAATAGTAAAATCACACATAGATGAAGAGGAAAAAATGAACCACAAGTCTTATTGGAAAGCAATAATGATCATAACATGAAGTTTTATCCATTTGAAAGATGGTATATGACATTAGATATTATGAGAACAACATCAAACCATGTTCAAATTAACATCCAAGCATGCCAACCACACCTTATGTGGCCCTATGCACAATCTCTACATATATATATATATGGATGATCAACAAATCATATCATGGATTTAATTTGACCAAATTTTCAAGATTAGTTGTGGGGTCTTCCATTATGAGCTAATGACTTTTTTGCACAAGGTTCATGTTACCTCTAACTAAAATTACGATATCCTAGCCGTTTGTTTAATTATGTTTGCTTAGGAATTACTAATTAGATCCAAAGAATATCAAATCTATGTGTACGTATTCCACTCGGTAGAAGCTCTTCATCTAACAATGAAGGTGATGATATACGTATGATACCTGACTAGAGCACCAACAAGAGACGGCTAAATCCAACAAAATGCATTTACTAATTAAAGAAGGTCGTAACAAATTTGCTTTCGGGCACATGTGACAAGCGAAGAAAATCACTTCAAGGCACAACTTTAAACACAACGTTCTCATAATTATAATAAAGAAAGGGGAAAAAAGAATGGAAGGTAACGGGAAAAAAGATTTAAATAAATTAATAATACAAAATGTCACAATCCTTCTTTCCTTCCCTTTCCATTACTGGGAAGGAAACAAGTCAAAACCACTTTTCTTCTGTTTTCCTTCCTATTTTTTTTTTCAAGAAAGCAAATTGTCTTTCTTTTCCTTTTCTTCTCCTTTTCTTCTCCTTCCCTTCCTCTCGTTAAGACATTCGAGCACACAATGTAAAGGGTCAAATCCTGTTTGTAACGGTGGAACTTAAAGACACGTAGATAGCGGGAATCAAAGCTAGAAGTTAGCAAAAACCGAATAATATTCATGCCATAACCATTTTTTTATATTTTATTTTAGGTCCACTTCAAAAATAATAATGGGCTTCAGTGATTTTCTTCACAACAATCTAATGTGGGCTTCAAACTGGAAAATAATCTTTGAGGGGTCCCTTATAGGAACATCAATAATGTCATTCCATGTGTACATGATAGGAGATAAAAACAGAATGTGAAGTAAACATTGTAGGCAACAAGCAGGGCCGGCCCTGGGCCTGGTCCACCTGGGCCACCGCCCAGGGCCCAATCAATCTAAGGGGCCCAGCAGTCCAGTATTAGGTTATATGTGTTTTGCGCGAAAAAAATTATAAACAATGTGTTGGTTCAGTTGGTAGTCATTTCACTTTGGAACTCTAATGTCATGGGTTCGATTCCCATTGTGTGCATTTTTTTATTTTTTTATATCTCATCACCATCACTTGGATTTTCATATATAGATATCGTCTATTTGCTTTATATCAATATACAATCCATCAAATTCAATATTCATACTTTTGTTTTCCAATGAGCTTGATTTTTTTATTTTTGTTTATCATGTGGTTTATGTTATTTATTATACGATTATTAAAAATACTAATGAGATAGATGTTATTTTTTTTGACACATATGTTACTATTTATATTATGAATCATTTAAAATTTAAATTTCTTTTTTTCAATTTACTAATAAATATACAATTTAATATTGTATGCAATTTTTACCCAATTTATAATCATACGATGTTAATATATATATATATTTGCGGTTTTTTGGATTGAGGAAAAATAGAAGCACCATGAAACCATTACACGATGACAGATTGTAAAGTTTTTAAAGATATGACATTGACAATAGTGCAACAAAATCAGTATTATTTGATTGTAATTTTTTTATACGAATATTGCTTATATATATAGAGGGCCCCTTTTTAAGTATATGCCCCGGGCCTAAAAAATGATAGGACCGGCCCTGGCAACAAGTAGTTGATTTAGATCTTCACAGTTCACACAAACATCACACTTTAAACCACATGATGTAATGGTGTCTAATCGTTCCCCTATGTTGCAACAAGCCATATGCGATATGGCCTTTGCGTCATTTAACCCCTCGCCCTCACTCTTTTTTTCCTGCCTTCGTATGCAGTAATTCAAACCATACTACAATGCCCCGTTGAATTAGAAGCAAACTAGTGGTATTGGATCTAACAGAGAAATCATATTCGCGTAGACTTGTTAACGTAGATGTCAAATAGTGGACCCCAAATGATGAATTTAACCAAATTACATATGCATTTAATAATGCTTTTATACTCGAGTTTAAAAACTACATCATGCGGAAAGGGATGCTATCTTGTCAAGAAGGCAGTCAAGTAAGCATGAATAAAGAAAGATTTGCCTAGTCAAGAATGCAATTACATGGTGGAAGGTCAGTGTACCTTTCAGCTTGATAACCATGCCTAAGAAAATTGGAAAACCATAGTCAAATTTGTGATAATGGTACGAAAATATTCTCTGATTTCAGAAGCTCATTGCAGAAGCTGATGCCTGATGGAACACACTTCGTTAGAGGCTCTAGTGTTGAATATGATATCATCTAATATGTCAGCTATGCAACACATATATTCTGCAGGATCACATAAAACTAATGTGTTACTTTTAGTCTGCATAATTATGTGAATTCTAAAGTTTTTTGAAGGGGGGAAAAGAAACTACAATTAATAGACTTCATCACAAGTACCAAAAAATCAAGAACAGTTGGATGTAATTTGGTAACAATAACCATATCACTATTGTTGGTGAATTGATATTAAAAAGCTAGACATGTCTCATTTCTGGGATTGGAGAAAGCATTAGAAGACCAGAAGATGACAATCGAGTTAAATTGAATATAAACCAAGCATTCAAGCGGAGAGAGTCTTTCGAGCAATTATGATGTGATCACCGTGCAAGCAACGTCCACCTCAATTGCATTTATCTTGTATTAATACTTTATTTTAAACATTCGAACTGCCCACCAAGAATCATTTTCATATTCACCTTCCACTTACACCGTACGTGGAATGTAAAAATTCTGTTCTAATCAGTCCCAATGTGATAGCTACTTAGTCACATCCCAACAGGTAAGAAACTATAAATCTTTAGAAAAGTCTTTCTTAGAATAATTAAAGAATTTTTTATGCTATCGATCACTCTCACATATTGCAGACTTCTTAAAAGACGAAGTTGTAGAAACTTCATGTAATCATGTTCAAGGTTGAACTACTGTTTAGCGCCATGCCTTTGGCTTTGGGTGCAAGATGATGTGGCTTTAAAGGTTCTTGAACTTCTGTTATTGTCAAAGTGATAATCACACACTCAACACGCAATCTTCCCGTACACCATTCATGACTATCAAATTGATGCTTATCAACTACATTTCATGTTAAGTAAAAAAAAATTAGGCAGCCACCATTCGAGATAGAATTCACAAAGCACAGAAGTTCATGAAACTTTCATATAAAAGGAAAAAGAACTCAATCATACATTTGTAATCAGATAACATTTACAAAATAGTACAAATTTTGAGAGAAAGTTCAAGAATCAATTACAGTTCAGGATCTATCGCTTTTCACTAGAGGGGACAAATCCAACCATGTATATTGAAAATGGGTAACTTTGGGGTGTATCTATAGCTAACAGGTCATAGGTGTTAAACTTAAATTTTAGCTAAAAAGGAAAGGGGTCAATTAAAAGTGATTCGATCATGCATACTTAAGTGTTTAAAACCTCGTAAATTGCTTTATTAAAAAAATTGAACAATAAGTTTAACAATAATTTATGTAATCCATATGTAACATATTGATCACTTATGAAATTTTATGATATCAAACTAACAATGTTGGAGGGTTACCTCAACCGTTTTGACTTGTTGCCCGACCTGCCAAATTTTACTACATATACTAGCTTTTGCCATCAACCTTCCCATCTAATGTAGCAATCAACACCAAAACTCTCAAGCCATCATCCCATTATATTGAAATTTTCCGAGTAACTTAGATTACAAAAGAGCAATGCAATGTAACCACACGGACCAGTGAATGACATATCATGCCTATATTTTGAGTATCAACAGACTCTTCTCCTGACTACCAAAAACTCAGCTGTTGAAACACTTATTTGATTTTATACTCTATTGTCACACCCACATTATTACTTGCTATAGAGTTTCAAAGTATGCCAAGGACCTTTTAGCAATTACTAGACTCTTTAAACACTTTTCACCCCAGATTTCTCTTGTCCATGTGAATTTAGGATCTAAAGGGCAGAGCCCCTAGCAGAGCTTTGGTCTTACTATTCTTGAATATTATCAACTTTGATTTTGCCATGCCAATCCTTCAGTGTGAAGGTTTCATCGCTTATGCTGAATCTTGGGGGCTGTTGCTGCACTGTGCAGCTTTAGTGGTGGTTTTAACTGTCTTTTGGTAGTTGTCTGAGAGATCAACTGATCTTATCCACTCTAATTTGTATAGGAAGCATATTATATATACTAAAGGAAATTATCAATCAGAAGCTAACGCATTTTTCTTGTGTATTATCTCATAACATTGAATACCCATTAGGGCAATTTGTTGTTTTCGAAAAGTGAACATGCTTGTGATACGTCCAGAATCCAATAACCCCAATTTTCTAACATTCAGCAACTATAGTTCTCCCATACATGAACAATCCATTTACACTCGTTGTCCAAAAACCGCATTTCTTTCATTCATTTCATCAAACACCTTAAAAACAACCTCCAGATTCACACAGTCAAAACTACCTTTGATCATTGAATTACATGCAACCAAATCCCGAACTAGCATTTTCGTCAAATAGCTTCCAGGCATGCCATCATCAAGATGTTTGTTCCTTGCATAACCTTGAATCATCTTAGTACATGAAAAAACATCTGGCAGAGATCTTATTAGGAAAAACAAAAACTTCATTCGAATCTTCGGATTTTTTTGGCCGCCAAATGTTTCAGGTGACGTACGCAGGAGTAGTACGTTTGTTTGACACATGATTCAAGAATATTGTTAAAGATCTCGAGAATTGTGCGACCTTTGTGTGTAAAATGGTGTACGAGTAATAAAGAATAATGTTTGTGAAACTTTGAGTTTCCTGATCATGGAGGATTCAATTTGGAGGGTAACAAATCACTCCTCGACTGGCGGACCGAGTGTATAGTGAGGGTTGGGGATCCATGCCACGGCATACTCTCCCGGTACCACAAATTAAGCCAATTTATATGAAATACATTCCATGGGTTCTCCTTAATAAAGTTTTCTTTTTCACCTCCAAATCTCCCCATCTCTTTTCATCTCGCACGGCTTTTGGAGGCCGAAATTAGTGGTTTTGATGCGGCTTAGGGCCGGAGTGACGAAACGGGGTCGTTTTAGATTATGAGATTAATTTAAGAGTGTAATTAAGAGGTCGAGTAGTGACTTACCGGCTCGATGCCCTAACTAGACGGATCACTAAATGAACTATGACTGTAAAAAATGAAAGAGAGAGAACTATTTTAAACTTGCATAATGTTATAACAACTTGAGATTCAAGAACAAAGAGGGTGTTTTCACTTAGATCAACATCCCGCTTCCACTTTCTTAACTCTGAGGTCAAGCACATCGATAAAAACTATTTCTTTTGCACATGCAATCTAAAAAATTCCGACCTATTTGCTTTTTAGATTTCTTTTAAAATTTTCACATGTATATAAAAAAGTTGTTGATAAATACAATAGGGTTAATAATGAAAATTTTTTATTTTTTATTTTCGTGATTGAATCCATGGACTTTTTCAATTGTCTAAATCTTTCAATATTTTTTTGTCAAATTAAAATTAAATATATGAATTGTTTAGTCGGTCATACAAAAACATAAACAGTAAGAAAAAGATGAGTCGTTTAAGTGGATATGTTGTCATTTGGTTATTGTTATTTATTCTATTAAAAGTGGTACTCACTTGAATCTATATCTATATATAGTAATGTTGTTCTTGTTATCGTGTTAGTGTTGTTAGAATTATATTTTGAACTAACAATAATTCTTTATGTTTATATTATTTATTAATATGAACTGATATTATATAAATTAAATAGTTTTAATATAGATCTTGCATACAAAAAACAGATTTATTGATTCAGTATTCAGTTATCAACACTACAATCAATTTTTAGCTACTTATCATGTTTAATTATAAAAGAACATCACCAACAAATAGATACAATTATTTGTTTATTAATATTAGTAAATAGATTATCTTATAGAATTCTTCTAAGCATCCGAAAATATAAAAAATATATAAAATTGATTTGTTAAAAAAACTATACATAAGACCGTTAAAAACGTTATATCTCTCCAAAATCGTTGAAAAATATTGCTTAACTAAAAATTACATGAGAAACATTTTGTGGAGGATATTCCAATTTTCTTGAGGGCAAATGACCAAAAATAGTAACAAGTTTTGGCATTTTTATCATTAACAGTAACATTATTTATTTTTTATCATTAATAGTAATAACTTTTTATTTTTCTATCAATAATAGTAATGGGTGACCTGTAAACCTGTTTAGCAGGTCACCAACATTTCAGTATCAAAAATAGTAACATCTTTTCAGATTTTTATCAATAATGGTAACATATCAAATTAAAAACATAATTTTATTTTATTTTATTAAGTTTTCTGATATTCCATAAACACCAAAATAAACCAAATTTTTATTCCGAATATTTACGGATAAATAATATTCGATTATTTATTCACAATTATATATAATATTAATGAAAAAAAATATTGTGAATCATTTTAATTTTCACTTTTTCCAACAAAATACTACGAACCATCATTTTCTTAGTTTTTTCGAATAAAATAATACAAATCGTTCCATTTTTTTAGTTTTTCCAATCTAAATGGGTCATACTCTTAAATAAAAATTTATGACCCATTTAGATTTGAAAAAACTAAAAAATGGATCGATTTGTATTATTTTATTCGGAAAACCTAAGATTCGTAGTTTTTTTGTTGGAAAAAGTGAAAATTAAAATGATTCATAGTATTTTTTTTCATTCATATTATATATGATTATGAATAAATAATCGAATATTATCTATCCGTAAATATTCGGAATAAAATTTTGGTTTATTTTGGTGTTTATGGAATATTAGAAAACTTAATAAAATAACAAAAAATATGTTTTTAATTTGATATGTTACTATTATTGATAAAAATCTGTAAATATGTTACTATTTTTTAAAACTGAAAAGTTGGTGACCTACCAAACAGGTTTACAGGTCACCCATTACTATTATTGATAGAAAAATAAAAAGTTGTTACTATTAATGATAAAAAATAAATAATGTTACTATTAATGATAAAAATGTTAAAACTTGTTACTATTTTTGGTCATTTGCCCTTTTCTTGAAATAAGTAATAACATAAATTACTAAAAAATAATAAAAACTTTTGTTGCTGCCCAGGATCGAACTGGAGACCTTTAGTGTGTAAGACTAACGTGATAACCACTACACCACAGCAACTTTGTGTTTGTAGTATTGTTGTAACTACATTTTATACACCTGTATTATTCTTGATATTAAATTGACCTGTATCTCTTTTCTAGGAGGATCCCTATCATATATTTGGATGTATGTAACAGCAATTGTTTGTTATTATACTGGATAAAATATAACGAAAGTAAATTTTTTGATGAATAAATTTATTTGTTGTGAGATTTATCACTATCAGTGACAATTGAGGGCCTCTAATAATGGAATTACGTACCTTCTTTTGTTTTTCCTCTCTTTTGGCTATTCAAAAGTAGTTATACGTTTTTTGTATCATTAGTAAAGAAAAAAAGAATTATGTAAGTTGATTGATAAGACGTGTTTGGTTTATCAAAACATAAAGAAATTTGATGAAAAAAATTAAAAATAAGAATTTTATTTGAATTATGTTTGGTTGTCTTGAACTCTTGAAAGATGAAAATGAAAATTTTCTGCAAACCAAACAACATTGTAATAATTAATATCAATATATATTTATAATTTTTCAATCTATTCCTATGTTCAAGTTTTTTTTCTTCTAATGACATAAATAAAAAAAATTATTGATCACTATATAACAAAAAAGAAATGAAAGAATTGAAGTTACATAGCTTACGTTCCTTTTATATATTTTTTTTCATATGATGATCATACTTCTTTTGAAATTCAGATTTTTATTCATTAAAGTTAACAACTGGTAAGACGTTAAAAATGCATAATATGAATTACATAATCATCTAAACTGCTAAAAAAACTCTCGCCAAAATATTCCCAAAAGTGCTAATTAATTTCCTTATAATAATATCCAAAAATAATTTAAATGCAAATAACAAAATACTTGTTATATAACATGCATTCTTGAAAACGTACAAAAGCGTCTCATATATATTGTATAAAATGAAATTTGCTATAGACATCGTTTTTGGGAATGATTTTCATTTTATTTAGAATTTTATGGTATTTTTTTTATTAAAAAGCGATCGAGAAATTATTTAGTTCATTTGAAGTTTTATAACACTTTTATAGAAAAAAAAAAGTAAAAAATTAAGAACAGGATATATGAAATCAACGAGATATTATTTTAAATAAATAAAGTATAAAACCCATATATGATTATTGATTTTTTTAAACTTTTTCTGAACATTCTAAAGCAAATTAATATAGAAAAATGTTGAGCAAAAGGCTTAACCAAAGAATATACCATCTTTTTTACTGCCGTGCCTTGAACCCTGATGAAACCCTAATGCCATCACCTTTACAACCCCACAAATCCCTTTGTTGCATGCATCCTTAACAAGGAAAGAACCTAAGAAAGACATTCTTAAACCAACACAAATCATCTATAAAAAGACACATTTCGTAACCTTAACTTAATCACAAATAACTGACTATTCGCGATCTCTTTTTCTTTCAAGTTTTTACAGCCAAATCTAATACCCTAGAAATGGCCAACGGGCAAATGAGATCCGTTGTGTCACTCCTTATGGTCTTGAACTTTTGTATGTATGTCATTCTTCTCGGCATTGGAGGTTGGGCGATGAATAGAGCCATCGATCATGGTTTCATAATCGGTAATTGACTTGTTCTCATTGATCGAATTCATTATAATTTGTATCCTAATTAATTTTGTGTGAATGTATTTAATTTCTAATGTTTTAATGCGAATTGATTTTTTTAATGATCCAGGTCCTGGGTTTGATTTACCAGCTCATTTTTCGCCAATTTACTTCCCCATGGGAAATGCAGCCACGGGATTCTTTGTGACTTTTGCATTGATTGCGGGTGTTGCTGGTGTTGCTTCCATTTTAGCTGGACTCGACCATCATCGTTCTTGGAGTTCCACTAGTCGTCCTGCAGCCGTATCATCTGCTCTTATTGCATGGACCCTTACTGTCCTTGCCATGGGGTGGGTTTACTTCCAAATAAATATGTTCTTCATCGATCGATCTAATCTAAAAGAAATTTTATGTATTATATATATACACTGAAAATTAAGTGCATAAATATGACTAATTTATGTAGGTTTGCATGGAAGGAGATCGAGCTCGAAGGCAGAAATGCTCGTTTGGTGAGTTTATAGTTTTCATTTGAAACGTAATTACAAGATAATTAAATTCTCGATCTCATCGATCACACAGTGTTTAATTCGATGGTTTTATTTGTATTTTCAGAGAACGATGGAAGCATTCACAATTATTCTTTCTGCAACTCAACTCATATATATAGCAGCCCTTTTTGGGTAATCATGACTTGGAGGGCTTATCACAAATTGGTGTGTTGAAGAGTGTTCGTCAATTTTTTTTTTCTTTTGATTTTTTGTGTTTTTACATTTTTAATGATGACAAATATCGATGCGATGTTACTGTATTTACAAAATGTGATAAAAGACTAATGAATGTCTTTGCTTAACTTTTATGTACAAAAAAGTAAGAAGAATCATTTATTTTTCTTTTATTTATATGATATGATCACCTTTGATTTGCTGCAAGTATTAATTTGTGTTATAAAATTTATCGATCCATTTGATTATGGTATGTATACATTGTATTCGCTTGTATTGTTATGCACATGAAATGATTTCATTTAACATACCAACTTATGTACGTATATCAATTTCCGTAATTAATATTTCGACCCTCAAAACCAGTCTTGGTTAAAACGAAATCAATTCTTGGACAATCAAGAGAAAAAAACACTTTTGAACTTAGTTGTGTTCAAAAATGATACAATGAAATTCGTATGTGTTCTACATCTCGAGAATGAATTGAAACCAATCGATCATTTGTATTTGTAACATGCTTCCATCCAAAACTGTATTGGTCCTTTAAAATCGACATAAAATGAGTCATAACTGACCATTACATGATTAGACAGCAATCATCTTTCATAACTGCATGATTTAAACAACAGTTACAAAGCATCAGTTTTAGTTGGATCAGCATTGGCAACTCCAGTTTTGGTGCTAAAGCTGGTCATCACCAGCACTGCTAGCCGTCAAGTCCTGCTAGGCTTAACATGACGTCTGTTCCTTTGTTCGCAAATTCCTAAATGAAATAAAGTAAAGTGAAGCAAAACTCAGAAAGCTGGTTTTGGTAGTACCTGATGTGAAGCTGGTGCGCTTTAGCATCAGCTACCATGTATCAACACCAGAGAGATCAAGCTTCAACATTCGCACTTGTTGGAATTTCCTACACCAAACCACTTCAAGTTTTCGAATTTGTTGCCAGGGGCTCTGCTCCTTGGACCTTCCTAGGGACGCTTCTCTTAAGACCATCCCCTCGACCGACTTCAAATCAACTTACACAAGTGTGTAATTCACACCTCCAATACTTGTGAATCGCTAATATTATAATCTCCTTAATTTCTAGATGAATCCAATGACATTAAAATAACATAGTAATACTAAATCCACAACATATGCATATTTGAATACAGATTTTCAGTATTTTATTTAAATTAAAGAGTTTTTCCATTGATTCACTTTCTATGTGTAAGCACATGCGCCTTCAACTGGTAGATTTAAAATCGATCAATTTCTAATCTATTTTACGAAAAAGAATTAACGTTATTCATGGACAAATTTAGCATAAATATGAGATAGAATGACCAAATAATAAATTTTAGAATATAGTTATTTTTTGTCATGACTATTCATCAGATAATTATTTATCAACTTATTGTGCATGAATGATATACAACAAGAACACAAACGATGTAAATTTTTTATGTTTCGTCACTTTCAAGTTTCACAACATGTTCGACCTTCATTATACGTTATAACATATAAATTTAGATAACGAGTATATAACAAATGAAAAACCATAACACTCTCTAAACTACCCTTTTTTATTCTAGTAATTTGTTCATGATATTCATACAACCTCATATATATACAGTGGCGGACGCAGAAATTTTTTTTATGGGGGTCGGAATTTAATGACTACGATAGTGTAAGTATTGGAAAAAAAATGTAAAATTTTCAAAGAAAAAATGTATTTTCCATGTTTTTGGACCAAATATAGTTATATATAATTAATATTTTGTGAGTTTGTATTCTCCTTGAAGATAGGATTCCAACGATACAAAGAACGTCCAAAACGGAGCTAAGATGAATGAGATATCGATGCTCAAAGATTAGTGTTTGGAATGAATGAAACTCCTTCTAGTAGGAGAACTTGAGTCCCACATAGGAAGGAAGATGGAAACCAAAGTGGGTTTATAAGGAGGATTGTTTAAAGTCATGACAAGATTGTTTGTGGTTTTACTCCAATGCCTACTTGCGCGCAGGTGGGGGTGCAAATCTTGGACCCCGAAGGCTAAAATCCACTAAACTCCACCTGCGGACACGAATGCAACTCTGAAAATCAGGGCTCGTGCGAGACAATCTTTTTACTCCGAGTGAGAGCTGAGGGGTCGAACTTTAAAAATCATGGGGGTCAAAAAAATTTTAACTACATAATATACCGTAAATTGAAAAATTTATCGGGGTCGGTTGACCCATACCTTGTATGTGGGTCCGCCCCTGCATATATATAATAAAGGATAAACTGCATAGAATGAAATGACGTTTGTCACTTTTACCGATGTTATAAAACAAAATTTATTATATGCATATAATAGAAACAAAGTTATAATATTTTACCGACTTTTATAACTAACGGTTTCAAAAATATATATTTTGAATAATACAAAAATGGTTGATGGACCTAAACAATCGAAAGAAAATTTTTAGGGACTTGATCGTGAAAACAAGAAATGTTTAATCATTATCTTATCTAAAAAGGGGGTTAACCATATATTTATGTAGGGACGTTTCCTCTTCTATCAGTTATGCAACGAAATCATTTTTAACATGATTTATACAATAACGTTTAAACTTGTTATCAAATATGCAACGACATTTGTCTTTGTTCACAAATTTATGCAACAAAAAAAAATTTTAAAACAATTTATCTAATGACGTTTTTACTTGTTACCAAAATACGCAACATTTTAGTCTATTTACTAGTCATCTATTGATTTATTGTATATCAATTAAAAAGCGACATGCATACATCTGCGTGTACGAAAATCTACGTCACCACATTCAATTCCTAATGAAGTATGGGTTACGAGTCAAAATTATTAGTTGTCATTTTCACCATTTGTTACAACTATTTCTGTAGCAAATTATGTTATAATCTCTACTTTATTTCAAATTGAGATGGCCAGCGAGTCGGGCCGGGAAGTGATCCCCCTGTCCTTGCTTACGAAACCGTTTTCTCGTTAAAAAATAGTGAAGATTTAGATAGGGATCAACATTAAGTAATTAGAGATAACCTTGAGGATTCAGAAATAACCGTTTAATGTAAAGTTATAAGCGAGAGGTCACGGGTTCGATCCCCGTCGGAGGCAAGTTGAAATTTAGGTGGAGTATGTAAGTCTGGTGGTAAATAAGTAGTTTAGGACTAGGACTAGGATAGTTTGTCGTTAAAAAAAATTTACATTAAACAGTGATGCAGTCCTGGTAATGAAATTAACATTTTACGGTTACTAATGATCAAATTTCCATTGTGAAAATAACCAATTATTAAATGGTTATTCCAGAACCCCCATAGTTATACTTGATTACGTGTTAATGATACTCGTTCAAGTCTCTGCGGTTTTTTAATTAGGTATGAGTAATGATTCTTTGAAAGGGGTACAAAGAAAATTATAATAATATACAATAGAAACAAAATGTCGTATTCAAGTATTATTGTTTTTTATATCAACCTGTACTTTATTAGGGAAGATATGACGTGGAAAAAAATCGAGATATGACCGGATAAATAAGTAACTGAAATGTTGTATGTTTTCGTAAGAAACTTAATGTCATCGTATACATCATGTTAAAATTTATTTTGTTGCATAAATTGATAATAAGTAAAACGTAGTTTTATGTTTTAGTACAAATATAAACATCATTATATAAATAGTATTAAAAATAATTTCAGTGTATAAATTGGTAAACAAAGAAAAACGTTGTTGCACGTTTTGATAACAAGTTTATACCTCATTGCATAAATTATTTTTAAAATGATTATTTTGTATAAATGAATAGAAAGAAGAAATATTGTTACATAAATATGTGGTTTGTGCTAACTGAATTATGTTATATTAATTATTGGTAACCCCGATACGTAAACATGTATGTGTGATTATTCCCCCATGGGCATTTCATCTATTGATCAATGAGATGTGTTATACGAAAGTCTGTTTCATCTGTTACTTATCATTTATATTCAATTATAATATCATCGATGCACCAATTTTATTAGAAAGAATTTATGAACTTTGATTATAAAATATAAAACTTATTAGAAATGAGTTGTAACAAAAGATGTTTTGAACAAATAAAACCCAAAGCATTGCCAAAGAATTGATCTAAAGATGTAACCAAAAGACTTAACAAAGAATATATCATTACCTTTGAATCCCACAAAACCCCTTTATGACAAATATCTCTAACAAGAAAAGAACCAAAAAAAAAAAAACATTCTTAAAAGGAAATTAAAACATGGCATACACACACACACAATTGCACCTTAATCCGAATCATACAAACACTACATTAAAATATTTTCTTTTGTTTTACAAATCTTGTAAACTAAAAGAAAACCTTAAAAATGGTTGATAATCATATAGGAGTGAGGATATTCTTGTATGGTATGTTAATTCAAGTATTGATTTTCGGAATTGATTATTTGATGAAGTATAAAGATGTTGAGGATGGTTTCATGAATGGTATCGTTTTTTCTCTCAAGCATACCTTTAAATTGTATACGTACATACTTTATTTCTATCGTTTTGATATGTATACAAGTGATATCAACAGGTTCAGTATTTGATATATTGGCATCCTTTTCATCGGTTTCCTTCTCAAAGGAAAATGCATTCATAGGATTCTGCATAGCATTCACATTGGGTGTGATTATAATCGGCACCGCAAAAATTTCAACTGAAACCAACCACTATCGCCTTTTGAATATCATCGCTGGGCTTGTAGTATATATGTGTGCTACTACTATCTTTGGTCTTGCTCTAGACAACATAAGGTATACTTTGTTTGTTCTAAATTTTAAGGGTTTCTTTAGTTAATTATGACATATTCTTGTTAATTCTAAACAATCATTACATAATTCTTCAGTAACAAAAATTAATATATATATATATATATATATATATATATATATATATATATATATATATATATAGGAATGGGATCCATTGTGAACAAGTTATTCGTTGTGCACGTTGTGAACAAATAAAAAAAATAGATATAATCATTCATATATATCAACAAGTGTTTGTAATATGATTCATATGATTCAAAAGGTTCATAGAAGTGTCTATTTAAGATTCAGAACATTCAAAAGGTTCATAGTACGTAGTTTTTATAACAAGATGCACAAGATGCATAGGATGCAACAAGATTCATAAGATTCGACAAATTCATAGGATTCAATAACATCCAATGGATCCAATAGTATTAATAGGTTAATAGAAGAGTCCGGTACTATTTTCAACAAGATACATAAGATTCAGAAGCTATTTATGGTTGTTCACAACGTGCACAACGAATAAAGTGTTCACAAAAGATCCTTAGTCTATATATATATATATATATATATATATATATATATATATATATATATATATATATATATATATATATATATATATATATATATATTTATATATATATTTCTGATTTAAACTAGATCAAATTGAACGTGTTTGGCAAGAAGCTTTTGGAGCTTTTAAGAGCTTCAGGTTTTGGTTTAGAAGCTAAAGCTCAAAAACTATGTTTGGTCGATAAGAGCTTGAGCTTTTAATTCGAAAATGAAAGCTCTCAAAAGTTCTTCCAACGAAAAGCTAGTTGCAGTAGCTTTCAAAAAGAGTTTCGAGCTTTTGGTCAACAAAATTACGTCTTTACCCTTTTAATACTTATACATTACGATTTTAAATTAATATTAATGTAATATTATGTCATTTAATATTAGAAGGTTATAGTTACAACTATTTTTACCAAACACGTTTATAAATACTAAAAGTTTCAGCTCACGACTTCAGCTCCAAGTTACAGTTAGTTTTAATTTGTCAAACATACCGTAATATTAATCAACAAAAATCCACAAAATTTTATGAATTTAGAATTCAAAAAACACATGTTCTTGAAATGATATTATTTTATCTAATTGATAGACACGTCAGAAGTTATGTATATGATACCCGGGATAAATTTTAACATGTGAAACCATACATCTATTTAATCAGTGATGTAAGTAAAACACAATTTTAAAGCATAGTGACAGACTTAAAGGAAAAACAATATACAGCGACTAAAATAATGTATATGAATAAACAATATGTTACTATTTTATAATAAACCCTTATCATATTCGGGCTTCTTGTACGGTGTGAAATTGATTAAGTTTACAAGACAGATAAATAAATATTGATATAAATGATGAAGGAAAAACGATAAAATTCAATTCTAGTTTTATATCATTAATTTTTTCATTTTTACTTTCATATGATAAAAAAAAAGTTTTTAAATACCTCAGATGAGATGTATCTGTGATGTGTGCATGGCATAAGTTAGTTTTTTCCCTATAGTTTTAATATTTTGATCCCTCTGATTCAAATAAATTTCAGGAAAAGGGGAATACTTTTACAATACCTTTAGGTGCAATTTGGTATTGAAGAATGCTACAAATTCACATCTCGGAGACTCTTGATTTAAGAATAGTGTGATTAATTGCTCGTATTTTCTTTTGCATTTTATACGATAATTGCAAATGTATACGATATAAACTACGTGTAATTGTATTTGTTAAATCGTATGTTTTATTTAATTGATTATTGCATCTTATCTTCCAATATTTCTTATCAAGTTGATTTTATCTTTCTGGACAATTATTTCTTAAAAAATAAACCATGAAACGAAAACACGAAGCCATAACGACCAAACGATTGATCCGTATACAAACGTCTATCCATGGACTCACGCAACACCAACATATTTCACACGAAAATCAGCTCCATAACAGCACACCCACAAATACAAAAGTAAAAACACTACCCTGTATCTCGAGAAAAAGTAAGAAAACGGTAAACCAACAACAACGAGCTGCCATGGACGATAGACTACAAACAAGCAGTATGAAGCCTCTTCTTCATGTACGAAACCTATGTTTCGTAGTTTAACAAGATTCAAGAAACGACTAGCAACTTGAGGGCTCAATATGATCAGTTTCTGTACAACAAAACAAAAACATCAAGAATGTTAAGCCACAAATCTGCATAAAAGGCCCAATGCATAATGGTAATCAAGAACAACAATTGGTATTCGTTAATCAAGTTATACAAGTTTCGAATGAGGCTTTTCATAAGGTCGGGTTTGGATCAGATGAGACAACAGCGTTGCGTGATTGATGATCGTGAAATGAGGCAATGGATCGTGATCTGATCCAAGATCCCACATATATATAACTATTGGATCAGATCTAGATCAGATCTATGGTATTGACATTATCAAATTTAATAATGAAATATTCTACCCAGTTTATATCCCAAAAGAAACCTCTGCTTCTTTTAGTTGGCAGCACACAGATTCAATGTCATTCGACAAACTGAACCATACAAAATAAGCAGTCTTGTTGGATACCAATGGTGAATGATCTGATACGTATACGTATTGATAATAGTGATCCGACATTGAGAATGCAGAATGTATTTGATCGATCTCTTGAGAATCGAGTCGAGCAAACTCATGAGCTACTCCAAACCGACACCAAAAATATTTAAAAATCGACTCGATGTAAGTCGAGCTCGAGCTACGTGAGTAGTTTATCGAGTCAATCTTGGGAATTATAGTACCAGACTCGTGAGGCTTACGAGCCTTATCGAGCTTTTATGTATTAACAATTTTAACATATCATGCATAAACACTAGAGTTGAGCAGAAGCTTGAGCCTTGTGAGTCAAGTCATTAAGTCATTGATGCATATATTATTAAGTATTTTAATAAATGTTTTGAATTGAGTCGAGCTCAAGAGTATCGACACCTTTATCAAGTTCAAGCTTTAAGTTTTAGTGTTAAGCTCGAGTAGAGTTTGGCATTGTTCGGTTCAAATTTTGCTCGATTACACCCCTAAACACATCTACTTGAAGCAACCCTAAAAGCATAGGTGGCAAGATGAATAGGTTGCATGATATAGGTTTAAATGGTTCAAGTCAAAATAAGGGGAGTTGGTTTAGCCCACAAAAACAGACCTTTTGTAATTTTCATAAATTTCATAACTAACAAAAATAAAAATAGGATAAAAAACAATTATTAAGATAACAATATAATTTTGTTTATCATTGACATTTTAGTTAAATCTTTTAAATTTACCCATTTAATCTTATAGCAATAAAACATAACCCAAATTGACTATTTTTCACATATTTGAGTATGGTGCTTCACAACAAGATTCAAGACTAGTAATCCTATTAGAAGTAAAACTTAACGAAACGGCTTTTGACTTGAAAAAAGCCAAGAAGTCCAATATGGTCTCGGCCCCTCGGATTATTTCATAGATGTAGGTGAATCAGTTCACGTGCACGAACCCGTTACATAAATGACAAATTTATGTGCAAGTGTAGAAGAATCAGCTAACCAATATAGCACAATTATTGTGTGTGTGTGCGCACACGTGTGTTCTAGCAATTTCAAACGCATAATATTGATTTTTATAATATGAAATATTAAAAGTGAACCCTTATAAAGATAGTTGGATGACAACCCACCTGATATTACCTTTCAGATCCTGAAAACAACTCAAATAGTCCACAGCAACTCTTCCAGGAAGTCGTTTTTTGCACTGTTAGTGGACCTGAAGCTGCCTGAGGCTGCATAGATTTTCAGAATTTTATGAAGTGTGCATACTCGAGTACGAAAAAGTTCAAAAAAACATACAAATTGATAAAATACTGAAGCATAAACATGAGGTAGACACTGATTTAATCATCACTTTCATAACTGAATTACTTTTGAACTCGTGTAAAAACTATCAGTTATTGGTCAAATTTTATAAGTTTTATCATTTAACAACAATTGAAAGGCGTTTGCTTTTGATAAGTGCAAGTGCTGAAATCTGAAAACCAGGTATGAACATTAAGAGGCGACATTCGAAATTTGAAGTCTATTTGCAGGGCCGTTCAGACTGTTTGAAAAGTAAACTAATATAAATGTTTCAGCACTAAACATGAACCACTTGATATGCAATTATCCAATTATGCGCCTAAAGGTCCTTAACATGAACCACAATACTATATATATCCGAGCAAGAAAATATACATTGCATGATTATTTTCTTTTTTGACAGGCATATTTTGGATTATTATTAACATATATACTTTCTAAGATCACAAACAGAAAAAGATAGCATATAGAAACAAGAAAGAGTATGTAATATTATACCTGTCTATCAGAGTGTTCAATTGTATCGGTTTCATTTGCACGATCTGCAACATTCACTTCAGAAATCGGGTCATTTGGAGAAGTAGAAGATGCTACATGATCCTGAGATTCAGAAGAAGCTGTCATGTCTGATGAAGGCAATTCAACCTCCCCATTTTCTTTCGAAACTGATTCAACAACTACACTAGAAGTCAGGCAATCGTCCTTCAAAGCAGTCTCACTAACAACCCCCATTTGTTCCTCCACAACTACAGGTGCTTCTTCCACAACTAGAGATGCTTCCTCCACAACTAATTCTCTTTTCACCTCAGCCTTTGTTTCATCATACACTTTCGATACTGCTTCTACCAAAGAATCAACAGGCTTAACGGGATCAACCTTTTCTGGCAATGATTCGATTGCTGGAATGGATTCAAGAACCACTACATTCTTTTCAACCACACGAGACTCGTCATCTGAACTATCACTAGAACTCGAGCTACTACTATGAGAAGAAGTCTTAGATTTCGACCCTATTTCAATCTCAATATTACCCTCTTCCACATTAGCATCCTTAGATTTATTCTCAGACGAATTATCTTCTTCTCTCTTTTCCACCTCTACCCCCTCGTTTTCAATAGATGAATCTTGAATAGTATTGTCGTCCTGTGACACTGGAGAACTAAGTTCCCCACTATCATTCTCTCCTGCCATATTTGATCGATTCAAAACAAGTGCAAAATAAACTATATATAACTAATCAATTCACTAGCAACAATCACAAGATCTATCAACAATTTGAACTTCAAAAAAGCCCTAAAATAGTTGAGGTTGTAAAGTTTTGTAGGAACTAAACACAGATCGAAGACCCAATACAGATAAGCAAAACCCCACATCCAAGAAACAAACTTTCCAAAATGAATTGAAGTAGACAACTAATAGATGTAGATGTATGATTAACAGACAGATGTATAAGCACAAAAACACTTAACTTTTTGCAATAATTAATGACAAGAAAAGGGGCCACACACACGAATTGAAACAATAAAAAAGATCGAATGGGGAAGTGGGTAGGGTGTAAACAGGATTGTTTTTTTAATAAAAAAAAGGAGAGAGATACAGATAGATTACCGTGATGAGGATTAGTTGTGGTGGATGAGTCATTAACCTTCTTCTTCTTGGCAGCTTTTCGTTTCTTGGCACCTGATGGCATGATTGAAGTAGTGGGAGGGAGATCAAATAGAGAAGAAAAGGGGGGAATTAGAGGGACTTGACTAGAGAGTACTCTGTCTGGTGCGCTAAAGATTCAAGTTTAAAATAGTGCTACTGGTACTTTTGGCAGGTTGCATATATGATGATGTAGCAGGAGAGGTATGGGGGGATTGCCATTGGGGGTGTGGTGTGGTGAGTACAGACTACAGGGTAGGTGGTGGGTCTGGGTGGGGTTCAATATGAAATCCAATTGTGTGGTTCCTCCCATTTAGAAGGTTGGTCTGAGAAAACTAATAATCCGTGACATGTACTCATTTATTTTAATGCTCCATTTTTTAAGAACCAAAAAAAAAAAAAATTGTATTTGTGGTAAGATTAATTTCACGGATGTTTTCATTGTCTTTATAAGTTTGTAACCGTAAAATCCAAATTTCTTTTATAACGGCAAACTAACCTACTCCTGCTCCTAAACTACTTTTTTGTCTCACTTATTATGATTTACCCAAATTAAATCAATCTAACCAAAATACTCGTTTTTCATTACTAGATTTACGTTAACTGTATTTTAATTGGTTTTGTAATGCATTGCATTACAAAAAGTTGGAAAACAACGAAAGGTACCTAACATTTACGTCAAATCTTTTTCTTGCCATTTCCAATATATTTGGTTAGGTAATTGTCATGATAAATACCCTCCCTACTCATTTATCATTCTGGTAAACCCAACCCACTTATTGACGTCGATGAAGTGAGTTTATAAACCTCCGCCATCAACTTTTGAAATTCAATCTGCCATCTTTCATCTCCGACGACACTGTCATCTTCCGTCTCTGGTGTTGTCATCTTCCATATCGTGGTCATTGGTGAGTGTTCTTCTACTTGTTTTACATTGTATTTGTTGATGATTGATGATGATCTTTTGTTCTTGTTCGAGCGAGAGGTGACCGGAGATGACACCGTTTTTACTTTTCTTGTAGTTTCGGTGGCAAAATCACTCTCTTAAGCCACCCTCTCTTACATTACCAAGGGTTGGTTCTTATTTATATTCAACAACCATTTGACGAAAACCGAAGGGTTTTCAGGTTTCGTTTTTTACGAAAACAAGGGTTTTATGAACATGTTCACTTACATATTTTCTAAAATAAATTTTCATTTCCAAATTTATAGTTAAATGTTAATAACAAATTCAACATGTTTTCTACCATTTTCTAATTGAAAACGAAAATATGGAGTTTTCAAATTACAATATGAACGTGTTTTCAGAATTCTCAATTGTTTTTTGAAAAACTAAATCTAAAAACATTTTCTTCAAATCTGAAATTGAAAACAAATGAAAAAATTTCGTCAAGTGAACGCAGAGTTGTTATAGTTTTTTGTTAATATATAAGTGTGTATATTGTTTTTGTCTAGTGAAAAGTTGAAATGTGTTCTTTTGAAAACAATAAAATAAACAGCTGTGTTGTATTGTTTTGAATGTGTTTTGTTGTTTTCATTACTTTTCATGACAAATCTATCAAAAATGACAAGAAAAGAATTTGGTAAAGTAATAATAAGGTACTTTTCGTTAATTTTTTAATTTTGTAACGTGATGCATTAAAAAAAAGTTAAATACTGAAAAAACCCTATAAAATTTTCTCAATTAAACTTTTTTTTTCGATTGCTTAAGTCCCTAAACTTTTTTTTGTCTTATTCAAAAGTATATATTTTTACCGGCTACCAGATGAGTAGGTAAAACATAACCAATAAAACAAAAAAATTTAGGACTTAATCACTAAAACATGTAAATATAGTGAGTTTTTTTTTTCCAATATTAACCGGATGAAAAATCATGGTTACTTGTTTGCCCAAGATACGTCGTGCTATTGAAAGAGCTGTCAAACAAAGAGGAGTATGTTGTTGGCAAAATTCGTACCTAATTTTTAGAGCAACAAGCGGAACTAAAAGAAAGATTTCTTTTAACCGGTCAAACAAGTCAAATACATATACTTTTTAATAAGACAAAAATAGTTTAGGAACTTAAACAAAAAAAAAAAAAATTAAGGACTTAACAAAACTGAGGAAGTTTATAGGGTTTTTTCATTATTAACCTTTAAAAGAACAAATAACATAAATGGTGGGTGTAACGTAAATCTGATAACGAAAATAATTTATATTTTGGCTATATCAATTTAATTTGGGTAAAACATAACAAGTTGGTTGTAATTATGGATATTTTAGTATCTACTAAAAATTATGTTACTAAATATTTGTATTTTAAATGTTGAAGTATTGAAATCATCACCATATTACTAGTTTATTTAACTATAGTATATATTATTCTTATTAAATTATATAAAAGTATTATATGTAATAAATGAAGCTAACCCGAACTGAACACAAACATATAAAACGGTTCACGAGTAGTGAAACACCTTGCATACAATCATGAACAAGAAACGCTTAGTGGTACAAATAATTAAACCTAGGCTTAACAATTAATTAATCATGCAATCGTTTAGTTATCTTCATAACGTAACTACATAAGGATAACTGGCTTGTAGCAGCAAGCGTTCATAGTGACATTGCTTTTTGATCCTATTATATTAACAACTCGTCTTAACTCTTAACCTAAGTGAGTCCAGCACAGGATGTAACATGACTATGACATGTCTTATAATAAAGAATCTATAACCTATAAATCTTATTAAACGAGTAACTAATTTGTCACGTGTCGATCTTTCATTTAATTCACCACGTGCTAAAACTTCAATCTGCCACATGTCATTACTAAAATTAAATTTGAATTAAAATCAAATCCAATTTAATATATTATAATCTGATATATAATTAACTAATATCTAATAAACTCAATTTTTTGATAATTATATCATGTGCTTTTATAAATATTCATTCTTAATTTTTTTAAAATTAAACTCATGTAGTACATGAGTATATATAATCTAGTAAATAGAATAGAAAGAAACAATAACATCCGTTTTAGCACTAATTCATTCGTACCTTCAATAACCCAACAAACAATTAAACAAACGAACATAAACATACTCTCATTCATGTTCGTTCAGTTGTTTATAGCCCTACTCGATTGTATTGTACCCATATAAAAGCTTCTTCCTTTGACGAATTCTAAATACGAGCACAAGAACTAGAAGTCAAAGGGCTTTTGTGCAATTTTTAGAAGATTACGCACTCTTTTTGTTTCATAGGTTTGTAAGTTAGATCTGAATATCCGATGAGCATTATCAGCCTGATACATATTTTAGCAAATTAATCATAAATCTCGATTCATTTAATCCAAATTCCAATAGAGAACGAACAGTAAGCCATCATGGACGCTCTACGGAAGCAAGCAAGCAAGCTTCGAGATCAAGTTGCCAAACAACAACAGGTAATTCAATCACCCTAATCTATCTTATGAATGTATCTTACTCAATTTGTGTTTTTTAGTGGATGTTTATGCATAGAGACGATATTTAAGTGAAAAATGTAGTTGTTAGCTTATGTTTTGGTGAAGTAGAAGTAGTAGGATTTTACATTTAGGGTTTTGCTTCTCCTTACATGCGTAAAATCTCCTCTGGTGTCCACCTTGGTTTTGAGCTCCTTGGAAGAATTTGACTGTTGGACTACTGATTAGCTGGGTTTTGTCGATCTGAAAAGCCTATTAGTATTAGGGCCTGCTTGGCTGTTTGGGGCGCTACTTCACGTAAATTACATTTCTACGTAAAATCTTTTTGTTTATTTCATATCCACTTTGGTTTTTGCTATTTTAAATTCTCGTTTATTCGTCCGACCGGTTGCACAATCTAAGTCATCCTATTGGTTCGACAATTTAAATGACTAGATTAGTCGGGTCGGACCAACAATTGAGAAATTTAAAATAGCAAAAACCAAAGTGGATATGAAATAAACAAAGAGATTTTATGTAGAATTGTAATTAATTAAACAAGTTAATTAAGTTAATAAATTTAGTTACGTCGCATATAGTTTTTTTCTTAAAAAAACGTAAGGGAAGGGTTAGTAATTAGGATTGAGTTTTGGTATTTGGGTTATTGGGTATAAGAATAAAGATTGAGCTTCTTAAATGGTTTGGGTTTTAATAAACATTGGGTTTTTGGGTTTTGTTAAATGATTGGGTTCTAAAAGTGTATTTATTTTTATTTTTTAATTATTTAGACATTCAACTTTTAATTAATTTGTTTTGATTTAAGGTTATAAAATTTTACAATTAAGTTGTACACTTAAAAGTTTTATAATTGAATTATATAGGTTGCAAACTTACAAGTCATTGATTACACAATTAAAATTCTCATAAAATTTACATTACATAATGAGGTTATTGGGGAGGGGACTGGTGACAAGTGTTACCCCTGGCACACCTTGGGTCTGCCCATCAGAATAACAATATTATGGATATGCTACTAATAATGATAATTCAATTTCACCTCCACAGATAAACATATGAATTTATAACTTCATAGATTCCTTACAATTGTATAAATCAACCTGGAAGTGGGGGAGCTTCAGTATGTAGTGAATTGGGACTTTCTGTTTATACGTTTCTGTATGTGTGTTTCCAGCCCTGTCTACTCTTTTCCTCTCTGTTTCTAGTATTACATTGTCTGTTTCCTAAACAGAGCTGTGATTGATATTACATATATTATATTAAAATGCTGATAGGTATCCATTTAGAATTTTTTTTTCTTCTACCTTTCAATGCACCAATCAGTTTTAAGGTTGAAATAAGAGATTTGACTTATGTAGTCAAAGTTTAGCCTTCTTTTTTTGGGATATAGTTGGTTTTAGAGTAATGGTACTTCAACTGTTAATGTGGTAGACATCAGTATGTTTGGGTTTGGCTTGTTCAAAAATACAAAGACTCGTAACCTGCTCCTAGCTTGCCAACCTTAAAAATCTGAGCCTCTGCTGGACTTGGCTAATGGTCAAGCCATGGCTCGTATTGCATAGGTGTCCTAGGCACGATTATGTAGGGCTGTGTTCCCATCGGGTTTGCTTTACAAAAATTTCTTTCTTATTTTGGCATTTATGAATTTTAAATTATTTATACCGATTTTGGGACCGACCCGATTGGTCCGATCAATTGAATTATTGAACTAGTAGGATGACCAAAATTTGTGCGACTAGCAATTCAAAATCCTGGACTGCCATTGTAAAATTATAAATGACAATGAGGTTTGTATAGTCTCACTAGTCCTGGTTCATTTAAGCTATATAATTTAGGCTTGTCAAGCTGTCAAACCCAAGAAATAATAGGTTTGAGCTTGGCTTGGCTAGTCAAACGAGTCTGCTTGGGATCACAATCTTTTTGTATTCCCGACTGATAATCCAACTTGTCTAGTAGACACCCCCTATGTATAAGATTACATTCTGGATTTTCTTGTTTCAGGCTGTGATCAAGCAATTCAGCACAAGTGGGTATGAGCATTCAGATGTGATGGTTATTGATGAGCTGGAGATGCAAAGACACCAGCAGTTGGAGAAGCTCTACAGATCAACACGCTCAGGGAAGGTAAGAATGCTAGTTTATTCATTATATATATTAATAGACTCGGGGGCTTTATTGCTCCCCCTTGATCATGTGTATTTGCCGTCTTGAACTATTTCTGTCTGCCCATAACTAGAATGCACACATTCTTTTGATCATGAGTAAGTCACTTAATCCATTGACACTCAGGTGCTTCATTGCCCTTATTAGCCTCGTCATCAAACAATCTCACATTGCGGTGCATCTGATAACTACAATTATCGTAGAAATGATACGAAACGTTACTCTAAGCCAGCATTCGTGTCTTTGCATGTATCCAGAAATTAGTGAAGTCAATCATGTGCTTATTCTAATATTCTATGTTATCTACTACTGTAAGGGGCATATTTTTTACTCTCCATTTTGGCATTTTGATAAGGAAAGGAGAGAAATGAAATTTATTCTAAACTCAATTCACTACTCCTTTCCATTGAGAACTGAGGCTTTCCTTACAATATAAAAAACCTTGTAAACACCATGCGATTCCATTCTCTCATTTCCACCGTACCAAATGCTCCCTAACGGCTAGTAATTTACCCTCATGTTTCTCCGTTTATATGCCAAGGATGCACATTTGGAGGCATATATCCCCCGTCAACTGGGCAGAAGCCGCTGAACCCTTTTAGATGATTGATTTCAAATGTTAAGTATGTTAACTTTATTGTGGAATAAAAGTAGTGGTGGTGGCACCCATAGTTGTGAAAAGCCTGACGCGCCTAGGCCCCGAGGCGCATAAGGCTCAATCCACGGGGCTTTTTACTAACAAGGCTACACACATAGCAGCTCACCGAGGCGCAACGCCTAGGTCTCAAGGCTCAGGCGCACCTCATGTATATAGGCTCCTTTTAATTGGTTTTTGTTGTGTTTTTAGTGGGCTTTTTGTTTTAGGGGGCTATATTTTCTATTATTCAGATCTGGTAGTAGACAAAAACAATTAATAAAAATCCCTATGATAATTAGTTCTTCAGAAACACACTAATAAACTTCGTCTTGACAAAAATTAACTTATAGACTTCAATTGGTTCATTCTTAAACTACTTTTTCTCTAGTTTTCAGGCTTCATTGACTTCTTCTTGAACACTTTGAATCTTTGATGACCTTGAACTATGTTAGTAAGCAGTTAAGTACTAAATGGTAACTTCATGTGTTTGTAATCTATGTATGGAACATGGTTTTGTTTGGTATTATGATTGTTTTAATGTTATTTCAGTTGTTGTAGGCAACTAGGAGTCTAGGATTCATACATATAATTTTTAGAAAAGTTTTAATTCTGTTGCGCCTCGCCTTTATAAGGCCCGCGCCTCGCGCCTAGGCCCCAGGGACCCCTTTGCGCCTCGATGCGCCTTGAGCCTTTCACAACTTTGGTGGCACCTGAAAAACAAGTAGAGATACAATACAAGAGATTTGGATGAAATGCTACTATATTTGTTTGTTTGTTTGTTAAGTTATTAACATCTTAAAAACTAGTACTGGTTAGCATTCAACTCTAGGAATCATTTATGATACAATAATAGTTTCTGATATGGTATTTTGAAACCTCTGTTATTTGTAAAAAGCTAGTATTATACTTACTAGCTTGTTGTTCTGGTTGCTGGCTGTTCATAAAAGGAGTTGACAATCTGGGAAATTTTATTATTTATTATAGACGAGCATTGTGTTATGTTCAAATTGGGTCTCTCGTAAGTCAATACAAAAGACAGAATATATTGAAGTGTCAACACTCTCTCCACTCCCACACTATTTTTGCTACTTAGTCACACATTTCTACTAACTCTACACAAAGATACATATAGCAACTATAGAAGATATCTTCAGGTACACAATCCACATTTCTTCATGCTCGAATGTGACTGGAACTATGTGTATGTGTTAATTATATTCCTTAGGAGTTCATCAAGTTCGCTCATTATGAAAAGTTAGTTTGCAAACTTAATGAAGGGTACAAATGATCAATTTGTGACTTATTGGGGGTGACAATAATCTCATGACATTGGTTCTTGTATTGATTTATCCGGATTTTGGCCTAATATTTCTTCATTTTCTCCAGGAATTTCAAAGAGAACTGGTTAAAGCAGCAGAAGCTTTTACAGCCATAGGATATAAGCATATAGAAGCAGGTGAAAAAAAAGTCCAAAACTCTAAATTTTGAATCTCAGTGGTCTACATGATACAATTTTCTAACCTCCTATTTGGATCAAAGCTTTTTAATCCATAATGTTGGTACTTTATTTTATTGGTACCTGCCTTTTGTTACAATGAAAATTAGGAACCAAATTGTCTGAAGATTGCTGCAAATATGGTGTGGAGAATGCTAATGATGAAATTTTGGCCAAGGCGGCATCTATATATGGTGATGCACGTAAACATGTTGAAAAGGAGCAAGAAGATTTCACCAGGCTGTTATTTACACAGGTTATTTATTTATTCTAATTAATTTGCATTGAGGAGTTGGAGCCACAGGAGTTGCAATTCGTGTCATGTTTACGTTGGCGGGTTAGCATGTCACTTTCATGTAGACCCAAGTTTGACCCATTCATTATTGTTCATGGGGTGCTGAGAAAGTGAAAAGTAAATGTTAGATGGGTTGGGTGGGTGGACTCGGACTGGAGCTGATTAATACTTTTGACCCAATTAATTTTCATGTGGGGTTAGTTGTGTTTGACTTGGTTGTATTTTTATGTCATTCAGGAATTGCCACCCCTAGTGGAGATAGGAAAATTGAAATTGAAAGGAGAAGTAAATAAAATAGTGCCGTGGCTCTCGGAGCATTTAAATCCACTACCCTTCATATGTTTGTAATTATTTTGGTGATACACAGGTGAAATTAAAATCATGTAACATATTTTTGTTGAGAAAATGAGAATCAGAAAATAAATACAAACAGGAAAACTAAAATTACAAACACAGATTACACATGGTTCGGTTAACAAATGGCATATGTCCATGGCTGCACTAGTGAGTCAATATTATTGATTTCAAATTAGGGTTTCTAGTTGCATTAGGGATATATTTAAATGAGAAACTTGATCTGAGTACCCTTTATTGGCCTGGTAGTGCCCCGGGAAACCCTACAAGGGGTGCCCGTGCCCCTTTAACCATTGGCCACTCTGTGGGAGTGGGCCTCACTGAGGTGCTTGGGTGCCCTCAGATTCTTGCTTTGTAGCAGTGGCATGGCCGGCTGGCGATCAATCACACTCCACAACTTAACAGTTACATGGCTTGTTGTGTCTGTAACATCCACATCATTCATGCATTTGTTGGAAATTTCATTTGATTCACTAAGTAACAGGTGCCGACCTCAATCCTAACAAAACTTTCAGATTCTAGAACCGTTGAGATCTATGATAAACGGTGCTCCTTTAGAAGATGCCCGACATCTTGCTCAACGTTATAGCCGAATGAGGCAAGAAGCAGAGACACAGGTAATCTTGTGATAGGCTTCTGTTTACATGTAGATAAAATGCATAAGCGGTCATAAACTTTGTGATGGTATTGATTGTGATCTACTGTTAAAGCAAACAGGCAGCAGAAGTTTCTAGACGGCAAGCGCGAGTTAGAGAAGCTCCGCTGCCTGAAAATGTGACAAAATTACATGCAGCTGAAGCTAGAATGCAGGAACTTAAAGCAAACATGGCCGTACTGGGTAAAGAGGCATCTGCTGCGCTGGCTGCTGTTGAATCACAGCAACAAAGGCTTACTTTCCAGAGACTTGTCGCAATGGTTCGTTTGCATGTGATTGTATAGCATTTATCCCAAATTTTTAGCCTTTACTACTCAAAAGGATGACATGTTTTAATTTCTAAGACAAGTTCTGTTCATTTGTAGGTTGAAGGTGAAAGAACGTATCATGAGAGAGTTGCTGCTATTCTACATCAGATTGAAGCTGAGGTTGGTGTTTATGATATTTCAGTCGTTGCAAGTATTTGTTGTGTGACCTTGTCAACATTTTGATAGATGGTTTCCGACAAACAAAGGAGAGAGTCTGCCCCACCTGCAGTTCCAGCTAATCTTATGTCGGATAAAACGAAGTACTTTTTGGCTCAGGTAATCTTGCTCGTTTCTTAAACTGCACCATGACAAGTCATATTTCATTTAACTCTTGAGCCACATCTAGAATTTTCAATTCTCTGCTCTAACTTTGGAACATAGTATTGAGACAACTTTTCTTGTGTAATTTTTAATAGAACATAAATATTCATGCTTGGGGAATTGGCTTATAAGAAGAAAAGCAGGGACTATTCCATTAATAGTCATTATGTTTGTCCTTTAAAAAAAATAGTCATTATGTTTGTAAATCTTTAACCCTAAAGAAAAATGTTTGTCTATCAACTTGAGCCCACAAGTTTTTTGTCTTTGGTTGAAGTGTATTCCAGACATTTGACAAATAGACTCTATTTGTCAAATGTCTTTAGTACACTTTATCCAAAGACAGAAAACTTGTGGGCTCAAGTTGATACCAATTCTAAATGATGGCAACGGCCAGACAGCTAAGTTTAACTCGCAATCTCTCCAAAAATAATGTTCCAATTTAATTGGTAAATCTCATACTAATTAAAAGACTGATCCGTACTAAAAAATTGAACTGTGAACTTTATGCAGGCAATGCATGGGTTCGAAGCATCATCTGATAAGGAGCTTACTCTGGCAATTGGCGACTATGTTGTTGTTCGAAAGGTTAATATTTCTCGTTCTCCAAATCACTTTCATCCGTCTTCAGTGTTATATAGGTTTTTAATTTCTGTGTATAACTGCATATTTTCTATTTCTGGCTGCCAAGGATGTAGAGATTGATGCTCTTTGATTTGAACGGTCATAGCCTTTAATATAATTAGAGTCAAGAACCTTCCTTCCTCATCACTTACTCGCACAGACCAAGTCCACAAAGGGTTATTTAGGGCTGCAAATGAGTCAAACTTTTATCAAGTTATCAGAGATCAATTTATTCTTTAATAAGAGCAATACTTGCATTAGAATATGTAAGCCAAAAGTTACAACACATGTTGCAAAGGGTCAAAGGCTACATAGCTTAGCCATTGTTCTACTTGGGAAAACAACTAGCATGATCCCTCACACATTGTTTCAAGGCTATACGATAGTCCTACAAAAGAGAATAAAATATATATACATCCTAATAGTTTGTATCCCGTTTGTATCACATTCAGAGTCATGATCGACTTTTGAGGTTGAAACAACTACAAAACTTCATAGGTCAGTGAATTTTGGATATGAAACCGAATCACATCAACCATTATTAGACACTTATGCATATAGTTAATTAGAGGGATTAGAGTGTAAATATATCTCTTATATAATATTCCTTGTGATCAGTGTTACACACAACAAAATACAGTAATTACTAATTACCAAGTTTATCTTGGTATCAGAGCCTAGTTCTAGGAACCCTAACCCTAGCCGGAAAAACCAGGCCGCCATACAACAGCAGCCACCAGTCGCATCACCGCATCACCACCCTGCCATCCCTCTGCATCCTGCCTCCAAAATTGTAAACCCCCTGCCACCCTTCTGCGCTGCTCGCCACCATCTTGCCACCCTCGCAACCCTCCAGCCACCTTCGCAGATCACTTCGCTGCACTCTGTTTTGCATAAATCCCTACACCCTAAACCTGCGTACACCAGAAACCCTGAATTTGCACCCTGTTCTGCCGACTTGCGCCTCCACTCATCATTTTGCAGCCAACGCAAAACCCTAACTCAACCAATAACCCTTCCGATTGGAACCTTTCTGCTGACCACAACCCTAACCCAACCAATCACCAGTAGAAACCCCCTTCTCTGCTGTTCCACTCACCCATTCTGCTCCACACCAGCCTGCGCACACCAGATACTCTTGTTCTACGACTGCTGACTACTGGTTCTGTCTTCCGTGATCCCCTGTTCTGCCACTGTTGGTTTTGCCCTCTGTGACTGCTACTGCCATGGCTCTTGGCCTCTTGTAACTTCCTTCTCCTCAGGCGACAAGGCAATCCACAACTCCTACAAGTTTGGCTTTGCTTTATCCCCTACTAATTATGGTTATTGGAAGGCTATGATTCATCCGTTTCTTTTCACCAACATTATGTTCGGCTACATCGATGGCACAATTCGATGTCCTGCAATGACTATTCCGTCTTCTTCATTGAGAAAAGAATCTGACAGCACCGTGTCTCCGCCACAATTACACCCTAGCTACACGGCTTGGGTCCCCAATGATGCTCACGTTCGATGTTTGAATGCTTCTTGTTTTTTACCATCTCCGAGGCCTCATTCCCACACGTTCAATGGCTTACTTCTAGAGATCTTTGGCTGTCCCTTGAGCGCGCTTACTCTCCTCACACATCTTCTAGGGAATACATAAGGACTCAGCTTCTTAAGATCGCGATGAAGCCTGATGAAACCTCCATTGATTACCTGACCCAGGGTTCAGGATTATGCTACCGCTCTAGCCAATATAGGAGAACCAATGAAAGACAAAGACTTGGTGATGCTGGTTATCTCGGGTCTTCACAAAGAATACAACAGGCTAAAGTCAACCCTTCTTGGTTGACAGTTCTGGTTGCCTTTGTTGAGCTTAATGGTTTGCTATCAGATCATGATCATATGATCGAAAAATCAGCTCCTTGCATTTCGTGCAACAAGTGTGGAATTGATCACATTTCGGCTCATTGCCCTAATCGTGATCCAACTATTATAAGGGTCTATAAGGACCCGACAGCCTCCTTTGGCCAACTTTCACAGACTACCGCTCACAAGCATCCAACTCGTGGATTCAGGACATTGGGCACTGGTTCTAGTCACCATATTGCACCGGACTTCTCTAGTTTTGATCACTTTGAGGCCTATTACAGTGATGGTAATTTTCATATTGGCAATGATAAGGGTCTACCCATCCTACATATTGGCTCCTCCCAATTTTACTCGTCCACCTAAACATTTTCCCTTAAAGATATACTCCATGTACCTGAAATAAAAACAAAATCTACTTTCTGTCCAAAATTATTTTTTGACAGTCATGTTTACTTTGAATTCACTATTCTTTCTTTGTTGTGAAGGACAAGTCTACACACATTATCCTCATGGGTCCAAGTAATGGCGGTCTTTATTCTTTTAGCCTTCCTTGGATTCAATCGGTACGCAAAATAGCTTTTTCTACTGCTCGAGCGTCTTCCGCCATATGACATCAAAGATTGGGTCATCCACATCCATAGCTTTTGAAGTCTATGCTGTCTAAGTTTAGTTTACCTTTAGAATCTAAGTGTGCTAGTGTTTCTTGTGATTCTTATTCTATTGCAAATTGTCTAAACTTCATTTATTCCATTTATACAAGTTCGCTCATTTTGGATTTAGTCTTTTGTGATGTATGGGGCCCTGCTTTTGTTCCTTCTTTTGATTGTCATAATTACATCTTGGATCTTGCTTTGTTTTGATCATTATTCTCGATTTATGTGGATGTTTCCTTTAAAACAAAAACTGATGTTTATGCCACCTTTACACACTTTCTTGCAAAGATTGAATGACAATTTCAAACTAAACTTAAATCCGTTAAAAGTGATTGGGGTGGTGAATTTCGGAACCTCTTCCAAAGTTTCTCTTCTCTCGGCATCACGCATCGCCTTTCATGTCCATATACTAGCGAACAAAACAACTTTGATGAACGCTGAGCCATGGCCCATGTGGTTGAAATCGGTCTCGTTTTACTAGCTCATTCTCATGTTCCTCAACGGTTCTGGCATTTTTAAATTGACACCGCCATTTATGTTATAAATCGAATGTTATCCAGAACCATCTAATATCTCACCCTTTGAACTTGTATTTTATCGTAAACCTAATTTTCCTTTCTTCGAGTCTTTGGTAGTCAATGTTTCCCTCACCTTTGTCCATACAACAAATGTAAAATGGACCTTCGTTCTACATCCTGTGTCTGACTTGGCTATAGCCATGTTCATCACGATATTGATGTTTCGATCCGGAGTCTGAGCGTCTTTATGTTGCTCATCATGTTCGTTTCAATGGACAATCTTTTCCTTTTCACAAATCTACCACCATCCCTACCCTTGCTCGTCCCATCCCTAATCTCCTAATCCTGGCATACCTCTCCCACACCCTTTGTCCCACCTGACACAACACCAACGCCCCACCCACCCCTTATACACATCTATGCTCGTAGTCCCAAATATCCTAATTCTGCTGTCCCTGCTAACCTTACTCTAGCCGCCACTACCTTATAGCCTCCTCCTACCCTTTCTACTACCTAACAGCCTAACCCTACTCCCCGGCTTCACCCACCTAATCTATGGCCTAATAAAGCAAGCTAAACTCTATAATGCCACTACATACCACACCCACGTACCTCCTATAGAACCTGTCAGTGTCACATTTACCATTGCTAACAGGCAACTTGAGTGGCGCCATTCCATGGCTGACGAGACTTAGCGCTAATAAGGAATGGTACCTGGTCGCGAGTTCCACGTCCGAAGTCGAATGTTGTTGTTTGTAAGTGGGTATACAGACTAAAGAATGACCAAACTGATAAGATCCAACACTACAAGGCCCGCCTGGTAGCCAAAGGCTTTCGGCAACAACCAGGCATTGACTATCAGGAAACATTTAGCCTAGTCGTATAGGCTATGACTATCCGTGTTGTTCTTTCTCTTGCCGTAACCCAAGGCTAGTCTCTGCGACAACTCGATGGGCAGAATGCGTTTCTCCATGGTATTATTACCGAGACAATATACTTGTACTATCTCTGGGCTTTGTGATCCGACCAAACCAGATCATGTTTGCTTACTTCACAAGTCTTTGTATGACTCAAAACAGGCTCCTCGAGCATCGTTTCATCACCTATCTACGGTCCTTCGCTCACTTAGTTTTCAGGTCTCCAAAACGGATCCTTCTTTGTTTATTTACTCACGCAACAAAACTCTCCTATACATGCCGGTATATGTCGATGATATTGTCTTGACAGACAACAACCAGCAGGCTATAGATAAAGTGATACATAGTCTTAGCCAATTTTTTCCCATTCAGGATTTGGGTTCCTTATCATACTTTCTCTGTATTGAGGTCACAAGCACCGACCTTGATTTGGACATTTGGTTCTCTTTTGGCAGAAGTGCATCCTTGAGCTTCTCCAACGAGCAAACATTTCTCAGTCTAAACCAGAACCTTTTCCTATGACTGCTAATCCTGCCCTTGGTGATAGTGCTAAGTTTTCTGTTCCGGTAAAATATCGTCAAATTGTGGGTGCCCTACAGTATGTCACATTGTCTCGTCTGAACATTACTTTTGCTGTTAACAATTTTTGTCAGTTAATGCACTCCCCTACTGAGAATCATTGGTCGGCAGTCAAAAGGATTCTTCGCTACCTTCAGGGCATTTCTACTTATGGTTTACGGCTACATTGCGATTCAGGCATCCTTATTCATGCCTATACTGATTCCACCTACAATTCTCTCACTGGTTTCTGTGATGCTGATTGCCTAGACGACCGTCGATTCATTGTGGGGTATACTATCTATCTAGGTTTAAAGTTTAAACCTAATATCCTGGCCTGCAAAAAAATAAAAATAAAATGAAGACCGTCTCTCGTCGTCAACGGAATCAGAATACAAGGTTCTAGCTAATACAGTCGGTGAGCTCACGTGGCTTCAAACGTTGTTGCATGAACTTCGAGTCCCTCTTAAGCGGATTCCTACTTGCTGTGATAATCTTGAAGCTATCTATCTTTCTGCCAATCCGTTGTTTCATGCCAGTACAAAGCACGTAGAGGTCGACTTTCACCTTCGTCGACAACTTTCAGTTAGGTTCATATCTATTGGTGATCAGATTATAGTGTTCACTATGCCCCTTCTTTCACAACGCTTTCTATTTTTACGGTCCAAGCTACAAGTCGTTCCCCGCCTTAGCTTGCGAGGGAATATTAAACACATATAATATATCTTTTATATAATCTCCGTTGTAATCAGGGTTTTACACACAACGAAACAATAATTATTGATTACCAAGTTTATCTACCATACAAGAAACACCGACACTTTTGAAAACGGTGTTACCCATGTAAAAAATGATGTCGTATTTTTGTAATTTAGAAAGTAGACGCATATTTTGAGATCAAGACCTTATCTTTTTATTTTTTTGTATTAGTTTTTGCAACTTGTCAAAGCTTGAAATGTTTAACATGATACTCTCCTCAGGTGAGTCCTTCAGGATGGTCCGAAGGAGAATGCAAAGGTAGAAATGGCTGGTTCCCATCAGCTTATGTTGAGAGACGTCAAAGGCTGCCTAGCGCAAATGGAACTCCCGACTTTTAATGATCTGCAGTCTCATCCTATTTGTCTGTATTTTTTGTCTTTCTTTTTATCTTCTCACACGATTAAAATTCGTCATTTGTTGTTTGTAGTTCATAGGTTCTTTATTTTGAAAAGGTTATAGCCGATCAACCTGTAAAAACTACTAAGTGGCCGTGTCTCGATATCTTTTGCAGTTTTTTTGAACATGATCATACCTTGTAAAAATGTTTTAGTTAGACAAGAAAGTCGGATTTTGACAAATCTTTCTCCCAAGTTTCCTTGACCAATACACCATATCGTAAAAGATGACACTGAACCATGGTGCACCAAGGCCTTCAGGCTTTGTGAATGGTGATAGTACATTAGCACGTGTGACTGGAGAACTGTTGTGTTATAAACAATCCTTACGATTTGATTTGCATATTGGGATGCTAGATGTTCACTGTAACCTTATTGTGTTTAATCCGATGTACACATATATATTCTATTAAAATGTTCATTTGATTTGAAAATAGTTAATTTAAAGAGTTTATTATGAAAAAAAACCAACATGTTTCACGTTTTTTGCATTTTCGTCCCTCCATGTTATTTTTTTCCATAAAAAACCTCAAGTTATTATTATTATTTTTTTTGGTTTAGTGAAATTTCGATATTTTGAATCGAGTTTTTAAAAACTAAAAAATCGGGTTCTAATGTCCAAATTTCACTAAACTAAAAAGAAAAAATTAACTTTAGAACTTTTATGGAAAAAAATAACATGAAGGGACGAAAACGTAAAGAAACATGAAAACATGTTGGTTTTTCATAATAAACCCTAATTTAAAACACATAATTAGTTTTCATGAAATAAGATTGTCTGGTTAGAAGCATTATTTTTAGGGATAACTGCGTAAAAAACCTCAAACTTGTCAATTTTTTGTGATTAAAACCCCAAATTATTTTTCGTTGCATAAAAAACTCCGAACTAACTAAAAATCAGTAATCAATGTTTTATCTATTGGTAACCGGTTAAAACCGGTTATTAATCCTACGTGGACCGGTTAATAACCTACATGAAACAAATTTTAATTGTTAAAACCGGTTGGCAAGGATTACATATCACTTAAACTCCCGTTGATGATGTAATACCGTTTAAAAATTACAATTAAAAATTGTTTAAGTGATATGTAATACTTGGCAACCGGTTTCAACAATTAAAATTTATTCCATATAGGTTATTTACCGGTCCACGCAGGATTAATAATCGGTTACCCATTGATAAAACATTGATTTACTGATTTTTAGTTAGTTCGGGGTTTTCTATGCAACGAACAATGATTTAGGGTTTTAATCACGAAAAACTAATAAGTTGTGAGTTTTTTACGCAATTATCCCTACTTTTTAATATGCTATACCCTATTCACAAAATTGACTTATTTTTCAGCGGAAGTTATTGAAACACCAACCTAACACTTATTGATGTAATTTCAAGGAAAATTGTTTCAAACAAAATTAATTGATTAGGTATGTAATTTTTGTGGTCTTACGTTCATATTGGGACGTCTTTTTTAGAATACATTTATGTTCGATTGTTCGTTTTCAAGCCTATATTTCTTCACGTTTGTATAAACCCAAAAAGTGAAGTAAGCCCAAACCTATATCGTCTATTAGACTATTAGGTATTTAATAGACGATAATATATATTTTTTATTTTCTCATTTGCTTTCTTCCACATGATATATTCTTTTCTAGTTTCATACTTTCATTATTGTTGTTGAATAAAAACATTTTTAGAAACATTCTTATATTATTTAACCTAGAAATTCTATATATTGATTTGATATAAGTAGCAATGTTGTCAGAAACTCAAAATCCTACTCGGATAAGAAATCATACTAAAGTATCATAATCTTTTCTACATACACATAATAAACCAGAACATTTATTGTCTGTTGTCATCACTACTTTTCACATCATGGAAAGATAAATATATTTTATTATTTTAAAAAATAAAAAATAAATATTATACATTATCTTAATCTTAAATAATATATTTTAACAACAAATTCAAATAATATTTACAAAATAAAATATCTTAAATTACATCAATGTGGGCTATAACCGACGTACCTAAAAATTATGGGGAAATCACCGTTTATTTGATCGAAGTAGACGTAATTTTACATATGTTGTGTACACACACATATTATTGGGAACTACTTTGTAACTTAATGGGGACAGACGTGGTCAATTATATATATAGGATTGTGAGGGGATTCTGTCACATAAGGACAACAATCATTGCCAACTATTGTGATAGGATTAATTAGATTGCTAATTAGGGATGGAAATGGGTTGGTTATGATTGGTTTTTGGTTCAAACCAAAAAAAATTGATTTCACACAAGCTAGTTAAACCATTTTGTTTTTCATTTTCGATCAAACTTTCTTGTTTCTGTTTTTAGGTTTAAAAACTATATATAAAAAATTTAGGAATTTTAAGAGTTATTTGAATTGACATGATTTGGTATATTGATTGGAAAAACTACTAATAAAAACATAGTTTGTAAAAGATTTTTCTCTCCTTAAGATTTATATACCGTATATTAGTTATTATAATCAAGTGATAATTTCACGTACATATCGTCAAAATTGTACGACAAACTTTCTTGTTCTAGGTGTACTATCCTGATACGTTAAGGTTTAATTATCCGGGCCCGGTTTATAAAGTGATAGGAGTCAGAATAATAAGAAAGATAAGAGCTAAGATTCAAGAAATTAAACTTTTGAACTGAACAAAGGAAAAAAATATGTATATAAATTACAATCCAATCCTAACCATAAGGGTGGGCGGAGTACTCTTCTTTTTTTTTTTTTTTTTTTTTCCAAATCTACATTTCTGTACACTTCAGCGATATGTCAGACTTCTCCTTTCATTTTTTCCATCTTTCTAAGTTAAAATACTCACATTTCTTAACATATCCATCTTTCTTAAATTTTTTTAAATAAATTCATTTAATTAATAAAACAATTAAAGATAAAATAATTTTATAAATATTTAAAACTATTACAAAACTAAAATTAAAAACTATGCAATTAAAAATTCAAAACAAAAATTACAATACTAAATATATGAAACTGAAATTACGAACGTAAAATAAGTAAATTGAAATTATGAACGTAAAATAAAAAACTAAAATAATAATAAATTAAAACTAAAATATTTAAAATACGAAACTGAAAATACAAAAGAAATAACACTTATGAACGTAAAATATGAAACTGAAATTACGAACGAAACAACAATTACGAAACTAAAATAAAAAAATACAAAATTTTACGAAACTATAATAAGAAACAACAATAAATATAAAAAAATTATAAAACTAAAATTTTATATATATATATATATATATATATATATATATATATATATATATATATATATATATATATATATATATATATATATATATATGTATATATATTCAGGTTCAAAAAGGTACCTCTCGAAATCAAGTGCATCCGAAGATACCAACCTTAAAAAACTTTTTTTTTTTAATTTTTTTTCTCATAACCATGTTTAAATTAATGTTATACACTTGATATATGAATTTCACATACATTCACACTTTCTGTGTCCTTAAAAATTATGTGAATGCTCAATGCATATTTATGTGAATGGTCATTTATGTGAATGATCATTTCACACCATGTGAATGGTGTGAATGACCATTCACATGATCTTTTTTTACCATTCACAAGATTTATGATGTTGCTCCTTTTGAAAAAAAGTCTTATAATGTTGTCTTATACATGTCTATTAAAAAAAATTATATGTCAATGATCATTCACATTAGGGTACGCTGGAATCTCATAGGTACGCTGATGAACCCGATTCTATATATATACATATATATATATATACATATATATATATATATATATATATATATATATATATATATATATATAGGGGTGTTATCGGGACCAAACCCGG
Source organism: Centrapalus pauciflorus (assembly GCA_020465985.1). NCBI lineage: Eukaryota > Viridiplantae > Streptophyta > Magnoliopsida > Asterales > Asteraceae > Centrapalus > Centrapalus pauciflorus. The sequence continues at coordinate 776,055 of JAANYP010003258.1, read as the reverse complement.
ACCGGACCGGACCCGAACATGGCTAAAATCTAAACCCGAGGACCGGACCATTACTTTACAATCGGTCCTATTCGGGACCGGTACCGGTTCGGCTCGGGTATTTGGTGTATAAAAACTAGGGGTGAGCGACGGGTACCATTTCCCGAACCCGAACCGGTACCGAACCGGTACCGGTACCGACCGGTACCGAATTAATATATTCGGTTCGGTATTCGGTTTTTAAATTAGCTAAAATTCGGTATTCGGTACTTTCGGTTCGGTATTCGGTTCTTAAATTAGCTAAAATTCGGTATTCGGAACCGAACCGGCACCATATAAAATTATACGGTTCGGTATTCGGTTCTTCCAAAACTATTAATTCGGTTTCGGTATTTTCGGGATCGGTACCGGTTCGGTTCGGTACGGTACCGAGCTCACCCCTAATAAAAACTCAAAAACTAACTCCACTTTGAAGGTTAGGGATGTTACCGGACCGGACCCGGTTAGGACCGAACCCGAATTTGGTTAAAATCTAAACCCGAGGACCGAACCATTACTTTACAATCGGTCCTATTCGGGACAGGTACTGGTTCGGTTCCTACTCGGTTCGGGTCCACATATGACACCCCTATATATATATACATACATATATATATATATATATATAGATATATATATACATATAGATATATATATATATATACATATAGATATATATATACATATAGATATATATATACATATATATATATATATATACATATATATATATATATATATATATATATATATATATATATATATATATATATATATATATATATATATATATATATATATATACATATATATATATATATATATATATATATATATATATATATATATATATATATATATATATATATATATATATATATCTGTGTGTGTGGTGGGTGTTAAAAGAGAACTGATCACCATTTTTCGCGGAAGGTAAGCTGCTGTGGGATCGTCAAAAGACGGGGCCGAGCTATGAGGGTCAGGGGCGGACCCACGTATATTGTATGGGGGTCAACCGATCCCGATAAAAATTTCAATATCTATATAGCTAAAAAAATTTTCCCTCAGCTCTCACCCGGAATAAAAAGGTACCTCGCAAGAGCACTGATTTTCGAAGTCCAAGATTTGCACCCCCCTGCGCGCGAATTGACATTGGAGTAAAACCACAAACAATCTTGTCATGGTTTTGAACAATCCTCCTTATAAACTCACTTTGGTTTCCATCTTCCATCCTATGTGGGACTCAAGTTCTCCTACTAGAAGAAGTTTCATTCATTCCAAACATCAATCTTTGAGCATCGATATCTCATTTTGTCTTAGCTCTGTTTTAGAAGTTCTTTATATCGTTGGAATCCTGTCTTCAAGGAGAACACAAATCCGCAAAATATTAATTATATATTTCACAATTATATATAATTATATTTGGTCCAAAAACATGGAAAATACAATTTTTTTCTTTGAAAAATTTACACTTTTTTTCAACACTTACACTATCGTAGCTATTAAATTCCGACCCCCATAACAAATTTCTGGGTCCGCCACTGTTGAGGGTGATGTGGCCGGCGGCCTCCAACCCTATGTGATAAGGCAGAACGCCTCTCGGCTTCAATATATCATTCGCTCTAATGATTTCTAACCTCGAGAAAATTACACACCTAAACAATGAAATAATTTCTTATTAAGATAATCTTATAAAATAATCGATAATAATTAGATAAATCATGAATTTATAATAATATATGGTTTCATTAAAAACGTTTCATTTAATTTTAGAAAAAACTGTAAACCTAAATTGATTTGGACCATGTATATTTTCTTTCTCGAGAAATAACTTGATTTGAAGTCGGCCTATTTAGTTATTATTGTTATTTTTCTCTGTTGACTCCATTGAATCTTTATTAATTATATATATATATGATTGAATAAGACAAATCATAGTATAATCTAGGGATGTGTGGAATGACCGAAAAACCGAACCGAAACCAGAACCGAACCAGAACCGGAACCGATTGGAACCGATTTATAGTATTCGGTTCGGTTATCGGTTCTTATAATCTTCAATATTCGGTTCTCGGTTATTCGGTTATTGGTTCTGCGGGTATCGGTTTTATCGGTTATAGAACCGATTATTTGAAAAGCTCATAATATGCAAATTAAGAAATGATTTAAAAGCCCACAATGTGAAAACCAAAAAAATCATTTGTTGGAACAATATTTTTAGGATGGTGAAACTACAAAATTTATATGAAAACATAATGATCGACACTTCTCTTATTATATTTTCATGTTTTTTTGTTTATATCGTGTTATAATAGATAGAATTATATACATTTTTTAATTTTCGGTTCTAATCGGTTCCGTACCCGAAATATCCGTACCATAACCGAACCGGAACCGGAACCGCATTATAATTATTGGTTCGGTTATCGGTTCTTACAATCTTTAATATTCGGTTTCGGTTAAATCGGTTCCGGTTCGGTTCGGTCCGGTTCCGGAACCGTTTACATCCCTAGTATAATCCTATATATAATTAAACAAACATGTATATATATGTAGGTTAGTTTTAAGCAACCCGTACTATAATATAATTGCATAAAATTGTAATAATTATAGCCAAGTCAAACCATGTAATCATGATATAATATAATATTATGACAAAATTAAGTTGGTATTATTTATATGTGAATCATGTATATATATAACAAGTTATTTGATGTCCGTGCGTTGCGACGGATGTATAGCTATGTATTTTTCGTACTTTAATATATACAGTTTAAATGATTAAATCATACTTTATTTATAAATTAATTAATATAAAAATTTAACATAAAAGATAAAAGTATCTATTAAAATTTAAAATAAATTGAATAGGTTGGAGAAAAAAACTAATCACCAACCAAATGATACACACACACATTTACCATCTATTGTAGTTATTACACACACATGTACGTACGCTACAAAACACACATTTATCATCTATCGTAGTTATTACAATAAACAAAAGTTATGATATATAACTGAAAATGACGATAAACTAACAATTTAGTAAAAAAATATTACAAGTGTAATCAATATTTTTAGTAAAAGAATATTATAAGTGTAATCAATATTTGAAATAATAATGTTATTAATATAAACAATATTTAATAAACTAAACATTACAACCTAATTAGAATTAATCAATCAATATGTTAAACTGAATATAAAATAAAGTTGATTTTTTAAGTAAACACAAAGTTATCAAAATAAGACATTAAAAACACTAAAATTATTATAAACCAAAAATTATTGTAACCAAAATATATCTTATTTTCAAAATGTCTAAAAATTAATTAGTTTTAAGTAAATTAAATTTTAAATGAATAAAATATAAGAACATATAAAGATTCTCAATATATTAATTACATATAAATAATATAAAAATATATATGCACACTTTAGCAAAACCCACCAATAAATAGTGTTTTACCAAAGTTTCTTCTAGTGCATTTTAGCACAATAAAATATAACTAAAACTTAGATATCCTTCTCTAGCACATTTTAGCAAAATTCATTTATAAATTATTATTTTTGTTGGTGTGAGATGAACAAATTAGCAAAACCCACTTATGAATAGTATTTTCATTAGTGAATAATGTATTAGCAAAACCCACTTATGAATAGTATTTTCATTAGTGAATAATGTGTAAAGGATTAATGATATTAAGTTAATTAAAATTGTGTCGTCTGTGAAGGAGAATTACACACGTCTTATTTTTGTGACACATTTGGGGAATCAGAAAATGTCGATATATATATAAATATTGTTTATTGATTGATACTTTTCATTTCTGGTACGTAGTAAATAAACATATATATAGAATCATTCTCACAAAAAATAATACATGTTTTCATCTAAAACTTAATAAAAAAATCGATTACCTATGCCATTGATTGATGTCTCCATGCATGGTATTTGTTCATGTTAAAAAAAGTCAAACATGAATACCAGCCAACATATATCTTTTATTTATTCTTTAAGAAAAATGCTATTTCTTTTTCTCTCTCCCACGTACACATACTCTCTCTCTCTTTCAATATGTTATGGAGTATATTCATAAATAAAATTTTGTGTCTTATACATTAACAAAAGAAATATTAATTTTATCTTTTAAAAAATAAAAATAAATGTGTGAATTTATAAAAACAACAATTTTTTGACAAAAAAAATATAAATTTTAAATTGCTTTTTAATTCCTCATGAAAATTTGATTCTCATTAGAATCTCTCCACACACACATATATACATGTATGTATGTATACATGCATGCATACATACATATATCAAGATCGGGTAAGAAGAAAATTAAGGTGAGAAAAAGAGTGTGTGTGTAATTAGGATCGGGTGATAAGAAACTTAAGATAAGAAAAGAGAGAAGCAATTAGCAAATGTCAAGTGACATAACTCTAGGGTGATGTGGTCATTAGTTAATATAATTATTTTATATTTTCAATTAAAATACTATTAATCAATCAAAATTTATGAAATACCAAAATTTATGTTGTATTTTTTTTTGACAGAAACATGTATCAATAAGTTATTGGATGTCTCACATGTATTAATCATTGATACTTCAATATAAATTATTATCTATCACATATTAATTGGACACAACAGTAAATACTAATACCAAGATAAATGATATACCAATAATTTATATAGTTTATTGAAACTAATTTTTTTTGTTTAAACTGATTCTATACCAATTTATCTCAATATGATACTAAGGTAACCAAATTATATCTGATAAGTTAATTTATTGATTTTATTTTTTAGATTTTATTACCTATGCAATACTGATATTGTATTTGATCCCTAAATGAAATGTGTCAATTGTTGATGATGACATATGATATCACGAGGATACATGGAGTTACTCATTTTATTATTTATAGATACACACAAATAAATTTATATATAACTTTATTGAATTCTACCTTTTAATCTATTTATAAATAAGAGTGTAATATGTTCAAGAGTGCATAAAATATAATATTAAAACAAACAATAAGGAGAGCTTTTAATATGGTCGATAATATTTAATAAAAATATATAAGATTTATAGATATGATATTTTATTAATTTCTCATGAAAAAGTAACGACTCTGAAATGAATATTGATAATAATTTTTTTACTAATTGATATTAAGAGGAACATGGTGATAAATGTTTAACAACATAAAAACTTAACAATTAGAAAAGCACTTGATGAAAGAGAAGCGGTAATTGGAGACGTTTAAGAAAATGGATATTGAATCTACATACTAAGCCAACAAAGGAACCCATCTCCGTATTCATATAATGATATTGCATGAGAAAAAAAATAAGGTTTAAATAAATTGATACTAAATTCTCATAAGGAATGATGAGAATTAAATGAATAACGATTATTATTTAATTTGTCATGATATTAAAGGAGAATATTATATTTTATCAACGTTTAAACTGTATTGGTATTTTTCACGCGGTCATTAATAAATATGTATTTTTATTTGTATATATGTTTAGATACTTGAGTGCATTATTGGAAGGTAACCATCTATATATTAAATATTAATTAAAGCACGTTTTTAAATAGAGATTTAACTTGATAATATTTTATAGTCTCTAGAAAGACTTTAATACTTAAATGGAGACATCTATCATCACAGGTAACTTTAAATTATTTCAATTACAAATCATGGTATCATTTGTTTACATAAAAGAAAAAAAATACAAACATCATTATCATATATATCGATCACCTGCTTTTTGTTTATTTCCTTTTAAAAATTTATGTTTATGATTATGATATATAAAGTTTTCTTTGTTTATGTAATTAAGAAAGTTTTCGTTAACTTTTTTTTTGGCATGTTGAAATCTAAATTTCAACGTCGAAATATAATCAACTTTAATTTGCATGGTTTCATCATCAACGTAACTGCCTTTGTTTATCATGCACTACAAGAAAATAGGGTTTTAGCGGCGACAAAGGTCGCTGCTAATGCCTATAGTTGTCGCTGCTAATGCCTTTAGCGGCGACATGTCGCTGCTAAAAAGTCGCTGCTATTGCTTTAACACTAAAAGTCGAGTGTCGCTGCTATTTGTGTCGCTGCTAAAGCCTGTCGCCACTATTTAAACAAACCTACAAATAATTTTTACAATTCAATAAAAATAATAACCTAATTTTGATCAATCTAAAACTTTTATCCAAAAACAAATACACACAAATACATACATTAATATAATAAATACACAAAAGACAAACAAATACACATTTTAGCACTCAAAATACATAAATATACAAACACTAACACTAATACACAAAATACATACAAATTAAAAACACACACTAACACTCAAAATACATACAAATACACACTAATTTAATACATTACAAACAAAATACATACCTTGCACAGAGAGAGAGCCGGCGGCGAGAGAGAAAGCCGGCGGCGAGAGGCAGCACAGCGGCGAGAGACACCACCGGCGGCGAGAGAGCAAGAGAGATGAGATCTAAGACACCAAACACATCAATACCCACACATTACATATATTTATGTAAAAAATACACAAAACACAAAGAAAAACCCAAAAAATCGGTGCTTACCGGTGGGAGGAAGCTAAATCGCAGAATGGAGAAGACGAAGCCGTAAAGGGGAAAAAGTGAAAGAGAGAGAGGTGGAAAAGGGAGAAAAGGGGGCGGCAAGTCAGGCGCCATTTTTTTGGGTATTAGCGGCGACAGTATGTCGCTGCTAAAGGCTTTAGCGGCGACATGTGTCCGCGTATTTTGGGTGTCGCTGCTAAAGAGTTTGTCGCCGCTAAAGGTGTCGCCGCTATTGACCCTTTTTCTTGTAGTGATGGTTTGACTTGCTTTAATTTGTTAAATATATAAATAATTATTACGTAATGATGAATAATGATATCTTAAACATTAATTAAGATGCATGGTTAATTTCTTTAAAGTGATATTAATTATAATTATAATATATATTGATGATGATTAATTATATTGATTATTATTACAAATTAACGGTTATCCATAACCATATATTGTCGGGGATGTTGATTGAGGGAGGTAGGTAATTGGTGGGTTTATGTTGAACTTATCTCTTTAGGAATCTCAATTTGTTGTGAGGGGTACGTCTTCTTCATGTTAATTCGTCAAATGATGATGTATATGTTAATAAACTATCATCGTTGACAACAAAATATAATGCAAAACTTAAATAATTTTTGATTAATATAATTTGAAAATCATTGATTCTAAATTACTACTAAGTGTGTTTAAATTACAATAACGTAAATATATAATTGGTTTAAAGTGATTATTTGCATTTAGAATTAATTCAACTACATTTTTTTCATAAAAATTGTAGCTTATTTGTTTAATAAGTGATTATTTGATCATTTTACAAATTAAAACGCAAATCCAAACACTTTAAAAACTGATTATTTGATATCGATATATCTAACATTCAATGTTCAATTTGTGATACATCTCGGCTCTTCATATCTCATCTTCTTCCCGTCGTCATGCATCATTAAAATCGTGATGCATCTTCAGCCATGTTTATCATCATCTTCAAAATTGTGATGCATCATCATCTTTTTTCGATTATATTCATTATCATCTTCAGTCATCATCATGCATCGTGTGTGCAAAGAACAAAAATTAACCTTTAATAAAATTTTCATGAAATGGTTAAAGAGTTATTATGTGTGTGGCCGTGTGGGAGAGAGAATGCTTATACATATACCTTCAAAATTTATAAAATTTTCATCATTTCTTCGGCCGTAATGCATCATCATCGGTTCATTATTATCCTCTTCGTGTTCATCATCGTCATCATTGGTCCATCTTCATCATCATTATTAGCTCGTGTTCATCATCATCATCATCAACCGAGAGAGAGAGAGAGAGAGAGAGAGAGAGAGAGAGAGAGAGAGAGAGAGAGAGAGAGAGAGAGAGACGAAGAGTGATATGGGTTATAGCCAGTGGCGGATTCAGAAAAGTTTTTTATAGGGTCGGAATTTAACAATGCTACGAGAGTACCGAGTGTTCATGATCCTTTAAAAAAAATTTAAGACCTCGAAAAAGTCGAATCGGTTCATCTTAATTAAATAAAAAACAAATAAGCAAAAGCTATAATGTGATAAAGTTTGTATGTTTTTTTAGAATTTTTTAAGAAAATTTTTATTCGTAAATTTTATAAAAGATAACTAAGATATGGATGTCAAACTTTAAAAATCATTGGGGACAGAAATTTTTTGACTATATATAATACTGAAAAAAAGTTATAGGGGGCGTTTGACCCCCACCCCCTAAAGATGGATCCGCCCCTGGTTATGGCGGTGGTGCGGCAGCCAAGAGAAGGATAGAAAGGGTGACCGATCACAACTTGAGTGAGATAGGGAAGGAGCTAGGGAGAGAAGGGGGAGAGAAGGAATCCATCATATGAGGATACATTGTTAATTAATATATTGACTAATCTAATTTATATTCTAATTAATCTTTAAAGATTTTCAAAAAATAAAATTAATTTTCAAAATCTATTTTTTATTAGCTAATGATGAATATTATTTAACATCCCCAATATGCTCTTAATGTATACTAGGTTCTTCAAGTTTCTCAATACATCGAGGTTCTCCATTGACTGTCAATCCATATAAATAAATTAATTTTCAAAATCTATCTTTTTATTACCTAAAACAATCACACACATTAATACACTAATACACACTAATAATAATACATAATAGACATCAAATATACACAATACAAGTACATTGATGTCTCTTTACCTAATACATATATACTACGAGAGAGAGAGAGAGAGAGAGAGAGAGAGAGAGAGAGAGAGAGAGAGAGAGAGAGAGAGAGGAGAGAGAGAGAGAAGAGAGAGAGAAGAGAGAGAGAGAGAGAGAGAGAGAGAGAGAGAGAGAGAGAACCAAAAGCTAAAAAGGGGGAGTCACCGGAATGGAGTAAAACCGCAGTCCAAAAGTCACCGGAGAGAATGAGGACCGTCAATCATGGCGCTAAATGGAAGGAGAAGGCAGGGGAGAGTCACCGGAGAGAAGCTTGTGCAAAATGGAAGGAGAAAGCAGGGACCGTCAATCTTCGCACAAAGATTCTGGTAATCCTGGTTGCCACTTCGCCGCCGTCAGAGAGTCACCTGAGAGCCACGGAGAGAAGCTTGCGCGAAGTGGAAGCAGGAGATCGATTAGGGGGCGCCAAAGAAAAAACACAGAGTTGTGTAGTGGGGGGGAAAAGAGCTTTAGGGTTTCCGCTTTATTTTCGTGGGTATTAGCGGCGACACATTCCCGTGTTTTTATGTGTCGCAGCTAATACCCATATTTCTTGAAGTGGCACAATTTCCAACAATATAAACACACACACACAACACATACATACATAATTAAACACACACACTTGGTCTCACACACAATCTCTCTTATTTTTTTATAAAATTTATGTCAAAGTTTTAGCCTCTAGGATTTTGAAGTAATCTATATATTTTCCCAAACTTCTCCATATTTTTAGTTTAGAGAATGAGTCCATTTTCGTACCTGGCTCGATTTCAAAGTCAAAACTTCGAATAATTATTTAAAGAGATTTAGGAAACTATATGACGATTTGAAAGTATCGTTTGAATCGTGAGATCGAGAGGAATGCAAACATGTCGTCACATTGACTGAAGGCGACGACGGCGGACGGGGGCCAGTGATGGCCATGAGAGAGAGACGAGAGAGAGAGAGAGAGAGAGAGGTGAAATGACCGAGAGAATTGCAAACTTACCCAACAAGTCTCCTTTCTCAGATTTTTTTAAATTTATTTATTTATATATTATTTATTTGCGTTTCAGTTAAATTTGGGACCAAATATTTATTTCTTATATATAGCATTATACTCATTTTACTAAGTTTTTTTCCAAGGAATCCAAATATACAAACGGATTTCGTTAATTCTTTTCCGTTCATAAATTTATCATTTTGGTCATTTAAACTTTAAAGTTTTAAAAATGGGTACAATTATATTTTAATGCAACCTTAACATTCTTAAATATACTTAGAGATTCATTAGGTATAAATGATAATTGGAAACCATGTCTTTGCAATTAGGGTGTTACATTTAGCAGTATGCTATATGATAAAAATATTAGATATGATATCTTTTTAAGTAATTAATTAATATTTATAAAGTATGAATGTAAACGTGATAAAATGAATTAGGGATTTATAAATTATAATACACTGAAGTTGGTTAAGTGCATACATCAATAGAAGTTGAATTACATGTTTTTCAATAACACATGAACACCGTTGAGCGACGGTTAAAGTGGATAGGGCCTAAAGGATATGTTATCCTAAATGCCATAGATTTGACTTGAATGTTAAATAGAATGAAACATTTAAGTTATTATTATTATTTTCTTTTTGGCACTTAACATTTTTTTATTAGTGTCACATTATACTTTTATGATAATTAGGTTAATTTCAAAAATAAATATTAATGATATATAACGTGTGTTAATTTCAAAAACAAATATTAATGATATATATAATAAAATTTATTATTAAAAAAACCAACATGTTTTCATGATTTATGTGTTTTCGTCCCTCTACGTGGGTTTTTAAATAAAAGTTCTCAAGTTAATTTTTTCTTTTTGGTCTAGTGAAATTTGAACATCTTAACCAGATTATAATTAATAAAACCGGGTTTTTTTAAACTGAAAAACCGGGTTTTAATGTCCAAATTTTACTAAATAAAAAAAAAAAATTTAACTTAAGGACTTTTACGAAGAAAAAAAATAACATGGATGGACGAAAATGCAAAAAACGTGAAAACATGTTGGGTTTTTGTTGTCATAATAAACCCTAATATATATATATATATATATATATATATATATAGGGGTGGGTTCAATGGAAAACCTATATGCATCGGAAAACCTGGGAAACCACTTTATAGCCATTGGATCAGGTGATGCATCACGCGTGAATTTGGTGCATCACGTGGGAATTTGGTGCATCACGCGGGGAATTTGATGCATCACGCGGGAATTGTGGTGCATTTGTAGTGATGCATGGAGGTTTTCCAAGGTTTTCCGATGCATGTTGGTTTTCCATTGAACCTCCCTATATATATATATATATATATATATATATATATATATATATATATATATATATATATATATAAAATAAAAGAGAACACAAAAACGCCACATGGCGTCACCACATTCCATCTAAAAAGATAAATACATTTTATTATTTTTAAAGTAAAATAAAAGAGAATGATAATTTTAATATCTATAAACATTATTAAATAAAATAATTAATTCTGTCCATTATTTCACATTATCTAATAATGCTATTTATTGTCAAAATCTATTTGACATTTGTTGATTTTAGTTAATCTAAATCTAAACTTAAAAAAAAAAAATCTTAAGTTATATAATTTATCTTCAAATAAAATATTAAAATAAATAAGATTATATTTTAAATGAAAAAAATACAATATTATTTAAGAAAATCTTGAAAATATAAATACACTTTATTTTTTTTTAAAATAAATTTAAAATTTAAAAGATTGTTAAAAAATAATTACTATTCACGCATATTTGAAAAGATAGATATATAATATTTTTGACAAATTAGTATACTTTTCTTGTATTTATTTTATAATAACTAATATTTATATGATTTAATTTTAAGTTTACATACATATTATATAACCAATTATTTTTTAAAAATTATCCACGTAATACGTGGGTACATAACCTTATATAAGAAATATAAGAATAATAAAGTTTATATAATTTCAGATAATTAGTTATTAATACAATTATATTAGATTTAAATTTAATTGAATTAATTTAATTTAAAATATAAAGCATTTTTAGTAAATGAAATGGTAAAACGAGAGGACGACACGTGACAAACCAAAGACGAGCACGATATGTGACGTATTCTTTACATATTTATTAGTATTTATCGATATAGATGGATAAATTATAAAGTATATTCAATTTATTAAAAAATGAATGCAACAACTTAAATAATTGAATATCATATATTTCAATTATATAACTAAAAAAATTATTCATTTTAATTTCTGTTGATATTCTTTCAAAATTTCATAATATTATACATTTTCCGTTTTTATAAAAAATCCATGATATTTCATATTATCATTCGATCATTTTATAATTATTATATGCACACACTTAACTTCAAATAAATCTAATATCTAAACATTTTATTATTATTATTATTATTATTATTATTATTATTATTATTATTATTATTATTATTATTATTATTATTATTTCAATCTTAACTTTAAATAAATCTAATATCCAAACTTCTTTTATTATTTTATTATTGTTGTTGATCATTCTTAACTTTTAATAATAAGCTAGATAGTTTTAATAAATTTTATCTAATAAAAGGTATATAATTAAAATAAAAACACAAAACTATTAATTATCTAAAATAATATAAGAATATTATATTATTCGTCATATCTATTATTTTTTTAATATTATAAATTGATATAAATAGTAACTGTTTTCTATGATATCTTTTAAACATTTTATTTATATATTAATTATTAATATATTTGCATTGTTACAAATTGAGATTTTAGTTTATATATAATATAATATTTGTATATTTTATTACAAACTAATATTTATACATTAAAAAATAATCGAGTGTATTTATCTTTTAAAAATAATAATTATATTTATCTTTTATTATTTATATATTAAAATATAGTAGCGTGTATTTCTTTTTAATAATAATAAATAGTATTTCTCCTTTATTATATTTATAATCGTAAGTTTATTTTTATTTCTAGTGAAATGTGGAGGTGGGACATCCCGTTTGGTGTTAACCTTTTTTGTATATAATAATAAATTGATTTAAACATAAGTGTTTTTCTATCATTCTTTTAACCTTTTTATTTTTATTTTAATATGTTTTAATTTATACAAATTGAGATTTTAGTTTATATATAATATAATACTAATATATTTTATTACAAATTAATATTTAAAGATTAAAAAATAATATATAATATTTATCTTTTTACAAATAATATTGTATTTATCTTTTGTTATGGTTATGAAACAGTTTCACGGTTCCTCAATGCATTATAATGATCCATTCAACCTTCCCCCCCCCCCCTCACACACACACACACATACATATATATATACACACACAATGTACAACGTACATATACATATGTGTGTACACATGCATGCATGTGTGGACACACATGTGTATATACACACACATATATATGTATGTATGTATACACACATATACATATGTATTTATATATAGATGAAAAAAGGTTGGATTCATCTTATTATGGTAACCATTAAAAAACGAATTATTTTTTTCTAATTTGAACGGAAGGAAACGGAGTAGCCAAACCGTTTGGGATGGGGGAGGGTCCCAGTTTAATAAATCAGGGTCTATTGGATAGAAAAACCAAGGTTAATGGTGTTTTTATTGTAGTGCGATATTGTAATTTTGATTATTACAATTTAACGCATTATAGTTTCAGAAATATACATTTTGAATATTCAAAAACCAAAAATCTTAGGGGACGTTTGGTTCGTTGGAATCTGAGAGAATTGAAAGAAAAAGGAATCCAATTACCGCCAATTCAAGCGTTTGGTTCACCAACCAAAGGGAATTAGAATCCTTCAAATTTAAAATTTTTCCTTGAATGGTGGAAAGCAGGATTCCTTCAATACTAGGAGGGAATTAAAATCCTTTCAAGGGGGAAAGTGGCTTGTTACAAAAATACCCTTCAAATAGTTTTAACTTCCATTCGTATGTTGCTTCTCTTCTTCACCGCCTCCCTTCTACAGCCTCCTTTCTCCAACCAACTTTCTTCTCCGGCGATCGACGGCGCCTGCCTTCTTCTCCGGCGATTGACGGCACTGCAACCTTCGACCTGTTCTTCCTTCTCGGCGGCGGTAAGTTTCTCTGTTCTAGGCTCATTGCGTACGCTACTTCCTTCTTCTTTTCTGCCTCCCTTCTCCAGCCGACGGAGCTGCTTTCTTCTCCAGCGATCGACGGCGCCTGCAACCTTCTTCCTTCTCGGGCGGCGGCGAGTTTCATATGTTCTTCCTTTGATCTGTTCGATCTGTTCTTTTTTAGATCTGATTGATCTGTTCTTCCTTCAATGTGTTTCGATCTGTTCGTTTTAAAGCTTCTATAGTGTTTCGATGTGTTCTTCCTTCTTTTATGTTGGTTTTTGTTAAGTTTCCCAATTGCTTTCTTGAGATGGATATCTGAACTACTTCTTTCTTCGATCTATTCGATCAGTAAAACAATGTTTCTTTTAATGTGGTTTTTGGATTCTTCTTTTATGTTGGTTTTTGGATTCCTCGTGAATTGGACTGTACGAGAAAAAGCATACTGACTTAAGCTTCATATGTTAATTAGTTGACTGCTATGACTATAATGCTATCTCTGGTTTTCGACTGAAGTATCATATATGTAAGTAAGACATGGGAGTTATAGATGTAAGTGTTGCACAGAGAATTAATTTATTCAAGCTGATGCATTTAAATGTTGATGAAAATTTAGCATAATTTGACAAAAATAAAAAAGCCAAAGATATCAGTGGAGTTGCTTTGAATATATGCACAACATGGTACGTTTGGTTGGAAGGAAACCGGAAGAGTGTAATTGAAATGTTTTTATTATTTGAATATTGTGTTCATATGTTAATTAGTTGAAAGATTAGTTTGTATTTGAAATGTTTCTGTTATTTGAATATTGTGTTCATATATTAATTTGTTGAAAGATTGTTAACACTTCTGGTTTCAAATGAAGCCTGTTGAAAGTATGTTGTTTTTTTTTGGGATAATTTGTACTTAACATTTTCAATTTGGATATTGAAGTTTATTTGGTTTTTATCATGTTTTATAATATATTGACGTGTATAATATGCTTGTTTATAAATAAGATTAAAAAAAGTTAATGGATATTTATAAAAAAAATATTATTTAAAATGATAATTTATTTATATATATAATTCATAAAAAAATTTACATGTAAAAATTATAAAACAGACAAAAACTAAACAAACAATCAAGAAGGGTAATTTAGTCATTTGACATTAATTAAATGGGTTAATATTGAAAAAACCCTACGAACTTTCATTAATTTATCGATTAAGTCACTGTACTTTTTTTACGAGTGTTTAAGTCCCTAGACAATTTTTGTCTTATTCAAAACTATATATTTGACCCGTTTAGCAGGTCACTAACCGGTAAACGGTATAGTGACCTAAACAAGAAAAAAGAAAGTCCAGTGACTTAATTGTGAAAATTGGAAAAGAAAGTTGGTTTTTTTGATAATAAACTATTCGAGAAAGTAACTGTTTTACCTGTTAAGCAGGTTGTAGGTTAAAAATATATAGTTTTGAATAAGACAAAATTTGTTTAGGGACTTAAACACTTGGAAAAAAAGTTCAGTGACCTAATCGATAATTACATGAAAGTCCGTGTGGTTTTTTCAACCCTAATTAAATCTAAATCTGCTGACAAATTTATGAACCAAACAGGATAAAGAATTGGATTTCATTTCCTTCTCCTGCCAACCAAACATCCATTGGATTCTAATTCAAATTCCTAACAGATTTCAATTCCCTCATAAACATTCTGTGAACCAAACGCCCCCTTAGATGCAATGAAAATTTTAATCTATGATATTTACCTTTTATAATGATTAGTGTTAATTTAAGTTATTTAAAAAAATCGTACCTAATAACATTATATTATTATTATATTTTAGAAATTGGCCGACGTTACGAATTTCGTGGATTTAACATAGATCTTATATATAAAGGATTTCGATTAAAAATGATATGATTTTTTATTTTTAGTTTAAATATACTAGTTAACTAATGTAAATATTAGAATATGTCATTTGGCATCATGAGGATACAAGTGATAGATTGTTTATTATTGTTTTTTTTTAAGACTCAATTGAAGTAAAATTGAAAGCTCTCTGTTACAAGAGGCTCCAAAGAGGAGACAAAAACCACCAAGAAAAACCCGATGAGATCAATATACAAAGAACTCAATACAAACTAGAGAAAATCGCAAACAAAATATCTATTAACCGAATTCCATTAACCAAGAGGATTTTATCCACAACTCCTACACCAATGCTTTTTTTTTTAATGCTCCTTTGTTCTAATCCAAAGTAGTGACTTTCATTGAATTGACGAGAAAAATATCGTTCAGTAAAAATTACTCCCTAATGCTCGGATCCGCAAAACAATCTCTATTTCTCCAATTTCAAATTAACCAGATAGCTACAAACATACCCCTTGGAAAGCCTTTCCCACTCGTGTATCCGATGGCCTACCAAATTGTTTATTCTTTTATTAGTAGTTATATATCTATGAATTTTACATCACACATAATTAGTTTTGTAGTAGTGTGCATGTTTAGATTTTTTTAAACATGCATTTTAGACAATATGATGAATACATACATACATACATACATAGATAGATATATATATATATATATATATATATATATATATATATATATATATAGAGAGAGAGAGAGAGAGAGAGAGAGTGAGGTTCGATGGAAAACCACAATGCACCTGAAAACATGTGAAAACTGCACCACCACAAATGCATCAATTTCCCCGCGTGATGCATCAAAATCCCGTGTGATGCATCAAATTTCCCGCGTGATGCATCACCTTATTTACGATCATGTCACCGCGTTTTTCATTAAATGCACTAAATCGGACGGTATGTGTAGGTTTCCATAGTTTTCAGGTGCATAGTGGTTTTCCATTGAACCCACCCCTATGATATATATATATATATATATATATATATATATATATATATATATATATATATAGAATATGGTTCGTGTGAGTACCTAAAAAATGCAGAGTACCGTGAGTACCTGTGAACACACGGGTTTAAGATGTGAACATGCTCCGAAAAAAAGTTTTTTTTTTGTAATTTTTTTCATATTAATTTAGATACAAATAATATAAGCCTATTCGTAAAAGATTACACACATTCACACTTTCTAGCCTCTTAAAAGTCATGTGAACGTGAAAAGATTCATGTGAACATGCTTAGCTGTGAACATACGTTCACAACAGTGCACTTCATGTGAACTTGCACGTTTCACATAGTTATAGTGTGTATTTAGGTGTGATTTTTTGCAAGTAGTCTTATATTATTAATTTAAACATGATTATGAAAAAAAATTTCAAAAAAAATGGTTTTAAGCGAGGTACCTCCGGTACTCCGCAAAACTAGTGATACTCATTTGAACCCAAATCTCTATATATATATATATATATATATATATATATATATATATATATATATATATATATATATATATATATATATATATATATTGATTGTTATACTTATTAATTATGATTCCTCGACTTTCTATTTTGAAAGTGTAATAATTTCTAAAATGAAAAATATATAATGATACAAATTAGTTGTGTTTCATGTAAACTCACACATGGGTAAATAATGGAAGTATGTTGAGTTTCATCAATATATATCAACTAATTTGGTAGAAATGTTGAATTACAACGTACTGTCTTAATTAAATATTGTCTCGATCAATCCTTTTTCAGAAAATAACAAAGTAGAAAAATCAGTGGACAAAAAAGCAATAGAATGATTATATATATATATATATTTAGAAAAATATGCATATTAACTTTTAAGCATAAGATATAATTTCCAGTACAATCTTAATTGAAATAAAAAATAATGGTAATCCCATGCAACTATATTATTATCACATATGTGTGGTATTTTGTTGACACCTTTTTGCGACCAGTCTTATTCTATTTAAAGCTAGCTAGCAACATATATTAGCTAGTCATTAGATCGAAGAGACTTGTTTATTCATTGGTTCTCCAACAAAACTGAGCAACAGAGAAATCTGCCCTTTAACAAGACTTCAATTCCCACTATATTTATTATAGAATAGAGACAAATATAGCATTTAGCTGGAATTGTTTAGTTTAATGGCTTTCTCACAACCATTGTTACAAACCCATGGGAGTGTTCAAGAGCTTGTGAAACAACTCAAAGTGGCAGTCGTCCCTCCCGACTACATTCAGAAACATAAAGAACCCACTTTTGTCTCTAGTTCCTCTTCTCCTCTGCCCACTATCCCAGTCATCGACATGAACGATTTGATCAACAACATACACGACAAGGATCATCTTAAAAACCTGCGTTCTGTATGCCAAGAATGGGGAATCTTTCAGGTTAATTAATTAATTAAGTGTGCGTCTTTAATTAATTATGCAAACTTAATTAATTAGATGTATATATATACATGTAAGTAATCAATTCGATCATTAATCGGTTTTGTAGTTAGTGAATCATGGAGTTGAGAAATTGTTGGTGGAGAAAATGAAAAAAGAGACAGTGGAGTTCTTCAACTTACCAATGGAAGAGAAGCTGAGGTATAAGTTGAAGGAAGGTGAGTATCAAGGGTATGGTCAAACCATACTCCATGCACAAGATCAGAAAATTGACTGGGCTGATCGCTTCTTTATGATCACCAATCCTCTTCATAGAAGAAAATCCAACTTACTTCCACAATTCCCTCCATCCCTAAGGTTTCGATTCTCATCGATCTATTTAAGTTCAGTCATTTCAGTTATAGCTAGATCGATACCTATAATGATCACTACTCTTGATGAAATTAATTAGCTAGACAGACTTTCTCCATCACAAAAACACCCACTTTTTGAGTTATCGATCAATATTTTAACCAAATTAATATATACTTAATTTAATACAACCTACAAGGCTACCTATACTATAATAGTAGGTTCAGTTTCATCAAAACTATTATATTGAAATTGGTTTTTTCACAGGGATACGATGGAGGAGTACTTGCAAGAAATTCAAAAACTTGCGATGAGTTTGTTGGTTATAATTGGGGAAGCAGTAGATATAGAGAAGCAAGAGATGATAGATATATTTGAAGATGGAATGCAATCAGTGAGGATGACTTACTATCCTCCATGTCCACAACCAGATCTGGTTATCGGGCTTACCCCTCACTCTGATGCAGCTGGAATTACAGTTCTTCTACAAGTAAACGAAGTTGAAGGTTTGCAGGTTAAGAGAGACGGTGTATGGATCCCTGTCAACTTCCTTCCTGATGCTTTCGTCGTAAATGTTGGAGACATTTTTGAGGTTAGTTCTCTCGATCTCCATCTTGATCCATATATATATCTCGATCTAGTGTACGTCTATCTGATCACCACCTTAGGCTTAATTACCTACAGTACGTCTAAGAAATCTATCGACACCTAGCAATTCATGAATCTCTATTTTTTTTTTTTAATTAACCACTCCATCTCCAGTCCGCCATACATAAACCTTTTGGAAGGGGGCACGTCCTGCTTAATTAATTAGTTCTTTTTAATTTATATACAAACATATTATTTGTTTTTGGTATAATAATATTTTATTAATAATATACGGAAATATAGTAATAATGCCGGCCCATATACAATGAACATAATTATAAATGACATATTTAATTCTATTATATTAGCCAAACTATATATATATATATAGAGGGGGTTTCAAGAATGCACCTGAAAACTTGTGAAAACCGCATTGCACCACTACAAATGCATCAAATTCCCTGCGTGATGCATCAAAATCTCGCGTGATGCATCAAAACCCTACTGAACGACGAATATAGTAGGGACCGCATTTTGGCGAATCGCCCTTCTTGCCTTGCTGCACTTTCCTTTTTCGCCTGATATAATATAACAGTGGTCTTGTCTTTCCAGTTTGATGCATCAAAATCCCGCGTGATGCATCAAATTTCCAGTTTGATGCATCAAAATCTCGCGTGATGCATCACCTTATTTACGATCATGCCACCGCGTTTTTATGAAATGCACCCAATCGGACGGTATGCATAAGTTTCCATAGTTTTTAGGTGCATAGTTGTTTTCCATTGAACCCACAAATATATATATATATATATATATATATATATATATATATATATATATATATATATATATATATATATATTGAGATCCATGAAGCATCATATTAAATTGGGAAACCGGAGTACCATATTAAATGAACATATTCAATACGAATTTTATGCAAAAGTGTAATATTCATATATTCAAAATTGCATTTTGATTAACTAGTTCACATCATTTTTATATTTATTACGTTAAAAATGTTTAAACGTTTAATTTAATGCAAAACTGCAATATGCACATGTTCATACATATTGTACCTTTGAACGGGCCGGTGCATCTTGCTATTTTGCATTAAATATAACATTTTATCATAATAAACATGTATATATGATGTGAACTAGTTAATAATATACATTTGAACATATGTATATTGTAATTTTGCATGATATTAAATATTTTATCATATTGAACATCTTCATTTAATATGTAGTACTCCAGGTACCTCAGTCTAATATGATATCATATTGATCTTAATATTAATATATATATATATATATATATATATATATATATATATATATATATATATATATATATATATATATATATATAAAATAAAAAGCGTCACTCTTATAAATACTTTATTTTTAAAGATTTTCATCTTTTTTTCCTAGTTCAAAAACTTAACATGATCAATTTAAATGATTGAGAAGGATTTATAACATTATTTGTTTTAGTTTTAGCTTTCTAACTAAACCCTTGATCGAACAGTTCTATTATCTGATTGAATTCACTACATTAAACCATAAACCAGGTTAATACTCATGTTACATGAGCTAAGTTTAGAAACAAATATTTATTAAATTGTATATTATAATAATTATATGAATAATACAGTTTGCTTAATTTTAGTTAGTTAGTTATTAAATTAATTCATATTAGATTTAGATAGATTTGATTTGCTTTAAAATTTAAAATAAATTTAGTAAATGACGTGTCAAAAGGAGAGAGCAACATGTGCTGAATTAAATGAGAGCATGTCATGTGACATATTAGTTACTCTTTTAATAATAATATAGATAGATTAAGACATTTAGTGAATACAATACATATATGTAGATCTTAGTAAAAAAAAATTACCATCATGCGTTTCGAATATTATTAGACAATCTTTTTTCCCTTCATTTTTTTGAAATATTTTTTTCAGTGAATATAATACAAATAATTAATTAATTAAACCTTAAATAAATAATTGAACAAACATCTTTAAATTAGTCAAATAAATAATTGATTAAACCTTAAATATATAATTTCTTTAGTGAATATAATATAAATACACAACAATCTATATCTATATATGTGATAAATGAGAACACATAATGACACGTGTCACCTTCACATTTAATGACAAAAAATAAGCACATATTACTATATTAAAATAAAATAAAAAAGGTGAGTACAATTTTTTAATTTTTAAATCTATAAATATTAGTAAATAATTAATTCTCTCCATAATTAATATTTCATTATTTAATAACTTGTCATCGTATATTATCTTTTTGACATTTGTCAATTTATTTAAAAATATATATACATAAATAAAATCTCAATTTATATCAATTAAAATATATGCAATTTATAAATAAAAATTTTAAAAGAATACATTTATCAAAATTTCAAAGATTAGTTTTATTCATTCTAATTTTAATTATTATATATATATATATATATGTATATGTAATTTCAACATGATCTTTTGTATCAATTTTAAATAAGCTTTATTTATTTATTTAGTGTTATATTTATAATAAGATTCTAATTTTGTTAAACTTATTCATGATCATGCATGTAATGTATGTGTTAATAAACTAATTAATTAATAATTCAAACCAAATGTCATAAGGTATTGAACACTTAATCGAAGGTAATTAGTTAATTTGTCATCTAAATTAATTTAGAATAAATTAAACAAATAAAAATTAAAAGTATGAGCTAGGATTATTATTGATATCAAACATGAATGGTAAGCACCTGATCTTGACCTAGCTACCTTGTGCTTTCAATTTTATGTAGCTAGCTAGCTAGCTAGCTTGTCTTTTTTAAGAAAACAAATAAAACATGTAAAATCGATCTAGATGTAAAGTTTTAATTAATAGAAAATATTAATTAAGCTGCAGTATTATAATTAATTGTTATGAAAACGTACTGATCGATGGAATCATAGCTAGTGGTCGGTTCAAGCGTTGAAATTAAAGAAAAAAGATGAATATATATATATATATATGATAATTTGATTATTAGAGTGGAGGGATGGATCGATGGAGGATCCTAAATTAAATTAAAGATGGAAAACGACACAGCACTTGCAAAATGGGAGGGACCAATTAAAAACCAAAAAGAAATGAGTGCATAAATTAAATTGTTGGCATTTATAAAACGTGGGTATAATAATTATTAGTAGTACGTATACAAATAATTGACTCAGGGTTGAATTTGTGTTGGAGATGGATGGATATATATATATCATCGATCTGCAGCTGGCTGGGTCATGATCATCCACTAAATATATAAACTTGTCCTTCTCACATATAAGTGTAGACTCACACATGTTAAATATCATTTATTTGTACCAGATGGAGGCCGGGCTTCTATCTGGGGCATACTTGTTGGCCTGGTAGTAGAGTTTTCATGTATTCCATATATATATATATATATATATATATATATATATATATATATATATATATAGAATATGGTTCGTGTGAGTACCTAAAAAATGCAGAGTACCGTGACTACCTGTGAACACACGGATTTCAGATGTGAACTTGCTCTGAAAAAAAGTTTTTTTTTTTGAATTTTTTTTCATATTCATTTAGATACAAATAATATAAGGTTATTCGTAAAAAATTTTATACATTCACACTTTCTAACATCTTAAAAGTGATGTGAACGTGAAAAAATTCATGTGAACATGCTTAGTTGTGAACACACGTTCACAACAGCAGAGTTCATGTGAACACACACGTTTCACATAGTTCTAGTGTGTGTTTATGTGTGATTTTTTGCAAATACTCTTGTATTATTAATTTAAACATGATTATGAAAAAAAATTTCAAAAAAAATGATTTTAAGCGAGGTACCTCCGGTACTCCGCAAAACTAGTGGTACTCATTTGAACCCAAATCTATATATATATATATATATATATATATATATATATATATATATATATATATATATATATATATATATATATATATATATATATATATATAGATTGAGGTTCTATGGGGCACTATATGCATTGGGAACCAAATGGGAACAAAAAATGCACAACCTATTCCTTAAATATGCAATAAGGGTATAATGGGAACACTAAATAATTATTTTGATAAGAATTACAAATTTTAAAATTAATGTATGTAATTAATCCGATTTTTACACAAGGAAATAGCTAAAAATTAGCAAGTTTTATTGGTAGTCATTGTTAGGA
>JAANYP010003258.1:497500-747500 GCA_020465985.1 Centrapalus pauciflorus | reverse complement strand
TATATATATATATATATATATATATATATATATATATATATATATATATATATAGGTGGGTTCAATGGAGAACCTTTATGCATCGAAGAACCTCCATGCACCACCACAAATGCATCACAATTCCCCCGTAATGCATCATTATGTCCACGTGATGCATCAAATTCTCGAGTGATGCATCGAGTTTTACATTATTTCCACTTGATGTATTAAATTCCCGCGTGATGCATCGATTTCTACGTGATGCATTTCAGTTTTTCTAGCGATGCATTGTGATTCTCCAAGGTTCTTCGATGCATAAGGTTTTCCATTGGACCCACCCCTATATATATATATATAGACACACACAATGCATGCACATGTGCTCCAATTTACATTACTAACCACTACAATCATAGTATACAAATCAAAATTTTGTACCACCACTTGATGCTCATCTAATTTGGATTTGGCAATATTATTGACGTCATATATATAACTTTAAATCTACGTTTTAAACATGCCATGTGGGTACGTTTTATGAATTAAATCCTAGAGAATAATTAACATATATATATATATATATATATATATATATATATATATATATATATATATATATATATATATATATATATATGGTGGGTTCAATGGAGAACCTTCATGCATCGAAGAACCTTGAAGAACCTCAATGCACCACCACAAATGCATCACAATTCCCGTGTAATGCATCATTATTTCCACGTGATGCATCAAATTCTCGTGTGATACATCGATTTCTACGTGATGCATTGTGGTTCTTCAAGGTTCTTCGATGCATAAGGTTCTCCATTGAACCCACCCCTATATATATATATATATATATATATATATATATATATATATATATATATATATATATATATATATATATATATATATATATATAATATGGTTCTAGAAAGTATCACTCCTTATGCAGTGCACCAGAAGGTAACATCTTTAAAATTCTTTTTTTTTTAATTTCTTTTTCATAAACATGTTTTAATTAACATTATGAAGATCATATGTAAATTTCACATATATTCACATCTCCTACCTCCTAAAAAATGATGTGAACGTACACTTACATAGTTTTGCATATATATGAACATGCATATATGTGATGTGTGATTTCATGCACTTAGAGTGTTCGAATTTGTGTGAAATTCATATATCATCTGTGTAATGTTAATTAAAATATGTTTGTGAAAAAAAATTTTTAAAAAAAATAATTTACGAGTGGTACCTTCGGGTGCCCTGTGTAATAATTGGTACTCACTTGAACCTATATATATACACAGACACACACATAGTTAGCTGCATGAAATGGCATGATACAACTTATGAGTTAATTAAGGAGGATTACTTTTCATTATTTTAGATCTAAAATGATAACATTATTATGCTTTTTTTTTTGGAAAGATAAATTTTATTAAAAAGACCCAAATTACAATATGGCTACGAGAGAGAACCAACAACAAGATACATTTCAAAACTTTACACTAGTAGAATCAAACTATATCAAGCAATTCAGGTCGAGAGTCCAATCCTTCCAATCCTACTCCAAGGCTTTTTCCTATGGTTCTCAATTCAGAACAATCCCAATTTTTGAATCAAAGGGAACATGTCTTCGTTTTTTCTAGCAATTTTGAGGTCATCCGGCACAACACGAATTCTATTTCGCCTACCCCATATCCCCTATATTGCAACATACAACTCCATGAAGCACACTATCTTCCGTTTTAAGACCCGGAGCCTGAGGAATCCATTCTCCAAACCCATTCATCTTTCGGCAACTTTTCCAGATTGTTAACCATCCCTTCTAACCTCCCTCTTGGTTCACGTACGCTGTCATTTTCCATCTCACGTACCCTCCAACCAAAGTTTCTCATTATCAATCGCTCAGAAACTTTATAATCCTTTTTTTCATTTCAGATATGTCAAATAAAATAACATTATTTATGCATGTATATGTCTTATTTTTTGGTACTAAAAGTCATTGCATTGTAAGCAAGTCAATCTTAAGGTCGTTCTGTTGATTTTTGGGGTCCCGGATAGAAATGTATAAAAGGACCCTACACATACATACATAAATATACATAAATATACATATATATACATATATATACATATATATACATATATATACATATATATACATATATATATATATATATATATATATATATATATATATATATATATATATATATATATATATATATATATATATATATATATATATATATATATATATATATATATATATATATATATACAGGGCCGTGTCATGGATTTCATGAGCCCTGTGTAAAAATCACAAATAGACCATTTGATTACAAAATTTTCAAAACATTTATACAAAATAGAAAATAGTCAAATACAACTTACCTTTATTCCAACTCTCAACCGATGAACCACATAGTAATTTTCCATTTCCAAGTAACAACGGTCAACGGCTATGCAAAGAAAATGAAAAAACAAAAAAAAGCACCAGAGAATATCACTGTTTTAATACCTACAACTCAATGTGATAATTATAATAGTCGCTTCCTCTCCCAACAAAATACCGCTGGGCTGTGCAATTCCAAGGGTAAAGACAAAAGAGAATGTGAGTTTTTAAATCTAAACTAAATAAATCAATCAGATTTTTTTTGAGGCCCTAAAAGAATGGGGGCCCTGTGCGAAAGCCCACATTGAACATGTCAAGGGCCGGGCCTGTATATAGACACACACACACAGAGATATATGTATGTATATATATACAAACACACACATATACATACGTACATGTGCTTGTACAAACATAAGTTTTGTTTCTTTTTCGTCCATAATCTAGTTTAAAAATCAATTATACTTTATTTACGTTAAAAACTTATGAAATTATGGGCCCAATGAAATTTTGGGTCCTACCGATCAGGGCCGGCCCTGGTCGGTCTATACACGAAAACTATATATATATATATATATATATACCTTTCCTTTAACAACGTACAGCAGTTTTGTTTAAAACAACAAAACCTAGCAATGGGCTAACTCCATATTGTATATATGTAGTTGTTTATGCATTATATTGATGTCTTTTAATGTTTGATGATTTATTTTCTGTGACTGTTATAAACACTAGTAGTAATTATTTAAGGGATTTAATTTAATTACAGATCATGAGCAATGGTGTTTACAATAGCATTGAGCATAGGGCTACTGTGAATGCAACGAAAGAGAGGCTTTCGTTAGCTATGTTCTGCAATCCAAAACTCGAAGCAGATGTTGGACCTGCAAAGAGCCTCCTAACCAACACAAGAGATCCACCATTGTATAAAACCATGATCATGGAGCAGTATCTCAAGGACTTCTTCTCACGCAAACTTAATGGAAAAACATTTCTAGAGAAAATGAAGATCAAAAATGATGAAGCGCGCTGATGAAATTTACTAGCCTTTAATTTGCAGTTGATCGATCATGTTACTTATGAAATATAAATTGATCGGTCAGAGCGCGCGACCTCCATAATTCGTATAGCAGCTAGTTATGAAACTTCGAATTTACCACGTGCGTAATATATTTGTCAATATCGATCTAAAATATCAAACTATGTTTGTTTAACATTATACATGCATCTTCTATATATAATTCAAATTTATTTCGTATGCTAAGTTGTTTTAATTTGTCAGAACAACATATTGAGAGGTGTTTTCTTTGTAAAAATTGATTCGTTTTAATTATATAAATCTATCTATCTATCTATATATATTAATAAAAGAAAACAATTCAGGACACATGTCGCTTCCTCACCGAATTAAACTTTCATTTTCCCGCCTTTTTTCCATAATTAAATATTTCATTTACTAATTTATCTATTATTAATAAAAGAAAAATCTATTTTGAATACTTTCCTATTTAATTCATGAAATGCAATAAAAGAAACACATTAAAAAATAAATATTTCAATATAAATTGTAAAATTATTTTTAGTAGAAAAAAAAATTTATAAGTAAATTTGTATTTAATTTTAGGGTTTATTACGAAAAAAATCAACAAGTTTTCAGGTTTTTGTGTTTTAGTCTCTCCATGTTTTTTTTTTTTCAAAAAATTTTCAAGTTAATTTTTTTCTTGATTTTGTGAAATTTGTCTATTAGAGTCAGGTTATAATTGGTAGACTGAGTTTTTAAAGACCGAAAAATCAGTTTCTTATAGTCAAATTTCACTAAACGAAAAAATTAACTTGATAATTTTTTTTAGAAAAGAATAATATGGAGGGATGAAAACAAAAAAAAAAAAAAAAAAAACACATTCATTTTTTTATAATAAATCCTTAATATATTAAACTTTTTAAAAACATAAATAATTATTAAAAGTACCCATGTTTACATGGGTAAAGAAGCTAGTATATATACTAGTTTATTAACTCGATCAATGTTGTTACTTTTAAAAACTTATTTTTATTAGGGAAAATTATGAAAAAACCATCAAAGTACAAAATTTTTTCGATTGAGTCCCCATTTCATTTTTTATTTCTGATAAGTCCCCAAACTGATTAAACCTTTTAAATTGGTCCGTTAACCTGTTATAACAGGTTAACATGCTTAAACCTGTTTTGCAAAAACCATCAAAGTATAAAAATTTTTCGATTAAGTCCACATTCCATTTTTTCCTGATAAGTCCCCGAACTACTTAAAACTTTCAAATTTTCGATAAAATAAAACGAAATTTTTTTAAACTTTTAAACACGACGATGTTTATTTCGATGACAGAGCATGTCATGTATGTCTAGACCAAAATAAGTTGGTTTGAAAATAATATTTGTTCAAAACGGCGATGGTTGTTTGAAAATAATAATTTTTTTATAAGTCTGTTATTCCAAATAACATAAGTTGGTTTGATATAAAAACATAAATGATGATTATTTCGATCTTATGTTTGTCTGGACCACAGTTTTTAAAAATATTTAACTAGTTTATCCCGACTAAACTTTAAACAATAAAAATGGTCGTTTTGATTTATCATTTTGTTTTATCATTTTGTTTTATTTTTTTGCATCCACGTATGTGTGACGTGAGTATCAATTGAAGAATCACTTAAATTGATAAAACAACAAATAACATGAGTATTATCAATATAAGGGATTTATGTGACAAAAAAATTAGTTGAGGGATTTATAAGACAAAATAATTTAGTTAAGGGATTTATAAGAAAAAATAATTTAGTTGGGGGACTTAATCGAAAAAAAATCATATATTTATAAAATCCATGTTAGCAATTGCAACCCGCTCAACAGGTCACCGGTAACTTTTCTAGAAAAAAACACCAAATTCGTGATTTTTATTTAGTTAAGGGACTTATCAGACAAAAAACTTGATTGGGGGACTTAATCGAAAAAAATTTGTAGTTTGATGGGTTTTTGCGAAATTTTTCCTTTTTATTAAGATAATATACATCTTCATTTTATATATTTAATTTTTGGTAAAGTAAAAATCTGAAAACAATATGTTCAAAGAATATTAATGGTAAATTTGGTCTTAGTTGTTGAGATTTTGATGTGATTCACTCCTAAATTAAATGTTAATTTAGAAATACTATTTAACAAACGTCAAATGTAGAGCATGTCATTTGCTATCATGAGAAGCTCACAAATGGTAAAATAGTTACTTATTTAATAGTATTTATAGATAAATTACCAACGAAGCAATAAGAATTAAACATGTTGTCGTGGCAACATTTATGACCTTTAGATTAATTGATGTTTAAATCTCAACCTTTTAAAATAGAAATCATAAGGACAAATTACCAAGAAATGTAATATAAAATTCAAAAATTGACAATAAATGTAATGTAAAATTTTTTAGGCCAAGAAAGATAACATAAAATTCAAATTTAACAAAAATGGGGTATTAATGACAAATTAAGAAGGAAATTTTTTAATTTTATGCTCTCTTTTTTGATAAAATAATGAATAACATTTGATTATCTTTCTTGCTCTAAAATTTGAATTTGATGTTCTTTCTCGGCAAAAATAGAATTTTATATTACCTTTCTTGGCAAAAAAAAATTTACAATACCTTTATTGTCAAATTTTGTATTTTATTTCCCAAATCATAATACTAAACCGGATTTCTATTCAATTCAAATTTTAAATTGCATATTATTCAAAAATATTAAATACTAAAATTTGTTAATGAGTAGATTTTAAACGTTTTTACTATTTACAATTTTATTTGGAAATAATATTTATTAAATAAATTATCTAAAGATTTTTAAAATGTAAAATAAATACAAATAATTATTATGTGTGTATACACATACGTCCTGGAATTTTTATTATAGTTATTTCTCAATAAAATATATCAATTGTAATATTTGTGTGTTATTCGGGTAATACAATTAAATATATTATATACTCAATTTGTTAAACATGTAGCTTTTTTTATATGCAAAATAGTACGTACTATGTATAATTTAATAATTTGTTAAACATGTAATTTAATAAGAATATTGTTACACATACATCTTTTTTCGTTAATTTTACTAATTATACACCTCCTGTCTCACATATTTTGTAGTTAATGATATGAACTCGATCATTGATTAAATTTAATCTTTTTCACATATTAAAAGAGAGTGATGCATGATTAGTAAAAAGAGGTGTGTACGAATAGAATAACCCTTAATAATTAATCATAGCTAATTCAAGAAGAGAGACATCAGAATGATAATTTAAAAAGGGAGAGGCATCTAAATAATATTTAACAAATTATTAAAAATATTTTACAAATTATTAAAAGAACTTAATTTAGTAGGTTTAACAAATTTTTATATATTATCTACGGATAACCAAAATCTTATGGCTCAACAAAAAAATTATAATTAAAAGATTCATAAAATGCATGACCTATAAACAATATGTGAACCATGCATATATTTATCATGTATTTATAACTGTTATTTTATCTTTATGCATCAACAAAGGTAAATTAAGACAAAAATAAAGTAAATATGCAAATATAGCATTTCTAAATTTTACGATTTATGTTTTTTTTAAATTTTTTTGAACTATAATTAATGTGTGAATCATTTACATAAGAAGATGATGATGCAAATAAAAGCCTGAAATTATAAAAAATGTACCAAGGTTTAGATACTATCAAAGTTCCAGAAAAATAAATACATATAGCATATCGTTCATGCGAATTGAATTCATCTAATTCTAATATGATATTCTGATAATTTACTTAAATTGTTTGTTACAGTTAATTTTTTATATCAACCAATCTTCTTTTGAATTTGCTATGATTATTATATTACCTGTTTTACAAATTGATAAATTGTACATGGTATATATTATGATTGATTGACCCTTTTATATATTAAAAAACTAACAAATTAAAAATATAGTGTTGTTTAATCGTATTACTTGAACAACAAAAAATGTGTTTGTTTTATATTGTTTTGTAAACATGGGTCACTTTGACCCTTTAAAATTTTACCATATCAAATATATATTTATATTTTACTTCTTAGCCCTTAATTTGTATATTTGTTGTTTACCTACCTCTTCATAAAATGCATAGAAATTTCTTTTTTTGAAATATAAATCATAAACGTGTTTATTTATTTTAACTAAAATAGCTTTAAAACATTAATGTATATTTAATAAAAGGTACAAAAATAATAATAATAATAATAATAATAATAATAATAATAATAATAAATATATTATCACTTTTTGTAATAATCAATATATTGGGTTTTTTAGGACAGGATATGAAACGGTTAAATTTCATAATAAACTAACATGAATAATTCAGGAAGTCCGTTTATTTAACGTTCGTATTTGTTTATTTGTTTGGTTCCTATTGGTTGGTACATGTAAAGCCCTATGCACATTATGTTTTTAAGGTTAGTTTTAATAAATGTACAACACATTAAGATTTCATATTACAAGAGAAATCTAATTCATTTTATGAAAGTAGAGATGCACGTTGGACGAACTTAACCGGTCATGGGTTCAGGTCTAAAAAGCGCAGTTTTAGTTGGTTCAAAAAAGTCCAGTCCAAGATTTTTCGGGATTTTTCAAGTTTTGGGTTTAATCGGGTGTAGGATTGGACTCAGACCGAACCTTTTACAAGGAATCAAATAAATGACTATATGGATTATTTGGAATTAGTCGGGCCAAAAGGTCTTTAAAGTAATATGCTCGATCAACATTTTTCCAAATCGGATCAAGGGCTAGTTTTTATGTGCATCTCTCTATGAAACTATGAAAGGTAGGGTAAAAGACCAAGATACAAGTTAAGAGGCAAAAATAGAATTATAACCGTCTTTTCTAGGGTCAAAGTGATCCATATTTGCAAAGCAAATTGAAAATTGCCTATTTTTACAAATAAAATTGAAAAAGAATACTTTTTTTTACAGACTAATGTAATAATAAAATGAAAGTTTAATAACCAAGCACATAGATAATTACATCTATATCTATAAGTAATATCTATCTATAAATATATATAAATAAATAAAAATTTTCTCATTTGCCATCAACCTAAGAATGTCATGTGGCTCATGTCCAATTACCATTTGTAAATTGCATTTTTTTTAATCTATGATAATATTATCTAAACCAAATAGGAAATTAGTTATTTTTAAAATCCCTAAAAATGCTCATATAACTATGCAAGTGTACGTTCAGATTAGTTTTAATGGGCTAGGAAATGTGAACGTATGTAAATATAATATGATTCGAAAAGAGTACCCCTCATCTTGCAGCGCACCAGAGGGCAGAGGGTACTACCTATAAAAAAAACTTTTTAAATTTTTTTCATAAACGTGTTTTAATTAACATTATAAAAATGTTATATAAATTTCACATACATTCACATCTCCTAACTTTTTAAAAATGTTCGAACGTACACTTATATAAATTTGAATTTATGTGAATGAACATTTATGTGATTCATAATTTCATGCACTTAGAATGTGTGAATGTGCATGAAATTAATATATCATCTTCGTCATGTTAATTAAAACATGCTTATTAAAAATTTCCAAAAACTTTAGAGTGTTACCATTTGGTGCTGAATTATAAGTGGTACTCATTTGAACACACACATCAAAAGCTGAAGAAAGCTCATGCATTTAATTCATCTGCATCATCGAACACCTCGTCGAGCAAATTCAAAAAATCTTGCGTGGAAACAACAAAAAGCAAGTCCTCAAATGGCGTAACCAAGTTCAATAGATGCTTGCTAAGATCGTGAAGAAAAATCTTACTATAGAACTTCCTTCAATGGATGATGATGATGACGACGACAAGGACAAGAACAAATGAGGAGTAGGTGTGTGAATTTGTAAGTTTAGTGTTATGTTTTTTTGTGTTGGTAATGTTGTAAATTTGGGGTTTATAAGTTTAATTATATTAGGGTTTTGGTACCTTAGATGATGATGATAATGATATGATGATTAGGATGATGAGGACAAGAATCGATGAGTAGGTATTATGTTTTTGGCACATTTTGTTGTTAATTTGAAAGTGTTAAACTTTTTTTAGATACATTTTGTCGTTTGGTAAATTATGTTTTTGCTACATTTGGTTTAGAAAATGTTGGTGATAATGTATTATGTTTCCTAAGTATAATGTGACTTGATTAGTGAAATGTCAGCGATAATATGTTTACAGGTTGATATGGTAACGATAATTAATTTGTTTCGTAAATATAATGTGATTTGGTCAGTGAAATGTTAGCGATAATATATATAGCATTTAGCGACGAAAAGTCGTCGCAATCACTAACAAAAATAAATCAATGTTATATAATATTGTCGCTAAAAGATGAATATGGTCGCAAAGGTTGCGATGATAAGGTGTCGTCGCCATTTTGGTCATGTGAGACGACTAAGTGGCCTGGCGACAACCGTCGTGTGTTTACAATATGCATGGTGATTATTAATACTTGATCCATCTAGTTTCCCTCTGGTCAACTTGAAACATGCTTTTCATTATCTTCTATATACATATATATGACTTCCTGATCGATGCGCCTCGATCTCCATGTTTGGATCTATTGTTGTTATGGAAATATCGTCAATCATCATATCATTTAATTATTACGTGCAGACATATATAACAATTAATTAATATCCCCGATCTCATTATTTTGGATGAAATATCATCCTCAGTGACTCTTTTATATTATGCCCACCATGAAAGAATATATAATCTTGAAGTTTTGGAGCAGCAAAAATTTCCCCACCTCTATCCAATTTGTGATTTATACATCTAAATCTTTCTTGAGGATTATACATAAAGTTTACTGATTATCCATAAAATTAACATGTGTCGTTGGTAGAATACGTCACTTAACATAATGAGAAGATAACATTTGATAATTTATTTGCTCTTTTTAATTATAGTTATATATACACATCCATACAAGAGCTAGATTTTGAAAGAGTCCGCTAGAAGAAAGAACTTGACTATATATAGCTGGTTCGGTTTTTAAGTTATTTTATCGGTTTAGTTTTAACTGCTGACCCCTAGTGAAGAGGAAACAAATATATACCGAATACTAGGATCAATGACTTGAGAAAATAGCATCAAATGCAAATGTTTATTTCAACATCCACTTATGTAAGCAAAACTAAAAACCCTCAATGGCAATGGAGAACAAAACTAGCAAGCTTGCAAAAGAAGACATCATGTTGTGTACTTATTTTTGGCACCTCTGTCAAGTCTCTTCGCGTCCTCCTGAGAAATTAAATGAGCCAAAATCAAGTGAGCCCGCATAACTTACGTATCAATGACTGAAAACTTATGTATATACACTTACATGGAAAATGAACCCTATGATGTCATTATAGTCAAGAAATTCCTTCCATTGTTTCCCAATGCTCATCTGCAAAGAAGAGACCAACATCTTATCTTAAGCACGTCACTTGTTACTGAAAATAACAAGTCTAGTCCTGTTGTTTGCATAGTCAAATCACTTTTTTAGAATATACTACCTGTGCAGCCTCATTGGCAGCATTTTTGGTCCACAGGGCTATTTTCTCTTGCCTTGATCTGACATTTACAACTGCCCCGCATATCTCATCCCCGTGATCAAACTGTTCTCCAATCATTGCTAGCAGCTTTCAAATTAACAAGAAGTTTGAGTGAATGAGCAAGACGTCCAGTGACAGAAGTACGAGTTTACGCAAAGTACCGTATATAGCCAACATGTGTCAGATTTTAACTTGGGAAAGGTCATGGTCCATTTTCCACCGGGAGCACAAACAGGGTCCTCCCACTTGGGCTCAATTCTGTTTTTGAAACAATGGAGGTCTGCTCCTGCGGCCAATCTGCTCGGACAATGTAAATTGTTGTATAGGCTGCATTGACAGCAAGCATCAAAGTATGAAGCACATTGATGGAAACTCAAGCCACACCAAAATGAAGAAATGGCATCTTCAGATTCATCATGTGAAGACAGAGTATGTGAAAGAAAAAACCCCTAATCCAAGGAAACATACCATATTCAATAAGAAACATTTGGTACTTTCTATGTTTGTCTTCAAGGGATATTTTGCCACACTAGAACCAGGTGATTCATATTTAATAACAATCCATATACTTTTTAAACTCTTAAATTTTATGTTTCATGTGTTCCACCTCTTACAGCTGCATGAAAGATTAGGGACAACTTACTTTGAGTGGTATACACCAGAATCGTAGGGGATTCATGGTAACCCTCTTAATTGATAAAGACTTGCTCTGTTCAGTCCTTCTACATGTCCACTTAGCACTATCTTTCATCATTTTGTGGTGTTGATAGCAGATCTTGTCAAGTTGCAAAAGATCAACTTATAGAGTAGATTACAGAACTTGTCCCTAGATCAAGTCAATCTACAGATCTTGTCCCTAAAAAGGAAAATCATTTCCCGCAATCAGCCGTCTATCTGGTTGAATTAACCATCAAAGAAGGCCTCATGTTGAAGAGCATTTTGGGCATTAAATTCACTTCTATATTACTGGTTCTTGGTTTGAAGATACACTATCACTAACAGAACCATTTTATATATTCTTTCACATTATTGTACCATAACTAGGGATTTCAATATTTCATTATAGTCTTCTGTTGCTTCTCTACTCTTTGACTTTTCTTTTTGTTATGCCATCTTATATGTCCTTTGCCCTTGTTTGTTCTTCTGCACCTTGTCTTAATTCAAAGAGCAACAAAGATCTCTTGAGTTTCCAACTCGTAATGGTACCTCGCAATTCAAAAGTCTCTCTACGGCTGAAGAGACTACACCCCTAGTCACATAATTTGTGTAATATTTATAATTTTGTCTTCGTGTAGTATTTATAATTTTGTCTTGGATGATTTCAATTTTGCTGGTTCTGTTTTGTCATATATGACGAAAACCTTGTTCCACAAACCTGATGAAAGAACCCCAAACCCCTTTGAATTTTGATCACCTACATCAATCAGTGGTTGGATAAAACATCAAGGATTATACAATTTGTTTGTTTTAAATGTTTGGTTTAAGGCATGTACCTCACTCATAACTTTCGAGTCAAACTAAACAGCAAATATACAGTTTCATTCTGCAGATTGACAAATACTCCTAGACATCTTTGCAATTCAAGATTCTATATTGGTATGCATGTAAATCATGAATAACCTAGAAACATGTCAAAATTACCTACGATTTCATGTATGCATGCGTACATCTAACCATGAAATGACTAGATACCTACGCAGATAAAGCTACAGTTGTGATATCAAAATTAGGGAAGCTTTACAAGTAAGTTAAAAGCTTCAGATAAGATGTTTAATCTTCCTCCATTTCCAAATATATGTACGTTCTAACGACGGAGAATTAGTG
This sequence comes from Centrapalus pauciflorus, assembly GCA_020465985.1. NCBI lineage: Eukaryota > Viridiplantae > Streptophyta > Magnoliopsida > Asterales > Asteraceae > Centrapalus > Centrapalus pauciflorus. The sequence continues at coordinate 734,645 of JAANYP010003258.1, read as the reverse complement.
AATTGAAAACGCCCAACGGACCCTAATTCACCAAGTTTCTTCTGATTTTGAGTAAGTAATTTCATTTGACATTTCAGATATTGATGAATGTGTTCTAATGACTTAATAGAACAAACAAGTAAGAGATATAATAACTGAAATCTGTTTATCGATCGAAATTCAGAGAGGTAGTGTCTAAACGATAATGCAGAAAAGGTAGTGCATGGAAAAACGTAAACAAAATGAATATGGATCAGACCTCCAGAATTCTTCAACGGTGGAGAAGGTGTAGATGGGACGGATGGAACTACCCCAAGCGACCTGCTTCGACTTGGCAGACGGATTATCAAACCAGAAAGTCCATGAACGTTCAAGCGGATGGCGGTTTATGTCCTTACCAGGTCTCGCAGACGTATCTCCGCTACCAGCATTCTCTTCGCCTTCCTTCTGCCGCGCTTCTTCTTCTCCGTCGGATCGACCACCGCCCCTAACATCCTTCGTTCTTTGCTCTTCCGACTTCTCTACCTCTTCCACCATCTCTCTCGCTCTCTCTCTCTCTAGAAATTGTGATAACTGAAATCTGTTTATAGATTGAAATTCAGTTAGCTTCTTTGTTGGGCCCATGAACCGAACAATAACCTTTATGAACTGTTTTGATTTTCATTTCAATTTTTCTAAGAATATTTTGTAACATAATAAGTAATTTTGATATAAGAAGTAAGTTTTCCAAATTCAGATTTGAGGGCGTCTTTAATGCATTTGTTGGGTAGCTAGGATTGGTGCATTTATGAGCTCTTGATGTAATTATGGAAATCCAACTTAATACTTAATATCTCTTTTGGAGCATCATAATCCCTAAGTAACCATCAAGTAGTAAGTCATTTCCATATGGTTAATGACATATATCAAGTGACCACCACCAAAGATGTGAGGGGTTTCCTTTGGTTGACGTCTCGAGTTCGAGCCTTGTCAACAGCGTTTCTCCTTAGGTGGAGGTGTGGGGTTTGTCCTCACCACTAACAGCTACTGTTCAAAAAAAAAAATTACTAATGGTGCATTTGTTTGGTGGGTTTTTAAGGTATGGAATGGGATTGAGTTTCATAGATGTTTGTTTAAGAAATGATTATCAAACATGTGAAAATGATTACCAAAAACTTAAACTCATGGGTCTTCTCATTCCTCTTAATATGAATTATTCGTCTTTTAATCCGTATGAAAAAAAAAATTTAAGTTTAGAATGGTTCGTCTTTTCTCGATCGAAAACATTAAAAATTATGTCTTTTAATTCGACAAACCATGCCTATTTTCTTCTAATGCCTGAAATTTTTGGTGATTAATTATTTCCGAGTATTCGTTTATCATCATTAAATTCGATAGAAAAGAATTGTTTTTATTTAAAAAAACACACAATAGTTCAAACTCCTATTCCTCATCTCCATTCACGAACAAACATCGAAAATAAAATTAGTGATTTATTCATAAAAGAACCTTCTTTTGATTGGATTTGAGCATTAAGAAGAAGAAGCTTAACCATCTTCTTCACGATTAGTTATATGTGTTTATGTATATCTGTTATATTCGATTCATTTGTATTAACCTACTATGTCATTATCATTTACATAATTATGTTACACACATGATATATATATGCCCTACCTTTTTGTTAGAAATATATGTCTGTTTAAAAGTGTAAATTCTTTGTATGCATACTTGTATCACGTGATTGGTTTGGGCGCAGACGCTACTGTGTGTAGGTTGACTCAGTTAGCCCCCAAGTTTTACTGTTAAACTAGCGCCAGCTCGGATGAGGGGTTATACGGTTTAACCAACATCAACTCGGAGGAGGGATACGACGTCAGCTCGGATGAGGGACCTACTGTGAAATTCATCTTTTTTTTCCTGTTCATGCATATTAAAATATGAACTGTTATACTTTTAAATCTTGTTACTCTCTGGGTGACGGTTTACCCTGTTGTGAGGACTCTAGAGGTGAAGCCAATTAGGGTAAGGCTTCCGTTGGTAGTTCCCATTTGATGTACCCTTGATGATTGTAGGGCCTTTATTTGACTGAAGATGCTATATTTTTGCACTGACTTTATCAGAATCCGACCTTGATTTTGGACTAGACTTGTATACCTTAATTAAATATTGTACTCCGGATGTGGAATTTTTATATGATCTGTATGGTTGGTATTTATAGAGGGATGACATTAAAAATCCAAATTATCTTTTATTTTTTAAGCATTATTACAAGTATTGTTATGTAGAACTGATTTAGAAATTTTTCGGTCCTTTCAGTTCTTCCAAGAAAATGGAAAAAGGTGAACCATATGTTTTCTCGACATGGTTAAATTCAAAAAATAGAAGATAGTTTAGATTGGTTAAATATCAGTTAAAAGCCGAATGAAAAAAATGACCAACCAAATTATTTATTATGTTGTTTTTCTAACCAATTTAATTTTTTCGACATTTTTTAACCAATTAATTTTTTGTCTTGTTTTTTCAATTTAACCGAACGAATTTTGGTTATTATGTCGAAAAAACATATGGTTCATAAATAAACGATGTGATTTTAATGTTTTTGACGAAATTTGGTTTTCATGTCGAAAAAACATATGGTTCATAAAAAGACTATGTGATTTTTAATGTTTTTTATTAGACAAAACAATGAATCATTTCGCTTTTTTATTATTTCACATGAATTAAAAGTCGAACCTTTCATATTTTCAATTTAACCGATTGAAAAATCGATAACTCATATGTTTTTCCGATCAGAGTCAATGAAAGTTAGATGATTGGTCATTTTTCAGTTAGGGTAAATTAAAAATCGAAATTATTAGTCGTTTTCAATAATTATAACATTTTAAGTAAAAAAATTAACGTAAAGATAATTAAATGACAGAGATTAAAAACTTATTAAGTTATGTATTAACAAAAACAAAAATTACAAAACAAGCTTATTATTGAAACTATAGATAACATAACAAAAACAAAAGTTATAGAATTAAGCAAATTGATTAAAAGAAATATAAATTGTAATAAATTAAAAATACAAATTTATATATGATACATATAACACAAATACTAGAACTAAGAAGAGTAAAGAATTGAGAAGTTACTAAATAATTTAAGAAATGGTTAAAATGACAAAATTGTCCCTAAATTTAAACGAAGATTTAACCGGTCATTAGTTTCAAGGACCAAAATCATACAGCTTTTTAAATTTTAATGATTATTTATGTAATTACTTAGTGACAGTTTCACATTCATAACTTGTACAATACGACAGGGACCATTTATGTAATTTACTCTATATAAAATAACTAGACGAAAGGACAATTTTCGTACAGTTGGTTTGATGATTTACTCGGATTCGGTCTCTAAACTTTAATAATGTCATTTTTTGTCCATGCTTTGTTAATTTGGCCTGGACTCAATCCCTAAACCGTTAAATTTAACAGTCCAACAGTTAAATTTTTTAGAATAACCATTTTACCAGTTTAAAAAAGTTAAATGTTGTATGGTTAAGTTTAACGGCACAAAAACTAAAACTGAACCAAATCGATGAAAGTCAATTCGATATAAACTACAAAATTCTGTTTAATAAATATTAACAAAAGCCAATTTTATATTACTTTACTCTTTTTAAATATAGAAACTGAAATAAAAAATAAAAAAGTGGTTTTTAAAAAAAAAAAAAAAAACATCAACATCTAATAAATAAATTTTTAAAATGAGAGAAATAAAATTTGGAAGTATTGTACTCTTGCGGAAAAAAAACTCCAATATGCTAATATACCAACCCTGCAATATATATTTACTCGGTTAAAGTACAAGAACACCACCAGATCAAGCATGTCCTCCTGTTTCATTAAAAAATGGTCATTTACAGTCCTAAGCAACTCCTCCTTCCTTATCAATTCACATACACACAAACACATACAGATTTACTGATTCAGTTGACATCAATTAAGTCCTTGATACCCCACCAGTTTTCCGGTCAAAAGATCTCCCCATCCTCTAACTCGTCAAATATAACATCATCATCATCAATGTACTCGTAACCATAGTAGTATTCTTCCTTCAAACGCAATCCAAGTTTTTCCAACGGGTTTTTAATCCCTGAATATTGGCACAGCTTCTCGAGCTCTCTCAGAACTGTTAGATTGTCATCCATGGTTACTGTCCTTTCCATCTGAACATGGAAAAACAGAGTGAATAAAAGTATTTACACCTTTGTAAGACGGGTTTAGACTTTAGAGAGTTCGATCAATGAGAGCAAAGCAAACCTTCTCTACTCTCTCTCTTTCTTTATCTCGTTTCATTTGCAAATCAGACTTTGCACTCTCAAGTATGGCTTCTTTAGCAGCACGAGCAGCTCTGATACGGGATTCAATATTTGACTTTTCTGTTCACAAGAATATCAATAGAATCAATTAGTACAAATCTGAGTTGGGAATGCATGAGCACATCACAAAATTTTGTTATGTTGTGTGCTTTAAAAGATATAATGAATTCATTAGTGCATACAAAAGATTATTATGATAATCCTTTGGTCAGAAATCTTGGATCCACCGCTATATCACACAATGATATATTCATATCCCCAAGCACATGTACTTGAGACATTGCTTGTTGGTTGTTAGTTTCTCTACCCCAAAATCACTACATTTTTCTATTCCAAGGCCAAAATAACCTACTTGTCCATCATCTTCTTCCTAACAAGCTGATGATATTAATTTGGTTCCACCACATTTATGTGTTTACAAAAGGGTATTTTAGGTATTTGGCTTACGTTCATATTTTACTCAACTATGTGTGAAGTAGAGAATTGCTTTGCAGCCAATAGAATGTAATACACTAAAGCAAAATTCACACAACATTTTGACATAATGCTACAAAAAGTTAACAAAATTCAACCAATATGAAATGATTGTATTTTAAGTTCACCTTCAAGTTTTTGTCTTTCTGCTATTTCCTTCACCTGCTGTGCATTTACACACTCGTCCTTGCCCTGCATGAAACGTCACGCCCACATTAAACCATATACTTGTACTAAATCACAATCACATACAGACATCGGGTCGTGTAATTTACCTTTAAGATATTTGCACTCAAAGAACCTTTCACGACTCTTTTTAACTCCCTTAAAGTGTCATCATCAAACGAACCAAAAACGGTCTCAACCTTCTCTCTCCTAGAGTAAATCAAGCCATATTTCCGAAGAAAACCACGCAACGGTCCAGCCAAATCACCTCTTAATGCCATCATAAGCTCCTTCTTAAGCCTCTCCTTTTCCTTGAAAGATATTGGAGGCTTCTCCTCAGAGCATGTTGTAATCTTGTTTGTATCTTCAGTTTTCTTGGCTTTGACAACAACACTAACACCCTGTTTTTTAACTATTTTGCTTTCTGACGTTTTGCGTGGTAAACCATGACAAAGCTTGCTCGTGTCTAGAGGCTTCTTTTTAGATCTTCCCTGTTCAACAACATTTTTGCTCAATTTGATCAACTTTGCCTCGAGAGATCTCCAAAATTTATCAAAAATATCAGCCATCTCCTTCGCCATCAAATGAACGCAGTTGTTAGGAGGATTATAACGCATGGCATTTGAGAACGTAAGCTTGATATCCGCAGAAAATGCTTCAGCAAAAGAATAGCAATTATCCTCCAATTTCTTATGTATTGTCCCCAAATCCATAGGTTGTGAGATGATTATGAAATAATCAGGAATTCCCAGCTCGACAGGATCCACGGGTTGATTAAAAACAGGTCCAAATTTATGGGTCATTAATGTTTTGAGAATCTTTCCACACTCAATCTTAACGCCATGATCCATCCTCTGCTTTTTCTGGCGTTGACCCTCACCATCCAATATTTCAGGTGGTTCATGCCTTTTCTTAGAGCCCGGTAAAATAATCTTCACCATTTCTGCAACTCCAAACACAAATGAACTCTGTTTTTCATGTGCTAAACAAGATACAAAATACACTGCAGCAAAGAAGAAAAAAAAAAAAGACGTCTCAATATCAGCCGAAACACAAGTAGCATAATGGAAAAACTAAAAAAAGCATGCTTACACTACAGTTTCTGTTTTGATCGGATCTGAATATATACATGTTATACAATGCTAAATAGATAATCAATTTGACATTAACTATGTCAAATCTAACAACAAAACCAATAAAAATCTCCCATTCAACAAAGTAAAAGGGGATGCTGTAAAATTCAAAAGTATTACCTTTAACCGAATATTTGATTGTGTGAAGTAGATAAACCCTAGTAACAACACCCATGAACATTGATGCTAGGAATTAAAATTTTTCCTTAAAATAGATGAGGTGAACCCCATATAAAACTTATTAACACCTTAAAGGATGAATCAAAATCATTAAGCCCTAATAAGAAAACCCTCTAACCGTAACAAATTAGAATCGACCATTTCAATTATATCCTAAAATAAAAAAAAAACTAATTGCACCCACTAAAGAACAGAATTCGTGAAACGTAGACACGAAACCTATATATTCTTTTAAACATATAAAAAATCGCATCACCTAACTTCTATGATTCGTTGTCTTTAAACCCTAGTAGCAAAAACCCCAAAATTATATTCAAGTATTTCGATAGGATAAAATCCAATAAGCCCTAAAAATAAATCACTAAACCATCGATTATAAACAGCCGAAACCACACGACTCTCTAAGATTTCGATGTAATCGAATAACAAAAACGGTAAACCCCAGTTCACAACTAGAAATCCCATAAATATTTGATCGAACAAATTAAATTTGGAGTTTTAAGTAATCGAAAACGTTACCTGAACGCAGCCGGCGGGTTCTTGTTTCGTTTGTAGCGGAAAAGTGGCGAACAGGAGTAGTAACGACGAAAGGAAATCCAGTCTACGTCTCTACTCTCTACGGACTATGATTTGTTAACCTTATTATTACAATGTTAAATGCGCCGGGTCGGATGATCCATAAAAGAGCATAGAAAATAACAGAATTCGTCCCTCAGGTATTTAAACTTCCGAATTTAGTCCAACAGCCATTCGGCTTCCCTTTATTTATATATGGTTAATATTGAAAAACCTTTATCATTTTAACAATTAAGTCCCTAAACTTTTTTTCCGATTGTTTAAGTCCTTAAACTATTTTTGTATTATTCAAAAGTATATAACTTTGACCGGCTACCGGATGAGTATATAAAACACAACCAATAAAACAAAACGTTTAGTGACTTAATTGCTAAAACATGTAGAGATAGTGAGTTTTTTGAATAAGACAAAAATAGTTAAGAGACTTAAACAATCAGAAAAAAAGTTTGAGATCTTAATCACAAAACAGAGGAAAGTTTATAGGGTTTTTTCAATATTAACCAATTTATTTATAACAAAATTACACTTTTGGTTCCTATGGCCAAAATCATGGTTTTGATTCACTGGGTTTTTCACATTGCTTACTGCATGTGATTTCACATTTAGCTCGTTGCTTAAAATCGTGAACTCACCTGCTCAAAATCATGAAGTCACTTGCTGATTTCGGCTTCAAAAAGATAAATTTTGATTATCGTAAATGAAGGAAAACAAACTAACAGATAGAGATGAAGCTTGAAACGACAAAGTGTATATCATATGTGATAAAAGAGGTGAGAGGAAATGATGAATTTGCCTCTTAATTTTCTGACTTAAAGTTTGAAGCAAACGATCGTTACGTTATGGGACTAAAAACAAACAACTTTTAAAAAGTAGAGATCATTCACGCAACTAGAATACATGATGGACGGAATCCGTAAGTTGCCTAATATCACAAGAACGATTTGTATAATAATAATAATAATAATAATAATAATAATAATAATAATAATAAATTTAGGTTAAAAATAAGAAAAATAAATTTAAATTACTTTAGGGACCAAAATCATGCACTTTACCATTTTAAAAATTTTGACAAAGTAAAACGAAATTAGTGACGAAAAGGGTATAACATTTTGAAATTATGTATTGCCTATGTAATATACTAATATTAACAGTTAAACATACCAGTGATGGATTGAAAATGTAATTTCGTCTTTATTAATAGTAAATTCCCTATAGTTTGCAACAAATTTCAGGTTTTGTTTAACTTTGAATGTAACAAATTTCAGGTTTTTATATGGATGGTTAAAATCATTTTTAATCCTTATAAAGGCATTCTCATAACGATTCTTAACTATTTTCATGTTCTATAAATACATAGTAGATCCAATATCATGAATTCGCCAACACATGAAAAATACCATCTAGGCATCATCAACATATAACGTCAACACTCTCGTGATGCTAAACATCGTAATGTCGCTCTAGAGCTCTATCAAAATTCCAGAGAGCAACGACTCGAGTTTTCATGCCACAGCAACGGAAGACAATCCCTTGATTTTCTTGTTTCCTCCATTTGATTTCTCAGACTTCCGTTTCTTTGAAGATCGCTTCTTTGTAACTTGCCCTTCATCCCCTGCTTCCTTAGGATCATCTACGACGCCTGTTTCTGGTTCGACAATCGACATCCCGTTAAGCGTGTAGTCCAACAAGAATGTGCTTCTTTCCAGTCTGTCTATCCTGCTGTAATGCCTCTGGGAATATGGGATGAGCCCTTCAACAAGTTCTCCAATACCTCTTATCTTTTAACCACACGGAAAACATTATTTGTAAATATAACATCCTTCTAAAGAGATCACAAAACAATACATTTAGAAGTTGTATTAATTAATAATACCTCAACAATCTCCGTTGGCGGAAGGATGCTGAAAACCTGAAAAAGAACAAACTGGGCAATGTGGCAGAGTTTTGGTTTTGTGTTCCATTCCCTAACGTACTCCAACAATTGACGGTATTCATCCGCACCAAGAACACCAAGAGCTTTCTTAACCTGATCATTGGCATCTTCCCTCCTGCACCATGTTTTAGTTTCAGATAAATGTATCATACACAGATGTGAAACGACGTTAAAATTAGACTACACTGGTTAACACCTGCAAAGTTCCGCAAACAACTCAAACACCTTATGTGGTCTACGGAGCTCAAACGCAAGATGAATTGCTTTGGTGTAGTTGGCGTCTAACACAGCGTTTTCTAGCTCTTGGCCTTTTAGTACACCTTCCTCCTGCATAAGTTTACGTAAATACGTTAATCATCTGACCAGGGGCATACTTGAGAACTCATCAGATAGACTACCTCTTTACGAAACGCGTCCTCTTTATCGGCAGATGTAGAATCATGCCACAGGTTAATTACGGCATCGCTACCACCAGTTGCCAACATTTCTGTTTTCTTCCCCACCGTCAAGGCCCACACCTACAGATATGATTCCGTCCAGATGATTCACAAAATGTTATGATAAAGACTGTGTTCATCCAATTCCAAAAATGGTTAAACGAAAAAGCAAAAGCAATTGATAACCTTGTCCTCATGTTGATCATAAGTTGCAACACATTCATTTGTCTTCACGGTCCAGAGTTTTACCAATCCGTCGGCACCTAGATAATAGAACACTGATATTGGATCCAACAATGGCAGAAATGCAGAATTAATGACCGATTAATTCAAAAAAAAATTTACTCACCACAAGAAACAAACTGAGCCCCACGTGTAAGAAATTGAACTTTAAATACACTTGACGTGTGACCTTCAAATGTTTTTAAACACGAACCATCTGATATGGCCCAAATCTTTATAGTCTTGTCTCCAGAGGCAGTTATAACACACTGATCAACCGGAGAAAACTCTACGGACCAGATTCCTCTTTTGTGCCCTTTAAGTACCACACCTGGAGTTAAATCCGGAAGCTTCCAGATACGGGCGGTCCGGTCCTGATGACAGTTACATGAAATGCAAAAATTTGTGACATTAAACAGCATAAATAAATGTCACGCAAACCATGTGTTTTGCATGCTGATTATTTGAACAGGTTCAAAAACTACCTGGGAACCACTACAAACAAGACTGTCATTCGGTGCAACAGCCAGTGCGTTAATATCCTTATCATGGGCTGCAGTAACTGCTTTAGTTTTCAAAATAAATGCCTCGTTCACGTCATCCGAGAGGTCATCTAAACTCCATACCTTTACTGTGAGATCACTAAGCAAGACAAAATACTAATTTACAATTAATACACATATTGTAACACGTTAAAAGAGTAAACAAGGCGTAGCACAAAACCTAAATAAGCAGTGTATCTTTACATAAATAATGCATCCAAGGTGATAACGGGTCCAGAATCTTACCTACTGCCACTAATGAAAAAAGTCCGAGATTTCTTTGCAAAAGCAACCGCTCCAATGCCACCCATGTGACCTCTTCCGATACCAATGCAACATCGGCTTTCGGAATCCCATAATCTTACCTGCGAAGACAATAATTTAACTGCAACTCGAAGAAATCACACATTCCATGCTTATAAAACAAAATGAGAACTTACGGTGTTATCTTTGCTCCCTGTAACGATTAATGTTCTACCAGAGCTTGTTGTACATGTATCGAGACATAGCACAATGTCAGTGTGCCCTGCCAATACATAAGAACATGACATCGAGGCAAGATCATACACTCGTACCTGCAAGTACACAGATTATACTACAAATCAAGAATCAAATCTGACATTGTATACTTCAAGCACTATTAAACATGCCTGTTCAACACTTGTAGCAACAGCAAGATATTGTTCTTCGCTGCCCAAAAATTTCATGTCAACAATCTCCTCGTTGTATCCTACAAGTCTTTTGTTAAGATTCAACTGGAAAGTTCCTTCGGGAGATTCACTCGGGGAATAGAAGAGAAACTCCTGATCAGCAGTGACACATAACAACCCTTGACCAGAGGGTAACATCAAAGCAGACGTGAAACCTCTTTTTGCCTCCTCCTCATCCTCCTCTTTGCTAACAGTAACATCTGAAGATGATTGTTGAAACAGGCAGACTGCACTGTTGCGAATCAAAATTACAGATAGTTTATAATTAAGAATCTCGTCAACCATCATTCAAGGTAGCTGTAGTAACTTGATATTCAGTTATATTCTCATTTTGGCCAGGTCTGGAATAGAACAGGATTTTTAACAGAATTTCAAATTTTTGGAATTTTAAACAAGGTCATTTTATAATATGATTTTTCATAAGTGTAAAATCCCAGTATTTAAGCAATTAACAATCCAGTTTGGGACCAAACCAGTTTACATCACTTCTGGTTCTTAGTTCCATTATTTATTAAATTTAGGGTTCCAGTATGGTCACCCCTACTACAAATTGTTTCCCTTGATTTTACTAATGTTTCCTACAAAGAATATCGTTCGCTTTATAACTTTGAAGGAGGTTAGGATAATATTAATTTGAGTTCAACAAACAAACTTCCTTACCCATGAGAATTCCATATCCGTACAATTCCAAGTTCACCGACCGTGAAAAATTGAAATGCTGGCAGATCAATTTTCTTGCCTCGTAAACATGAACCAAAACAAGACGTGGTACCGATCACACATACAGCTTCAATTGCCTCATTTGTAGGTACACTCATTTTGCAGCTGTAGTCATGAAGGTCCCACAAGTTTACAACCTAATCATATTGGCACGTCAGTTTGTGAATGGTAATACCATAATATTATAAAACCTCGACAGAGAATGATATGCCAAATACAATCAATAACGGACCGTTATACACTAAATAAATCACACATGCCTGATCTCTGCCACCACTCAACAAAGTCCATCCATCTTCTGTTATGTCAATAGAAGTAACCGATGAGCGATGTCTCTCTAAAGTTGTGACACATTTCTTGCTTGTAAGATCCCAAACTCGTACAGTTGCATCATCGCTGCCAGAAAAAAGCTACAATTGCAAACAATGGATAAAATAGTTTTTTAAGTAACTCGTTAAAAGGTATATGGGCCAATCGGAAATGAGAGAGTGTGACTGTGGTGTGTGAAATGACTAATGGTGACGAAGTACTAACAATAATCACAAGAGTGTTTGCTGATGACATTTTTAATTTATAGAAACTTACAAGCAACCGAGTGGGGTCAGGATGGAATATAACACTAGTCACAACCCCTTTATGACCCTTGAAAAAATGAGTGCAGAATCCACCATCGACATCCCATACAAGTACTTTGCCATCAGCTCCGGCAGTTGCTAGCAATCCACCAGAAGCATGGCATGTCATGCCCATAACCGGACCTTGGTGTCCCTGCACAACTTTGATCATAAAAATACTAGAACAAGCAAGCCCTTTCACTTGAACTTCAGTAAACACATATGCAAACTTACCTTCCAAGAACGCAAGCATTTAAGAGATGAAATATCCCAAACCCTAATTTGACGACTATGGCTGGCAGAAAAGAGGAGTTTGTCATCAGGGCTAAGAGCCAGAGCAGTAACAGACTCTGAATCCCCTTCAATGGTACACTTAATGGAAGCGTTGGAAGAATCAACTATGGTTATCGTGTCATTGCATGCACAAGCAATGAATGTTCCATCAGAAGAAACAGCATAGGGTCCACCCGAGTAAAATTGTTGCAAAGATTGAACACACCGGTAGTTCTTTTTCAATGTCACTGAAGTCATACTTGTGCTCACTTTCACAGTAAACACAAATTTGCAGCTCAACTTCTGCTTATGATTCACACATAAAGACATACAACAAGTGTTTGTAAATATAGCTCAGTTCGATTTAGTTAAATCATAATAACCATAACCACGAACATTGATCTAACCAAATTAAAATTTAGTTCCACAAGAGCCCCAAAAAAAAACCTTTAACTGATGGGGGGGTTAACACAAGCTCGATATATTACCAAATGCCCTTACACAAATCAAATCATTAAGGGTGGATGATGCGTTTGGTGCAAAGAATCAAAATTGCAGCAGAGAATGAAATGCATGGAAAGAAACTGAACTTAAAGAAGGGGAAATGATTATACTGTTTGGTAAGAATTAACAACATGGAATTCAGCATCGGAATGTGAGAGTATCAATTCCCTTGTTTCATTGTTATAAACAGTGAATGGAATGAATTTTCATCTACCAACTTCATCAAATTTTCTTTTGTTCAGACCCAAAAAAATCATGCAAAGGATGCACTAATAAATAAAATATAAATACATTGATCAATACCGAAGAAACATACATAAACAAAATACTACTAGCATAGTCATCTTTGAGAAATAACATCAAACATAGTCATCTTCAAGATCTAAAACAAGCAAAGTAAACATAAATAGCAAACAACTACACCACGATTAATGTAAAAATGCATTAGATTGTCACCAACAATCACAGTTCATCAAGCTTTCATCAAGATAAACAAGTACATCCCCAATTACAAACTTTCTAGTAAACCTCATTGAGGACTTTCTAATGTAACTATTTGAAGAGTGAAGACCAAACAAATTTGATTGTGCTATATATTGACAGAAATATATTGGTCTCAGAATCCATCAGCAAAGCATGGCATTTCTAAACTCCATCATCATAACGCCATGTTTCTAAAATCGAAAGCAATCAAATGTTAACCCGAATCCAAATGATCGAATCTATCCATTTTCTTTAATCCCGTTATCAATTGATCGACATTGTTATTGAGCGTCGAGAGAGGAAATCAACAACAATCAAGGAACAGAACAGATGAGTGTGAGAGACCATATTACAGAGACGAAAGTGAGAGACGAACCTGTAGGTCGTAGGAGGCTATGCGTCGTCGATTGAAGGATAAAAAGAAATCGCCAGCTAGGGAGGAACCACTGGAACGCTAATCACGCAACCCATGAAGATCATCACATTAGAATCGATTGTTTAAAATACATATCAAAACCATAATTACTAAGGCTTAAAACTTACATCGACAAAACTTAATAAAAGCAATGAACTTTTATCCTTCGTTCTCGTTAAACCCTAGCAAAACCCACAACCATCTGGTTCCGTAACACTTTCAAGTAATCAAAGAATAACAACCATTAAGGCCTGCCCAAAAATGTTGATTCTTGAAATTTGATGATTGATACCCGATTCTTTCAGAACTTTGAATGAATTGAATACGAAAAATCGTTAGTCCCAGGTTGCTACTAGAATCCATCATTATTCATTCAAAACAAACTTAACTTGGTGTTCTGAGTAATTAAAAATAGTTACCTAAACTTGAAAGGAGCCGTCGCCGGCGTGTCCTTGTGTCAATTGCAGTGGTAAAGCGGCGGGAGCAGAAGGAAGGGCTGTGAAGAGGGAAAAACCTGTGTTTACTTGAATGCGATTGTTAAATGGGCCGGGTTCTTATGGTTTGTCGTGTTTCAGGTCAAAATTCAACATTTGAACCCAAGTGCAAAATTGTGTTAAAAAAAAATAATTACTAAAATAGCTAAAAATGAAACCCTATTATCAAGTTTTAATCAAATAATATCAATTTAACCAAAATAGTCACACTTTAGCTTACCACATTATGTGATAGCCATCATTTACGTGATTTGTATCTTTTATTAATATTTTAATGCATTACGTTACAAAAAGTTGTTTGGCAACGTAAAGTAATAAGAGAAAAAATTTGATTCTGACAAATGATTGAAAACAGAATGAAAGAAAGAAAGAGATTAAGGGGGCGTTTGGTTCGCGGATTTCTTGGGATTCCCTGGGATTTGCATTTAAAATCTTGTGTTTGGTTCGCAGATTTCAGTAAGCATTTGAAATCCCAGTATTTCTGAAATCCCAGGATTTCTGAAATCCCAGGATTTCTGAAATCCCTTCCTTCTTCGTTATTTAAAAACTCAGCCTCCCCCTAGGATTTTAAATCCCAATTATCTTGTATTTTTCAAATTAACAATTTTTTCCGAAAAAATAATGTAGATACTTTGACAAAATCCTGACAAATGCAAATGTTGCATAATGCAAATCCTCTGACAAAATGCAAATCCCAATGAAAGAAATCTGCGGACCAAACGTTCCTAAGAGAATTGTATTTATATTTATTTTTCTTGTCCCATTTTCCTATACCAAATAGTTAAATACGAAAAAAAAAAAATAGCTATCTTTTTATTTCTCTCATGATCAGGAACATAAAAAAAATATATTATATTATTTCATTTGTTTTCTCTCATTTTCTTCTATTTTTCCATTCAAGACCCGGGAACACGGCGTAATTGATTTTCCCATGTTGATTTGAAACATCACTGGTTTATTCAAGTTCAAACTAGTTAAACCGAATAGGGGTGAGCTCGGTATCCGGACCGGACCGAAAGGGGTACCGAAATCGAAATAAGAGATGTGGAAGAAACGAACACCGAACCAATTTGTTTTATATGATATCGGTTCGGTATAAATATGGTACCGAAACCGAAATAAGAAATTCAGGATAAATATGGTACCGAAATCGTGGGTACCGAAAACCAATTTTTAACTAATGCAAAACCCGAGTACTGGAACAAATATATTAATTTGGTATCGGGCGGTACTGGTCCCGGTTTGGTACTGGGCCGGGTTCGAGAAATCGGCTCCATCGCTCACCTCTAAAACCGAAACATGTAAAATGCACTCACATATATCATACAAGTTATTGTTGAGGACCTCACTGATGTTTATGATTATCTGAGGGGGTGTAAGTGATAAATTGTCGCCTTCAATTATCCCGAAAATTGTTCCCGCCATCTTCCCTCTCTATATTGGGGACTAATCCTCTCCCCTTCCGATATCAATTTAGGGTTACACTAACAGTGATCGATTGTTGTTTTCCGTGCGAGAACTACGATGGGGATACAGGGCCTTTTACCTCTACTGAAGTCGATTATGGTTCCGATCCACATTAAGGATCTTGAGGGCTGTTCAGTAGCCGTGGACACATACTCTTGGCTTCATAAAGGAGCTCTTTCTTGCAGTAAAGAGCTCTGCAAATCCCAACCTACTTCCAAGTAATCCTATTTCTTTTCTTCTTTTATTTGTTTGAAGTGCATTTCCTGTAATGGGTTTATTTTTTTATGTTCGAATTTGTTTTTCAGCCTATTATGTTACCAGGGTTTTGCAAGCAATCGCTATTAGAAGCATCCGTTTGGATTTTCATTGAAAATTCTTCAAACAAGCAACTTGTGAAGAACTTTTAGTTCATTTTTATTTATTTTTTTGGTGGTTATCTGTTTATGTCTAAGGCAACGATTGAATTTGAAAAGCCGCCTTGTTGTTCTTATCATTTCAATTTTTTATTTGAATTTCTGTAGGTGTCTTTGTGTTTATTATTACAATTTTTTGTTTATGAACTTTATGGAGTAATGGGTCTCACTTTGTTTTAAGAGGGTTTTCATCAGATCATGTTAGTCTACCACAGATGTGGATACCGTGTTCTGGAGCAGGAAACTCGGCTTTGGAATTTGATTTTAGGCACAATTTGTTCTGGCTTTGAGCTGATGTATCTCAGTATCTTGACTAACACTTGCAAGTGTTTGCTCATAATAATGTGAATTTGGCATTTGAATGCATTTGCATAAGTTATCATTTGATACTAGAACAATATAATCAAATTCAAAATTTAAAAACTTGGAAAGAGCATTTGTTTTTCTGTTTCTTACAATAACGGGGCATCATATATTTTTATCTGATGTCCGTGTCTTTAAATTCTTAGGCATGTAGATTATTGTATGCACCGAGTGAATTTGTTGCGGCATTATGGAATTAAACCTATTTTAGTGTTTGACGGAGGTCATTTACCAATGAAGAATGAGCAGGAGGTTAAGCGTGCAAGGTATTACTTTTTTACTTGACAATATTTACTTGGTTTGACGAGTAATTGTATGTATTTAATAATAAAATTACCATCTACATTGGTTTGTGGGATTTGATGTCAAATTTAATGTGGTTATCAATTTTCACAAAAGAGTTTAGGGTGTACAATCCACTACGATTTTAAAGTTGAAAGGCAATTTGTATGAATAAGTCAAACATGATCTATTGTTTTGAAGTATTCACTTCCGAAGGGTAATTAATGTTAGTTGCATAAATCAACATATGACGCCATGCAGGTGATAAATAAATAAATTTATTGTTTATTATTTATTTTTTAAAAGTATACATCGTTGCAAATTTTACAATGCCTATGCAGTTTTATCATGTATGTGTTTCAAACATAGGTCAAGGAAAGAAAATCTTGCTCGTGCTATCGAGCATGAATCATGTGGAAATGCATCAGCGGCTTATGAATGCTATCAAAAAGCCGTGGATATATCACCTGCAATTGCGTATGACCTAATCCAGGTAATAGAAGTCATTAATTAATTGAATCTTTGAACCACATTTTCAAATATGAATATTCAACTAATTGAAGTAACGTAGATGGAAATGCGATACCATCAAATAATGAGTCTAAGGGGTTCGGATGTGAGTTTTGGAAGTGATTATGTGATATATGTATAATCAGAATTAAATTATCAGCCATTACATAACTTGTTGCAGGAGATGGTGTATTTGCAGCTTGAAATTGTATCAATAATGTTTGTTGGTGTTGAGTGTTTTGCAAATTCTGAAATTTTATGTAATTAATAGAGAATATGATTGAAAAGATGGGGAAAAGTGACTTGAAAATTCAAAATAGAGTAAGGGCATGTAAGTAGTTTGACATTTTCTTTGATAAATTAGTTTTGTTTGAGCTGGCATTAAACTAATTATTTGACTCTAAATATTCAGATATGTTTATTGTGACTTCAAGTTGCAATGATCACTTTTAAAACACACATCCAAGCAGCCTTTTATTTGGATTGTAAATTGATACATGACTCCCAAGGTAATCAAGAAATGATTTACAGATGACAGTTAAATAGTTAGGAACAACAAATTTTCTTTCTTAGCCTCTTTCATAATACTGAATTCATCAATTATATAATAAAAATAATAGCAACAGCCATATATGTAGGCAAATTGCTTAACCATGGTCCATGTAAAAATATTGTGTTTGATTTATTGTCCCATTCAACTAAACTTTTTTTCAAGTGTCTTTATCAACCCACAAACATTGATTTATACTCTTTACTAACTAAACGTCTTCATCTGAAAGGTGTTGAAACGAGAAAACATCGAATATGTTGTGGCTCCTTATGAGGCTGATGCCCAAATGACATTTTTGGCTGTTAGCAAGCATGTTGATGCTGTCATTACTGAAGACTCGGACTTGATACCATTTGGTTGCCCAAGAGTAAGTTTGTATTTGGTTTGACAAATTTCTTTTATTGCATCTTAGCATTCTTTTATTTTGACTTAAACACCTTAAACTTTCCTCCTTCAGATCATCTACAAGATGGACAAGTTTGGTCAAGGTGTTGAATTTCAGTATTCGAAACTACAACATAACAAAGAACTGAATTTTACGTGTTTTACCAAGCAAATGGTTCTTGAAATGTGCATTCTTAGCGGCTGCGATTATTTGCAATCTTTGCCAGGAATGGGCTTGAAGAAAGCTCATGCACTAATAAAGAAATTTAGGAATTACGACAAGGTGCATATCGTATCGTTCTTGGTCTTCTCCCATTTGAAGTTTCATTAACCTTTTTTTAATGCTTGCACTATTGTTCACTTCTTATTCCAAAGATTCTTAGCTCGTACACTTAAATTGCAGGTAATTAAGCACTTGAAGTTTAGTGGCATTGTTGTTCCGCCTCTTTACGAAGAATCTTTCAGGAAGGCAATAATGACTTTCTTACATCAACGAGTTTATGATCCACTGATGGAAGATCTTGTTCATTTATCGGAGTTGTCCAACAACATAGACGAAGATTTAGATTTTTTAGGGCCATATCCTCGTGCTATTATTTTGTTATATGAAGTTTATGGAAGCTTATAGATATTGTCTTAAGAAAATTTACATAAGCTTATGACAATATCTATTATAAATTTGTGTTTGTAGTCCATGTTCTATTAAATATTTCTACATTTTATTGTCTATTCATAATTCTTGTTCCTTGACCAAACGATACATCAATACCCCACACTCTGGTCAAAGGCATAGCAAGTGGAGATATTGACCCTTTTACCAAATTGCCGATCCAGGTATTTTTTTTTATCTCTATGTAATGACCGTTTTTTTATGTCATGTCACTTTTAGTGGAGATGTAGATTCTTCTTTTGCTTCAAGCATGTAGCAATATATTATTAGATCAATTAACTTACTACTTACTATTGTAGTATAGCCAACTACTAACTTTTACATGGGTTAACATATCCTTACTTCATTTTGAAACAACGAATGTACTTGCAAAAACAAAAAAGAACACTCAAATTAGTGTAAGATGCAGCTATTCGAAATGCTAATCACAGTCACTTATAAAATATGTGCGTTCTTTCTTTCTTTCTTTTTTGACAAACAGGGAGAATGTGATAAAGAAGGACCTCTGCTTGATAGAACTTACGATCTTAAAAGCTTCAAACCCGGAAGTGCAAACAAAAAGCTGGACTTGCCTGCACAGAAAAATCTTTTAACCAATTACTTCTGTATCCTAAAAATGCATATGTTTGCTGCTTTTCACATGCTATTCTTTTCTGAAACAATACCTTTAAATTTATTTTGTACTAATTATTCGTGTTGATCAGATGCATTTACTATTTTTCTTTCATTTTATGGAATTATGGGTCTCATCATCATTTCTACTTGATTTAACTAAACGGGCCCATTATAACATTTTTTCAATCTCTTTTCATAGAAATAGGACACCCACAAAATGGAAATGTTAATGGTGGAAAGGAATCGAATTAAGTTTTTTTTTAGTTTTCTAGGCAGTTTAGTTCATTAGTTGTTGTAGTTTATCCTTGATGGTGAAAGGTTTTGCATCTCTCGAAGCAAAGAGGACATTTAGGGCTCCTCGAGTTTCCCCAAAACACCCAAATCCGACAAATGAAATTCCTCAGATTGACATAAGCGAAGAAATAGTAAGCAAATATCATTTCAGTAACAAAATTTTCTTACAAATTAATATCTAGTTCTAGTGTAATGAGATGAATATGTTCTCTCTTCAGGTGGATACTGTTGCTGCAAGAAAGACCTCAATGCTTTTGGAATCACGATCACTTGGTTTGAAAAAAAATATTTGTTTGGTGAATAATGCACATGCTTGTTAACATACTCATTTTCTTGATGAAAGAATCACGAGATTAAATTTCTTGCAGATGATACAAGAAAGGTTTCAATACACCCTTGTATAGCTTCACAAAGGGAATGCAAATCTAATTCTTCCTTCAATCAAAGTGATGACAAAACACGGTTACCGAAGAAACCTGCCATTGTGAGAAGTTCTTATTTTCAGCACACAATTTCAGAAGAAAAGGATGTGGCAAACACGGAGACGAATCTATCAGTTGGTGCTGATGAAGTCATAGTTGCGAGTGAGAACAAAACCCCAGTTGAGGTCAAAACGAGAACAGAAAAAAAGAAAATAACGAGAAGTCGTTACTTTATTCACAATGATGAAGAGAACACAAATGAAAGCCATTTAGAGACAAGAAACAATGAAGGGTCAACAATGAAAAGGAAGCTTTCCATGCTCGACAACCATTTTCAAAAAGTAAGCATCTTCTAAACAATAGTTACATGTAGATATTTTGAACACCATGTTACTATGTTAGGAGCAGCAACACACACAACTTTCAATTGCTGAAGAATGAAAAAGACGATGTTTTCATGTTTGAGCAATTTGTCTACATATTGGGATTTCAGTATTCTCTTGTGCATCATAGTAATATACAATTAAAGAAAGACAGTTTAATTTCAGAAGAGAAAACCTATTTACTTGTATGCTTATTTGCACAGGAGAATCTGCACCAAAAATACACGCGATTAAGTCAATCTGCTGCTAATCGAGGTAACTTTTTTCCATCTCATTTCTGGTCTAAAATATGTGCAAATGATTTATATATCTTGACTCTTGAGACCAAGTTGACAAAGAGTGAATGCACTTATTTTTTTGGTTTGAAATAAGTGCAACTATTATTATTCAGTGTTTGATTGCAACTATTATTGAAATTAAGGAAACATTCTTGCAACTATTATTGAGTGTTTGATTGCCTGTCCCCACATTCTTCTTATTACAGGTGTGTGCACTTCTGATCCTGATGATCAAATCCAAGCAACAAGGGACGAAGAAGAGAAATTTGGATGTAACATCGGCCATTTGGGAAAATATTCTGAAATAGCAGAGAGATCGATGGAGAAATTCATTTCTGTTATATCGTCTTTCAGATGCACTTCATCTGGCTCTCGTGCCAGTGGACTACGAGCCCCTCTTAAAGACGTACGCAACACATGCACAAGCAAGTCATATTCCATTGACGATATAAGCAAATTTGCTTACACCCCAACCAAGCCATTACCATCGCGTAGACCCTAAAATCTTTTGTATAATTTTTAGCATTCAAATTTGTTACTTGATGTCTGATAAGCGTAGAACTTAATAGACGCCAACAGAGGAGTTGATTTCTTGCATTGATGTTGGCACCGGAGAGATGTACTCAAAGTTCAACATTTATTGTTGTATTATTTGCAGGCATATTTGTCTGAAACAGTGAATTTTATGCTCTAAGTTTTTGTATGTCAATGAGAAGATCAGTCAATGTAATGCTATGAAAGTATGTGCTTACCCCTTGCTCCCGAACTTGATGAAATCTATAACCAACCTAGGCTTAATGGTTATTGGTACCAAATAGCGGTGTAATTGAGCTAAGTATCGAATAATGTGAAACTTGACTTGAGCTTGATATTGAAATTCGAAGCTTCGAATTTAACCGGAGTTAAAATTTTAAGCTTGAACTCCAATTTAATAAAGGTATTGGATCTATTGCTTTTGATTTCTAGCTTAGGCCTGTTTGGAAAGCCTATGAGTTGTATGATGATTCATTAATTCACAATATAATTCCAAAACTGGTTGCCTAACTGGATTAAATAAAAACCAAACCGGATTAAAAAAAAAAAAATTTGATTTTCGGACTGAAATCGAATATTTGGATTTTTTGTGTATCACTACTTGGGAGTCAGGCCTCATACAATATAGTAAAAAAACATATACCATCATCACAAAAATGAGATACATATATCTATTATACGCTTGCAAGTTGCAGTGTTAGTTATGACTATTCATTCATACGTTGATAAATCCATAGTCGTACAAACTACAATATAATCATATGGTTACATATGTTATAAATTTATAATTATGCATGCCGGTTGAATACTATTTATACGAAATATATATGGTCATTTGTTACGTTTTTTTACCCTTATATTGATTTGAATCTTTTTATTGAACGGAAACATACACTACTATCTACTAATTTTACATTATAAACATTGTTTTAAGCGAGACTTAAACTCATAACTCACAACGAGAGATGAATCCAGAAAATAATTCATATGGAGGCAATCTCAAAACCAAAAGACTCCTTGTTTACTACTAATCTTCTTGTTTTGTGAGACAAGACTCCTTCCTCTTCAATCTTATACTAGATTAATACTCATGGATTACATGAGTTGAATTTAAAAAAAAAAATTAAGAATAAATATTTATAAAAACACATGAAATAATTATAAAAACTTTGAGTTTATTATATTTGAGTTGATTATACATTAGATTAGTTAAATTAGCTAGATTATAATATATTGAATTGGATTAATTTTAATTCAAATTTAATTTTAATAATGATACGTGGCAGATTGAAGTTTTGACACGTGACGAATTATATAAGAGATCAACACGTGACAAATTAGTTACTCATTTAATAGTATTTATAGATTATAGATATTCTAAACCATCGTCCAACACAAGTAAGGAAGTTAGTTCTTTTTATATAATTGAGAATTTCTGTAGTTATTTCTGAAAATTTGGTTCTTAATGTAACTTATGGTAAAAATTTAAAACATCATAAAATCCATCTATATTTTCATATCGATTTCTATCAAAATGAAAGTTAAGTAGGTTATGCAACTATTCATCGATAAATGCATATATCCCAGAAAAGAATTGCCACAAAAATATTATAGAAGTGAAAACGACTTATTCGGCCAAAGGATAGGACACATGTTATGTTGGTGGTTTGGACCACCGTCAATTCATATATGTATGATTTCTTAGCAACTACTTTTGGCCACAAAAACCATATGATAACATCAACCATAAACTGAAATTAATCTTAATTATTAAACTTTTTAATAAAGATAATCTTCCCAACCTCCTAACATAAAGTTATAGTTATAAAATTCCAATTTTTCATTCCATTTGTAATTAAGGAATAGTTCTAACACACACACATCTAATACAACATAACCATACAAAATAATAACAAAGCCTTAGATATCATGTTATCTTGTATAAATCTAGTCATGAACATTTTACGTTTCTTGGAGAGTGTAATCACTTTATCAATACAATATCTAATCAACAATAAGTTTATATGGATAGAAAAAAAAAAAAGAAATAAATGTAACATACGTTATATTTATACGTATATATACATAAAGAAAAGACTAATCAACTCATTATGATGTGGATAACATAGTTTCATATTTTTTTTTATCAGCAGAAATTTTATTGCAATGACCACTAGCACAAATTTTATTGCATATGACGTAGTTTCACATGCAACTATGATCTAATCTAATGTCAAAATCAGTATTTAATTCATAGTTGTATTCATTATCTAAGTTGGATTCAAGATATTAAAAAGATAAGTATGTTTAGTCGATAAATGATCTAATCAATCAAACTCAAAAGATGGTCGATATTCATGAGGGTCTAAAAAACCTAAAACTGGCCGCATCGTATATATTCACGTATTTAGGTAGTTTAGGACCTTAAGCATATAAAATATTGTATACTTATTTCTAAAAAATTCTATAAAGGACAATCTAACAAAAAATGTATATACACCTATAAAAAATAATAGACTTAATTTTTGTTAATTGTCTGTTAAAGAAGTTTGAAGAATATATAAGTTTATATGTTGTATGAATGACAAAAAATAACTTTTTATTTTATATTCTTTTGATCTCAAGAGAACGTGTTAGACCGTTGGCTGTAATTAGAATGCAATTGTTAAAATGCTATATATCCAAATGTTTATTTATAATAGAGTTATTTGCATAGATGATCATTTAACTAATCACGAATTGCATGTTTGGTTCTTTAAAAAAAAAACCAGTTGCAACGACATTGTTTTAACTACAAAAAAGTTGCAGTTACAATGTTTTAACTACAAAAAAAGTTGCAATAATAGTCACTTCTGACAGAATCCGTTAGAAAGTGACGATAAGTCAAAAGAATTTAGTATTTCTAAGGACAAATGATCATCTATGCAATTAACTATATATTAAAGGATCATCCATGTAATCAACTTTTATCATCATCATTAAAATCTAGGTCAAATGTAAACATTAAATTTTAATATATTGAAGCTAGATCCCACTCCCCTCTCTCTATCCTTCTCACCTTCTGTCCGTTCACCACTTCACCCACCTTGGCACCACCTTGACCACCGAACCACCACAAAGCACGACACCACACATGCTTTGTCCTCATCTTTTTCTCTCTATCTACACTGCAATAACCGTAACCGCCGAGAAGGTGAAAACCACCGATCACCTCCACCACCACAAACCACCACCTGCTTTGTCGAGTCTGGCACAACTTGTGTTCAACCACTGACTCCATCGTGACACCTCCTGCTCAGATGTAGCTCCCCCCCCCCCCCCAAACAAGGGTTTTGTCCATGAACAAAGGGTTTCTTCAAATCTCGCTTTGAATATGTTAAGGTTTGAGTTTTGATTTTCAGATCTTGTTTGTGTTTGGGTTAAGATTTCTTGGTTTGTGATCTCTCTTAGATTTGATTTATGGTTTTTATTTTTCAGATTTGTTCTCTCTAACTCAGTTAGGGTTTGTATTCTTTGTTTTAATATTGATTTTGTTTTCAATATGTTTAATTATTGTTTTGTTTTGAAATCGAATAGGAATCGATTCTTGTATCTTGGTTTGTTGTTGATGAAGCCTGTGACATCGGTTGCAGTAGTCGATGGATTTGCTACCCACCCTCCCTTTTTCTTCTCGGTCGATTGAAATAGGATTATTGAACATTTTGTTGTTTAGGGTTCTTGATTAATGTTATTTTTTGTTCTTGATTTCATTCTCCATTTTGGGTTCTAGATTTCTATTCATCTTCTAATCTCCTTAATATTAGAGTTTGTTAGATTTTGATTCAAAATTAGAGCTTTAAAGTTTATTATAATTTTGTTTTATTTCGGTTTTAGATCTACATTTCTTATGGGCATTAAAGTTTATAAATTTCTTACGGGCTTTTCAAATGTTATGTTTTGGATCTCAGATTTATTGGTTGATGGTGTTTGGACTTTGGACTGTGGCCAGTGATATATATGTATTTGACAACATTTATTATTACTAATACCATTATTTACAAAATTGCTATTTGAGCAAATTAACCTAATTTTTTCAAAAAGGAAAAGATTAAAAACCCCAAAACGTCATAGTTTTTAAAAATTTAATCAAGACCAACATAATAACTAGAAAAACAATTAATATTTAATGCTGCAATAATTCATTATTGATAATCAGTGCCACCAGTTTGCATGTGTGGCAGTGGGTCGAACCGCAGGAGCCCACAGTGTACGCAAAAGGCCGAAAGCGACCTACGTATCGCTGGTATAAATAAAAAAAGAGAAAAAAACTGCTCGCAATATTTTTGTGATTTTAGGTTTTTTTTTTTGTGATTTTAGGTAAAATATAAAACTTCATAATTAAACAATTACGGATAATATTAAAGGTAAATGCATTGAATTAGCTTGATTTTTATAAAAATGCCATAATATAATATAATAAACGATATTTATTGATTATAAACTTTTCTTTTAGCGAATACTGAACCTTATAGCCAGATAAACAACTGACTCATTTTACTTTATGTATAATATATAGTTTAATAACTTTTGATATATTATGTTTTATAAAAATTCAAATACATCACTTATTTTACTATTTTTATATAATTTATATTTATTTTATTTTTTTGTTATAACATTTGGTATGTTATATCTTATAAAAATTTGAATATACAAACTTTTTGCCATCCGGACTTTTTAAAATGATAAATATTTTATTGTAAAGTTTATTATGAAAAACCAGTATGTTTTCATATTTTTTGTATTTTCGTCCATCAATGTTATTTTTTTCCTCAGAAAAGTCCTCAAGTTAATTTATTTTTGTTTAGTGAAATTTAAATATTACAACCCGATAGTTAAGTTTTTAAAAACTCATTTTACTAGTTATAACCGTGTTTTATTAAATTTCAAAACTAAAAAAATTTAACTTGAGGATTTTTTTTAAAAAAAATAACATTGAATGACGAAAACACAAAATCTGTGAAAACATGTTGGTTTTTCTTAATAATAAACTATTTTTGTAATTATATTTTTCTGTTATTAACATTAATATATCCTATTTTATTTTTTATAAAATATATATTATTTTTTAACCCATCACAACCGCATGGAAAATTAAACCTAGCATTATCAAATCAGAAAAATTAATATCATTGGCTTCAATGGTTATATTCACAAAATTAAAAAAGAAAAAATTAACTTGAGAATTTTTTTGAAAAAAAAAAAGACGAAAACGTAAAACCATGAAAATATATTGATTGTTTTCATAATAAACATTTTTGTAATTCTATTTTTCTGTTATTAACATTAATATGTCCTAATTTATTTATTTTTTATAAAAAAAATATTATCCTTTTTATCAGAAACTATTATCTTTTGATACAGTTTAAAATAAATACCATAACATTAATAAAATATATATTTGGTGGTGGGAATTTCCACGTAGATGTGTATTTCGTCACTTCTATATCAAACAGACAGCTCCTCATGATTGGTCCATACGAAAACTGATTTCACCGCAGAGTATCCACGTGGCCTCGGTGTCATTGGCTGTTCTATGATACGATGTTCATTCCACACACACAATGATACAAATTAATGAATTATTATTATACATACAATATCGTATGCTTCATTTTAAAGTTTATCATTATCTGTATTTTATAATAATTAAACACCCACATTAATAAATACAAAATTTCCAAACCACGCGTGGGCGCGTGGCTGGCTATGATTGCATTATCATTTATCGTTTCTTTTTTGTTGCTTCAATGTCTTTGTCAAATACTGTTCTTTCTTGATCACCGTCTTTTTCAAACTGCTTCCTTCTTTGTTAATATTTTTAAAAAATCATCATTTTTAACAATTTGATCTTTTAATTTTATTTCTTTTATCAATTTACTTCTTATGCTAGTTTTTTTTAATGTTTTAGTATGATTTAAATGATTGTTGTTACTGTGTATATAACAAATTAATTAGCTAGCATATGTATCAAGAAATGAAATGAAATTAATTTGGTTGTCAAAAAAATAAAACAGATATTGCATGACTAGAAAAACATGCTTGATACATTAGAGTAGAGTATTTCGCTGAAAGTGGAATCTACAAACAGAATGAGGAGATTGTAGAAGAAAATGATCATTTGGTGGAACCATCAAACACACACACACTCACACATTTTAAGTGCATGAAATGATGCATCACATAAATGCAAGTTCACATATATGCAAATTTATGTAATTGTACGTTTACATCAATGCTTAGGAGTTAGGATGTGTGAATATATGTGAAATTTACATATTATCTTCATAATATTAATTGAAACATGTTTATGAAAAAAAATTAATTTTTTAAGGGTGGTACATTCTCTCTCTCTCTCTCTCTCTCTCTCTCTATATATATATATATATATATATATATATATATATATATATATATATATATATATATATATATATATATATATATATATATATATATATATATATAGACACACACACACACACACAAAGAGAGAGAGAGATAGAGAGAGAGAGTGTGTGTGTTAGGTTCAAAAAAGTATCTCTTGAAATAAAGTGCACTTGAAGGTACCAACCTTAAAAAACTTTTTAATTTTTTTTTTCTCATAACCATGTTTAAATTAATGTTATACACATGATATATGAATTTCACAAAGATTCACACTTTCTGTGTCCTTAAAAATTATGTGAAAACTCAATACATATTTATGTGAATGGTCATCCAAATGTATGATCATTCACACCATTCACATGATCTTTTTTTTATCATTCACAATATTTATGATATTGTTCATTTTGAAAAAAAGTTTTATAATGTTGTCTTATATATGTCTATTCAAAAAAGATATATGTGAATGATAATTCATATTACGGTACGCTGATAAACCTAATTCTATATGTGTGATTAAAAAAATCTTGGTTAAATTAAGAACTATAAGAATCAAGTTTATAAAATATATTCATTTGATTTTACATGTGATATATTTATATGGATTCAAATTTGTGTTTGATAAAAAAATAATTTTTTTTATCGTTTTTAGTAAATCAGTATTTTTTGAATCGCACATTTTAAATTTATAAAAACGAATCAATCTTTATTGATTTTTTTTTTCAAAAGACTAGCATCCAATTGTAATCAATGATTTATTCGTGTAAGTAGAGGTTGTCTGCTTTGACAATTTGCATCGATCACATGGATTATATATCAACCCTACTTCAACCGGATTAATTGCACAATTAAGGTATAAACCTAAAAACGATGATGAATATGAGTGTTTTTTAATCTGTTTTTTAATTTTATTAAAATTTCTTTAATCCTTTTGGGTTTTACATAAAGATTTAATTTTTATGGCATTAAGCGCTTCTAATATCATAAATACGATTCATTAATTATACCCAACAGTGGATGCTAATAATTTTCTGCCTTTCTGGTATGCTTTCATCAAACTCCATAATTTATATTGTTTTTAATTAGTCACCAAATAATTATATTATTCTATTTTCAATATAAAATTATGAATAATTTTTTTGTCTCTATATCAAATTATTTTTTATCAATCATATTTTTAAGGCCCATGTACAGTTGTACTGTAACATCCCGGATTTGAGCCTGGTACGTGGATTTAATTTATTGGCTCATTATTTTAATAATTATTGCGTGTTCCAATTAAATTCCATTTCGTGGATTTAACGTGTCGAAACCGAGTGATACGTGTCTCCGGGTTAATAATTAGCGGATTAATTATCTCCTTGAGATCGTGGATTTAATTGGGTCCTAATGACATAAATTGTGAAAAAGTGATATCGGGTTCGGATTTAATGGGTTCGGGACCGGATGAGAATAGATACGTATATAGAAGCTGCTTCCTTTCATTCTTATCTCCTTACCCTCATTTTAAGAAAAACCTAAGTGTGAAAGTGTGTGTGTTTGTGTGAGCTCCAGCTGAAGAAGCCTACTTCCAATCCCAGAATTGGTTGTGAAATTGTGGAATTCATCTTCACCATCTTCTTCCTTGTGTTCTTGAGGTCTCGAAGGTAAGAACCCTTGATTTTGAGTAGCTAAGTGTTGAGTTATGTTGTGTTGTGTATGGGAATTGGTTTCTGTAATATATGAGGCTGTTGTATAGTAATTTCGTGTGTTTTTGGGCTGGAAATCGTGTAAAAAGGGGAGAGTTTCCCCTGGTTCAGCTATGAAGTTCGAAGGTCAGGGATGGGTGCAGGCGCATGATCGCGGCGCGACGCGCAGGGGGGCGCGGCGCGACTCGCAGGAAAGCGTAGGCGCGGCGCGAAGTGCAGGGGCTTAGCGGCGCGAGCCGCGGCCTGCTGGGGAAATCCGGTTTGATTCATTTGGGGAGGTTTGGGGTGATTAGTGTGTCGATTTCCTGCGGGATATTGTCGGGTTGAGTTGTTTGGGATTTTGGGTTCCAGTAGGAATTCCGTAAAAGAGTTTCGGGAATCGGTTATCCGTTCGGGGATATGTTTCGGGTTTAGTTTGATTGTGATAAATGCGTTTGACTTAAGTTGTGTGATCACCGAGTTTGTATTGATATGTGAGATCCGTGATGTGTACAGGTGCTAACCGATCGCGTGCCGAGCCGCATTAGAGTTTCGGGTTTCAATCCAGTTTCGGGTAATCGGTGAGTACTCGAGTTCTTTTGCAAATCGCGCGTAGTCTTTTATGAGTCGTGTATTGTGATATATATATTGTGTATGAGACCGAGCTTAGTGCGCAGGTATGATCCGTTCTACCCTATACGTGCTATATGTGTTTGAATTGCAGGTGTCCGCGATATGTGATCGCGCAGGCTGACTGTCCCTAACCAGTCACGAGTTATGAGGCTGTATATATACGGCAGTGATATTGCCAGGTCGCTCCTGTGCCTATTGAGTAGCTAACCGCTGCTGTGTGCGGCCTGTTAGCTGGGGAACGTGGTCCCCTTTTGAGCAGAGATACGTGTTATGCATCGAGTTGCATATATGTGACGAGATATGTGTGTTGTGTATGTTTTATGTGCTTACCTGCAGAGTCTAACCCTCGCGTACTCACGAGCTGTCCAGCTTATGTTTTCGAGTCTTCTGTGTGTCAGGCAGTCATACCGTGGGGTCACAGCCACAGCCGCAGCAGCCGAAATAGAGATTGGGACAGTTAGAGTTGCGTGCGTTGACTGTCTCATTGATATTAGTTTTGGAACTGTTGTATCTGATCTACTTATGTATGTTAACAGTAATCAGTTACGTTTATGTATCTGTGTCAGTTTATGAGACGATGTATGACTTCGTGATAAAGTTTTAATTAGCAGTGTTTTCCGCTAATCCTGTGACATGAGTAACTTGAGATACTTGCGTTATTGTCACCTGTGTATTGTATTGACGTGGCATTTGTGTGAGAATTGTGGGTGTTACAGCTTGGTATCAGAGCTTGTGGTTTCAGTATTGAGTATCAGTGGATGCTTGTGCTCTTACCGTGTTCAGATTCGTGGGATTCTTCCCTGAGACTGAGTTTAGCGGAATTAACTGACCTTGCTTATTGTATAACGCTGGGTGATCGATCTGTTATCTTACCTTTGTGATATGTGCAGGTAGTTATGGCAGATCATGGCGAGGGTTCAGGGCCAGAGAGACCAGCGGGAGATGAGTATGTCCGCCGGTCAGAGATGTTATCAGTATTGACCGAGTTCTACAGAGAGAGGGACAGAGAGAGAGAGCAGCAACGACAGAGAGCTGATCTGCCGCCAGTGACTAGTGTTGAAACAGTGGTTGGGGCATCTTCTTCTTCTGTGCGAGGTGGGTCCTTTAAGGACTTTATGGCGGGAGCCCCACCTCAGTTCCGAGGCGGTGGCGAGCCGGGTGCGGCTATGGCTTGGGAGAGAGAGATAGAGGCGGCATTCCGAGTTGCCCATGTCGATCCTCGTGATATGGTCGGCTATGCGGCTTATCAGCTGAAAGGAGGGGCTTCACAGTGGTGGAAGTCCATTGAGTCATCCATGACTACTGCAGCAGCTTATGCTATGACATGGGATCAGTTCCGTGCTATCTTCGAGTTACAGTATATTCCCCGGGATGAGCGCCGGGAGATGGAGCGTCGTTTCTTGCACCTCCAGCAGGATAGCATGTCGGTTCAGCAGTATGTGGATAGATTTAACGAGTATGCTCAGTTTGCGCCTCAGCACGTGGATACAGAGGTTCGTAAGGCCGATGCCTTTATCGATGGATTGAGATCTGATATTCGGGAGTTCGTAGGGCTTCACGACACCCCGACGTTTGCGAGAGCCTTGGAGTTGGCTCGTGTCAGAGAGAGAGAGATTGAGAGACAGAGGGGTCAGCCTCCATCCCAGAGACAGAGGATAGGGACGTCTGAGCAGTCCCAGAGTTACTATCGAGAGCCCCAGGATTTTCAGAGAGAGAGACAGCCTGAGCAGCAGCAGGTTCAGGGGCAGGGTTCGGGATTTCGTCGAGACAGAGACAGAGGCAGAGACCGGAGGTCCAGGAGGTCTGGGCAGTATCAGGGGTCGGGGACAGCCAGTCAGAGTCAGGGGCAGACTTCCCGATATAGCGCTCCCAGTCAGAGTCAGAGCAGCGTGGGACAGGGGTCCCAGCCATCCGGGAGTCGGGCAGACAGTTCAGCTGGAGAGAAAGACTGTCCGAGGTGTCGCCGTCGCCATTCTGGTCCTTGTACATCAGAGCAGCCCCGTTGCTACCGCTGTGGTCAGTATGGCCATACATCTTTTACTTGTACTTCGAGGGATTCCATGTGCTTCCGCTGTGGGAGGCCAGGCCATATAGTCAGAGATTGTCCGGATGCACCGCCTGCGGTACAGGGAGCGAGTACCAGCAGTGCCAGAGCTGAGCCGTCATCTTCGAGCCGTCGAGAGTCAGCGCCTAGGGGTCGAGGTAGAATATTTCAGGCTACGGCAGAGGAGGCCCGCGAGTCTACAGACGTTGTTTCTGGTATGTACATTCTGAACGGGCTTAGTGCTCGTATATTGTTTGATTCTGGAGCAGATCGCTCATATGTGTCTGTTGTATTCTGTGCCTATTTTTCTATGTCTGCTACTGTTTTATCTGTGCCGTTAGTCGTTGAGAGAGTAGATGGTAGTACTGCTTTAGTGAGTCGGGTATACAGAGATTGTGTCCTTGAGATAGATGCTCACCGGTTTTCGATCGATCTACTGCCGATAGAGATTAGCAGTTTCGACGTGATAGTGGGTATGGACTGGATGACAGCCAGGCAGGTCGATATTCTGTGCGCGAAGAAGATGATCCGGATACCCATTTCAGACAGTGAGACGGTGACAGTATATGGCGAGAGGCGCCGAGGCGAGATCGGTATTGTTTCGATGGCCCAAGCTCAGAGATATGTTGCGAAGGGGTGCGAGACTTTTCTGGCTTATGTTGTTGACGCCAGATTAGAGAAGAAGACCCTAGCGGATATACCCGTAGTTCGAGAGTTCCCTGAGGTATTCCCAGAGGAGTTGCCTGGGTTACCGCCAGATCGTCAGGTCGAGTTCCGCATCGACCTTATCCCTGGAGCGGTGCCTATTGCGAAGACGCCTTATAGGCTGGCACCTACCGAGATGAGAGAGATGATGTCACAGCTTCAGGAATTGCTTGATCGTGGATTTATCCGTCCGAGTTCGTCCCCGTGGGGAGCTCCAGTGCTGTTCGTGAAGAAGAAGGACGGTTCTATGCGGATGTGTATTGACTATCGAGAGTTGAATAAAGTGACGGTGAAGAACCGTTATCCGCTTCCACGTATTGACGATCTGTTCGATCAGCTGCAGGGTTCGAGCTTCTTTTCGAAGATAGATTTGAGATCGGGTTATCATCAGCTGAGAGTTAGAGATGAGGATGTGCCGAAGACTGCGTTTCGGACGAGATACGGCCATTATGAGTTCCTAGTCATGCCCTTCGGACTGACTAACGCACCCGCGGCATTCATGGATCTGATGAACATGGTGTGTAGATCTATGTTGGATCGGTTCGTGATAGTGTTCATCGACGACATCCTGATTTACTCGAGGAGTGCCGAGGACCACGAGCAGCACTTGCGAGAGGTTTTATCTGTGCTGCCAAAGGAGCGACTTTATGCGAAGTTCTCCAAGTGCGAGTTCTGGTTGCGCGAGGTCCAGTTTTTGGGGCATGTTGTGAGCGCCGAGGGTATTTCAGTGGATCCGGCGAAGATAGAGGCCGTGATGAGTTGGGAGCCGCCGAGGACCGTGCCTGAGATTCGTAGCTTTTTGGGCCTAGCCGGGTATTACCGCCGCTTCATTCAGGACTTCTCGAGGATTGCCAGGCCGTTGACGAGATTGACACGGCAGTCCGTTCCTTTCGTGTGGTCTGATGAGCAGGAGTCGGCTTTCAGAGAATTGAAATCCCAGTTATGTCAGGCACCAGTGTTAGCATTGCCCGAGGGTACAGAGGATTTTGTGGTCTACTGTGATGCGTCAGGTACCGGTTTGGGTTGTGTTCTGATGCAGCGAGGCAAGGTGATTGCGTATGCGTCGCGACAGCTGAAGACCTACGAGGAAAATCATACCGTGCACGACCTTGAGTTGGACGCGATAGTGTTCGCGTTGAAGATATGGCGTCATTATCTGTACGGTTCGCGATTTGTAGTGTATACCGATCATAAGAGTCTTCAGTATCTGTTCAGTCAGAAAGAGTTGAATATGAGACAGCGGCGCAGCCTTGAGTTATTGAAAGATTATGACTGCGAGATTCAGTACCATCCTGGTAGGGCCAATGTGGTGGCCGATGCGTTGAGCCGTAAGGCGTGTGGCCAGACGGTATTTTCCCGAGCAGCGAGGCTCGAGGTCACATCGACTCTTGTGGAGAGTCTGAGGCATGCTCAGTTAGAGGGTTTGCGGGCGGAGAATGTGAAAAGAGAGCGGCTTGCGGGACAGCTAGAGGCATTGAGCAGAGATAGCAGAGGTTTGTGGGCGTTTCGTGATCGTGTTTGGGTTCCGAGAGTCGGTAATCTGCGGCAGTTGATTTTAGATGAGTCGCACCGTTCGAGATTGTCTATCCACCCCGGGAGCACCAAAATGTATAGAGATTTGCGCGAGTTCTATTGGTGGCCAGGGATGAAGAGAGATGTGGGCCGATACGTCGAGGAGTGTATGACTTGTCTGCGAGTCAAGGCCGAGCATCAGAAGCCTCACGGGCATTTGCAGCCTTTAGAGATTCCAGAGTGGAAGTGGTATCATATCACGATGGATTTCATCGTCAGACTTCCGCGCACCGTTCGAGGCAATGATATGATCTGGGTGATAGTGGATCGCTTGACGAAGAGTGCTCACTTTCTAGCGGTTCGGGGTACCATCACTATGAATCAGTTAGCTCGGTTATATATCAATGAGATAGTGTCAAGGCACGGCGTTCCGATGTCGATTACGTCTGATAGAGATACGCGGTTTACTTCGAGGTTCTGACAGAGCTTTCAGCGCGAGTTGGGGACGAGAGTTCGGTTGAGTACAGCGTACAGACCTCAGACAGATGGGCAGACAGAGCGGACGAATCAGACTCTCGAGGATATGCTCCGAGCTTGTGCGATCGATTTCAGTGGTAGTTGGGACGTTCACTTGCCGTTAGTCGAGTTTGCGTACAACAACAGCTACCATTCCTCCATCAAGATGGCTCCATTCGAGGCACTGTATGGGCGTAAGTGTCTAACCCCGGTGTGTTGGGGCGAGGTCGGCGAGCGACCTATCAGTGGGCCCGAGTTGCTACAAGAGACGAGCGACAAAGTGGCAGTTATCCGCGAGCATATGAGAGTAGCACAGAGCCGGCAGAAGAGTTATGCCGATCGTCGTCTGACTAAGCTCGAGTTCAGTGTTGGAGACCGTGTTATGCTGAAAGTATCGCCGTGGAAGGGAGTTATCAGATTCAGACATCGAGGTAAGCTGAGTCCGCGGTACATCGGTCCGTTTGAGATCATCGCCAGAGTCCGAGATCAGGCATATAGATTGAGGTTGCCTCCCGAGCTGGCCGGAGTCCACGATACGTTCCATGTGAGTCATCTGAGGAAGTGTTTAGCCAAGGATGATCAGTTTGTGCCGTTATCTGAGATAACCGTGGATAATCACCTGAGATATGTCGAGCAGCCTGAGGCGATCACCGATCGTAAAGTGAAGAGATTGCGAAATAAAGAGATTGCGCTAGTACTCGTTCAGTGGAGGCATCATAAGGGTACTAGTGCCACCTGGGAGCCCGAGGCCGAGATGAGGAGCCGATATCCGCAGCTATTCCCGAGTCCGAGCTAGATTCCGGGACGGAATCTTTTTAAGAGGAGAGGATTTGTAACATCCCGGATTTGAGCCTGGTACGTGGATTTAATTTATTGGCTCATTATTTTAATAATTATTGCGTGTTCCAATTAAATTCCATTTCGTGGATTTAACGTGTCGAAACCGAGTGATACGTGCCTCCGGGTTAATAATTAGCGGATTAATTATCTCCTTGAGATCGTGGATTTAATTGGGTCCTAATGACATAAATTGTGAAAAAGTGATATCGGGTTCGGATTTAATGGGTTCGGGACCGGATGAGAATAGATACGTATATAGAAGCTGCTTCCTTTCATTCTTATCTCCTTACCCTCATTTTAAGTAAAACCTAAGTGTGAAAGTGTGTGTGTTTGTGTGAGCTCCAGCTGAAGAAGCCTACTTCCAATCCCAGAATTGGTTGTGAAATTGTGGAATTCATCTTCACCATCTTCTTCCTTGTGTTCTTGAGGTCTCGAAGGTAAGAACCCTTGATTTTGAGTAGCTAAGTGTTGAGTTATGTTGTGTTGTGTATGGGAATTGGTTTCTGTAATATATGAGGCTGTTGTATAGTAATTTCGTGTGTTTTTGGGCTGGAAATCGTGTAAAAAGGGGAGAGTTTCCCCTGGTTCAGCTATGAAGTTCGAAGGTCAGGGATGGGTGCAGGCGCATGATCGCGGCGCGACGCGCAGGGGGGCGCGGCGCGACTCGCAGGAAAGCGTAGGCGCGGCGCGAAGTGCAGGGGCTTAGCGGCGCGAGCCGCGGCCTGCTGGGGAAATCCGGTTTGATTCATTTGGGGAGGTTTGGGGTGATTAGTGTGTCGATTTCCTGCGGGATATTGTCGGGTTGAGTTGTTTGGGATTTTGGGTTCCAGTAGGAATTCCGTAAAAGAGTTTCGGGAATCGGTTATCCGTTCGGGGATATGTTTCGGGTTTAGTTTGATTGTGATAAATGCGTTTGACTTAAGTTGTGTGATCACCGAGTTTGTATTGATATGTGAGATCCGTGATGTGTACAGGTGCTAACCGATCGCGTGCCGAGCCGCATTAGAGTTTCGGGTTTCAATCCAGTTTCGGGTAATCGGTGAGTACTCGAGTTCTTTTGCAAATCGCGCGTAGTCTTTTATGAGTCGTGTATATGTGTTGTGATATATTGTGTATGAGACCGAGCTTAGTGCGCAGGTATGATCCGTTCTACCCTATACGTGCTATATGTGTTTGAATTGCAGGTGTCCGCGATATGTGATCGCGCAGGCTGACTGTCCCTAACCAGTCACGAGTTATGAGGCTGTATATATACGGCAGTGATATTGCCAGGTCGCTCCTGTGCCTATTGAGTAGCTAACCGCTGCTGTGTGCGGCCTGTTAGCTGGGGAACGTGGTCCCCTTTTGAGCAGAGATACGTGTTATGCATCGAGTTGCATATATGTGACGAGATATGTGTGTTGTGTATGTTTTATGTGCTTACCTGCAGAGTCTAACCCTCGCGTACTC
The DNA here is from genome assembly GCA_020465985.1 of Centrapalus pauciflorus. Classification (NCBI taxonomy): domain Eukaryota; kingdom Viridiplantae; phylum Streptophyta; class Magnoliopsida; order Asterales; family Asteraceae; genus Centrapalus; species Centrapalus pauciflorus. Next base: position 697,483 of record JAANYP010003258.1, on the reverse strand, counting down.
ACGAGCTGTCCAGCTTATGTTTTCGAGTCTTCTGTGTGTCAGGCAGTCATACCGTGGGGTCACAGCCACAGCCGCAGCAGCCGAAATAGAGATTGGGACAGTTAGAGTTGCGTGCGTTGACTGTCTCGTTGATATTAGTTTTGGAACTGTTGTATCTGATCTACTTATGTATGTTAACAGTAATCAGTTACGTTTATGTATCTGTGTCAGTTTATGAGACGATGTATGACTTCGTGATAAAGTTTTAATTAGCAGTGTTTTCCGCTAATCCTGTGACATGAGTAACTTGAGATACTTGCGTTATTGCCACCTGTGTATTGTATTGACGTGGCATTTGTGTGAGAATTGTGGGTGTTACATGTACACACTACACAGGTGGCAAATAGCTTTGTTTATAACCAAATTAATCCTTCTAATATAAATGTTTGTTATTAAAGTTTAAGATCTAAATGGTCTAAACACAATTAACATTATGTCAAATTCATTGATTATAAAAAAAACCAAACTAATAAGATGGAAACTTGTATATATCATATAATTAAAACACACATGTAATTTACGTATACAATATGTGCTTTTCTTATCCAATTTTTATCTCATCTAAACTCTTATCGAATCGATCTTCATTATCAACTAACTCTTATATTATTTTTTTTCATAAAAGTTGCAAACACCGTAGCATAGCCGGTAAGTATACGACGTATGTATTCATAGTGAACTAGACACATGTAAAAGATAAGAAAACAAAAATATTGGGATGCAACAGATGATCGAATTTAATAATTTATGACTTGTTGAACTTGTGATGGATTTATTTGATTCATTTTATAATGCTTGTCCACTTAATTAACTAGTTATTTAATTTGATTCGATCTGTCTAGTTATATATTTAGATAAAATAATTGTCTACGTATTGTTTTATAACTATAAATTTCTGGTTTATGTACTGTTGTTTAACTGGAAAGATAATTTTAAATGATTGTACGTTTAATTAGATAAATAATTATAAGTACAAAATAAAATAATAAATTAATGTTGGGAGGTGGGGAGCTTCTCTAGATAAAGAAAGAATGAAGGTGACAACAATCTTACACAATACCACAAGTTATATATTGTATTGTTTATTAGGGAATCAATTTCATTATTTAACACTCCATTGCTTTCTTTTGGCTTCCAACCTCCAAGTTTATGGAAATTTTTTCTTTTGAATAATTTGATTGAGATGAATTACTTTAACTTTTGTAAATATATAATCTATAATAATTAAGGAGAGTTTTATCATTTGAATAATATATATATATATATATATATATATATATATATATATATATATATATATATATATATATAGAGAGGGGGGTTCAATGGAAAACCACAATGCACCTGAAAACTTGTGAAAACCGCACTGCACCACCACAAATGCATCAAATTCCCCGCGTGATGCATCAAAATCTCGCGTGATGCATCAAATTTCCCGCGTGATGCATCAAAATCCCGCGTGATGCATCACTTTATTTACGATCATGCCACCGCATTTTTCATGAAATGCACCAAATCGGACGGTATGCGTAGGTTTCCACAGTTTTCCGGTGCATAGTGGTTTTCCATTGAACCCACCCCTATATATATATATATATATATATATATATATATATATATATATATATATATGTATGTATGTTGAACAAGACAAGACATTGTATTTAAGATTTTTTTTAAAAGTATAATGTAATGGTTTTGATTTCAAATCATAAAACTTGAAAAATGAAAATCCAAGGTACTATGTACGACTCTTGATTAATTTAGTTGACAAACATAGGCATCATAATTTTTTTTTGGAGACCCCTTTTTTTTTTTATAAAAGTATCCAATTTCTTATTATTTGATTTAATGTTTGTAATGGGAGGAGTTATGGTATTTTTAAACGACCATCTCATTTTCTACATCAACACTACACCATCTTTTACAATTCAGTTTCTTACATATTTCTATGCCACTCAAATCCTGATGCATGTATTCAGTTTTCTATCCCACTTAAGTTTGGAAGATACCCATATGCCAAAATGAAGTGACACCTTCACATACCGTCGGGACAACCACTCCCCACCCCTCCTTGAGGATAATAAAGTCGATCATTTCTAATGATTTTGGGGTAAATTATCAAGACATGTAACATAAAATACAAAAATTGACAATAAAGATAATGTGAATTTTTTTAGACCAAGAAAGATAACATAAAATTCAAATTTGACAAAATATGGTATTGATGACCAATTAAGGAGGTAAATTTTAAATTTTATGCTTCATTTTTTGGTTAAAAAATATATATATTTGATTATTTTTCTTGACCTACAATTTGAATTTCATGTTCTTTTTCGGTCAAAATACAATTTTACATTATCTTTTTTGACAAAAAATATTTTGCAATGCCTTTATTTTTCAAATATTGTATTTTATATTACATTTCTTGGTAATTTTCTCATGATTTTTTTTGGTTGTGGTGAATATATAGTTTTTTTTGTTCTTTTATTTAATACAAAGTTTAATCTATTAATCTAATTGCAATCTATTTGTAATTTAATTTGGATTGTTTGTTTTAAATCTTACACAAATTCATAATATATATGCTCAAGTTCCAATCTACATATATATAACATCTATATATATATATATATATATATATATATATATATATATATATATATATATATATATATATATATATATATATATATATATATATATATATATATATATATATATATATATATATATATGTAAATATATATATATATATATATATATATATATATATATATATATATATATATATATATATATATATATATATATATATATATATATATATATATATATATATATATATATATATATATATATGTTGATAAATAACTAAATAAGTAAATTGTTATCTTCTTGCAATGCCCACTCGACATCGTATTTTTATTGGCATTTGTCATTTACATTTTTTAAAGCTCATACAAATTAACCTATTCAAACTTATTAACATAATGTTGGAGTCAGGTTTTAGGCCATACAAACCAAAAACCAAATGTTAGGCAAACCAAACTTCAACAATACAAAAAGATGAATCTCAAATAAACACACACACGAACAAGAAAAACGATTAATTAAGATAATGGTTGATGATCGACTTTCAGTTTCTTTTGGTTTGCGTATGTTCTAGGGGTTTGTTTTCATAGCAAGTTCTATATTTTAGGGGTGAGTTGTTTTTGAATGTTAGTTTATGTTGAATTCTTGGGTGTTTTCTATTCTTTTAATAATAATTTAACAATAAGTGATTTTGAATGTTAGTTTCATTAAATTGAGAAAACCGTAAAAACTAGAAAATCATTATAAATGGTTTGGTATGGATTTATCTTCAAAACCAAATATTTAAAAATAATTCAACTTTTTTTTTTAAATTTTTTAGTTAAATGACTTGTTAATTAAATTTGAATTTAATAAGTTAAAGTATCAAACTAAATAGTCATTAATCAAAACTCAAATTTAATAAATCAAACTATCAAATTAAGATCCAAGTTAATAAAAACCCAAATTTAAATCATTTATTAAACACAACACAAATAAAAAAAATCCAAAATCTAGTAAGAAAATAGTCCAAGAATTTTTGGGTTTAAACAAAAAAACTATACCCTATGCAAAAAACCAAAAACCTTCAAACCCACATATGCAAACTGAAACACCGATAATCAAAACCGAAAAACTCGAAAACTGAAACCGGAGAATCCAAAAGCCAAATGGCTTGTACATTTCAAAAGCTAGAAATTTAGGTTTGGGTTCAGTTCGGTCAAAAACGAACCAAATCGCTTCATGCTCACCCTAGGTGATATTATAAATATCATTTTTTAAAATATTTGTTCGTTTTATACAAATTGATAACTGAAAATGCAGAAAAAAAAATTTATTTTATTATTGCCTTATTTAGTATATACTTTCATAAAGTTTCATTTTATCTCTTTTATCATTTATATACCATACAAATATACAATGTAATGAAAAACCACCATATAAATTACCTTTAATTGTATCCTTTAAAATGTTACAAACCGGCCCAAGCATGTTTTTATGCCTTTATTTATCAATTTAATTTACATATGTTTTCATTCACATTTTTCACTTATCAAAATAATTTATGTCCTTTAAGTGACATGAATATATCTCAAGACTTTATTCAGAAATCATATCGACAATAATATAAAACGGTCTGATTTTTATTGTTATCATAGTAAATTAACTTATAAAATCAAAGACTGTATGGAAACCAAACAAATATCATATGTTAGATATTATATATTAGTTAAGTATTCAATTACAGTTGGCTAAATCCGATTGTATAGATGACCATTGAAGGGTCTATAAGAGTTTATCTTGTATTTCTTTGTATTATATATGTATATATGTAACAATGTAATAAATTAGCCTATCAAGTTTTCTTTATTTGCAAGGTATTAGGGTGCATTTGGTACGGATAATGAAAAGAATGGAATTGAATTGATTTTCAAGCTTATTCTTTTATAAAATGTTATTTTCAAGTGAATGATGGATAATTTGTTTTTAGTGTAAATATTCATTTCTTTAGTTTTCTCTTCAACATGGAGAGGATCAAAACAAACAAAAAAGAATTGAGATTGGAAGGGATTCATTTAGCTGACCCTCAAGCTAACTTGGGTATTAGGCTGCAGTCTTGTAGTCAGTGGTATTGCTTTTTCTTCATTCTATGTGTTAAATCTTAATTGATATGTTATAGTCATTTGTTAACAAAGCTTGAAAACTAAGACAATCTCATTCTCTTCATTTCTTCGTACCAAACACAACTTTATTGTTTAGGGTTTTTGTTTTCTCTTGATTCTGTACTCTTTGTGTCGCCTTTGTTGGATTACAACCGCTAGTTTCTCTCCTCTATGACAACTGACAAGTTTCTTTCTTTCTTCTCTATTGCTCTCTAATTCTATCTTGGGACACATAATACATATGAAAATACAATAATCTTTATATTACTATGTGTGTGTTAAGAATTTAGTTTAGCACAGTGGTGTGTGTGTATTTGTAGATTTTAGCCATATGATATATTTCTTCTTCAAGTTTGCAAAACTTAATTAAACAATAATTTATTTGATAAACCAACATATATAACTAATTTGATTATTTTTTTGGGAAAATTATACAAAAATCAACATACTTTTGATATTTTTCGATTAAGTTAATGTACCAAAAACGTTTCCATAAAAATTCTTCAACTTGAAATTTTTTACGAATTATGTTGTTTTATGAGATTTTATAAGAGTTTTTCAGATGTTTTTTATAAAATTTCGTTAAGTTAAAGAACTTTTCGATTAAGTCTCTATATGAAAATATTTTTTAAGTGATTTTCACGAAAATATTTTTAAGTCGATGGACTTTTATAGATACATTTTTGATGCAATGACTTATTCAAAAAAATAATGAAAGTACGTAGGTTTTTTACATGATTTTTTTATTATTATTTACCATCCTTTGTTTTCTTTCACAGCGTATTTGTCCACAAATCCACACAGACAAACAGCCTATTTCGATCCTTCCGTTAAGCCATTCATGAGATTCATCTATACAGTTCTCATTGTCATTTCCAGCCAAATACAAATTAAAGATAAATTATATTTACATTTTTATCTTCATGCAGATAATATATATTTAGTATTTAATACATTAATAATATTTCTATTTTTGTTATATCAGTTCATTAAGAGTAAACAAAATTAAAAAAATAAATAAATAAATTTGGTTAACATTAATAACTTATAATTAATTTGTTTTCAAATGAACAACGTGGATCCCTGGTAAATCAATGTTACTTCAAACATATCCATCCTCAGGAAGTTACTTCAAATAATTTCTTCAGTTGAAAATGGCGATTCAGATCTTCAACTTCAAGTTTCCAAAAAACCAGTCATTCGAAGAACAGAATTCCTCATTTCACTCAGATCTCTACCTTTCAAAGTCCTCCCTATTCCAGAGCAAACAGAAAACGCCATTTTGGCAGCCACTCGCCGCCGCACAATCACATGTGGCGGCACCATTTCTCCGTCGTCTTCTTCCTCGAATTCAAATAAACTATGGAACCAAGGGAAATTGTCCGGTATACTCACTGCTTCCGGCTTCGTTTTCTTGTTCTCAACTTTCTTCCTCTTGTTACTCCGTGATTCCTCCGTATCTGAATCTCCGAAGCATTTTAAGCAACAATCACCGTCTTCAACATTGTTTCCAGTGAATACAACATCAGATTCTTGAAATTCCTCGGCCATTGGAAGCTAAAATTCAGTTACTCGACCGATTTTGATGGAGGAAAGGAATCGGTGTTTGAAATTTGTAAACGATGCAGAAGGGGAAATTTATATTACGGGAATCGGAGTGGATGGAATCGGAATCGTCTCGAGTACTCAATCATTCTGTGTCGTAATCGTTTGAGTGTGGGCCCATCTTTCTCTCTCTAAAAGTAATTGCGTTATGTGTGTCAGTTATCTAAATAATACAGCTTAGCTTAACCAGCTTACTTGTGGCTCACGTAACTGTGTACAAGCAAATTTGCATGGAGTACAACTTACGGTATGTTTCATGGATCACGTTGGAGGAGGTCAGAGAGAGGTGTTGATAAATTGATTGTTATCTTATCCACGTTATGTTATGTCTTTTGTGTTTATGTGCACAAGTATACTTGCTTGGAGTAGATTACAAGGTTTGGATCAGGATCGGCGCAATCATTTTTTAGATTTTTTAGATCGTAGATAAAAACTTATAAGAGACCCTATAAATATGTGTATATTTAAATAAACAAAATTTAAGTAAAAATAAAAAGTTAACAACAAATTACTAATAATTATATAATGTTAAAAAAAAATTTTTACAAGTAAATAACATTGGTTAATCATTAATAGAATTAAGTATATAATAAATATTTTGAGAATGTGCCCCTATAATTAATGGGTCCTAGACGATTGTCTGTGTTGACATTGTTCAGTGCCGACCCCTTGATCCGGATGCATAAACGCAACATAATATGAATTCGTAAAATTTGTAACATATAAATTGATCTTGAACAAAATTATAATTGATATATCACGTCATGCGAAATACAAAAACTACCTAATGAAACAACCTTGTTTTTCAAGTTTTCTTTCCAACTTATTAATACAAAGTTCCAACTATAATAAATTAGTCAGTATTTATTATGTCATGAAGAAACAAGTATGTTTTTACTTTCAACATGTTTTTGCAAGTTTTTTTAAACCTTTTGAGAGGACGGACACATTATAATGCAAGGTCACATGGGTCTAATTTGATAGAAAGAAAAGGTTGTGGGTCCAAATTGTAATATGCGCAATTGAATTTGTTTCACCGGATTAAAAAGGCCCATTATGAAAAACTCAGCCCAACAAAACTGGGAAAAATTTGTGGGCCATCATATATTCATTTTAAGCAAAAACATGTTTTGTATAAACGACAAAAGGAAAAAAAAAACTCCCCTTTGTGAGTTGTGAATAACACGTTTTTAAAACTCATAGTCAATGACTTACATACTTAGAATTTTAATATCGGTTTATGTAAAGTCACCGATGACTTTTAATTCGTATAAGTTTTATTGGCAATCAATTAAGCCATTAAGGTTTGGGTTTTGCAAAAAGGCTTCTGATTCAACCAATTGAATGAGGATAAATTAAGGGTTTACATAGCTTACTTATTAGTAAAATTGATTTTCGGTTGTTGTTTTGCAGTTTTAAAATGCACAAAATATACAGCAGACATTAAGGGGTGAAAAACTGAAAACGTACGGTGAAAATCAGGGCCGTCTCTAAGATTTCGGAGGCTCTGTGCAATAACTCTAAAAGAGGCCCTATAAACTTAAAAATTGAAATGTATTTATAAACTTCACTAAGATTACATTATTATCATCAATATCGATATTAGCATTGTTAACATTCGTATAATTAAGATTAATATTAGCATCATCAACATTAATCTTATTTTTAAAAAATTTATCAAGAGCCCCAAATACTTTCTACATAAAACATACCCAATTTTTTTTTTTGAGGCCCTACACATTTAGGGGCCCTGGGCAAAGGCCCACCTTGCCCTCCCCTATCACCGGCCATGGTGAAAATTAACATTTAATTTGCCTTAAAAAATATATTTTAATTTTTTTTTAAACGAAAACTTACGAAATATTGTAAATTCTCTATCTTTCTAGTATAATATTTGACAAATTTAGTGGTTTTAGAATAGGCAAATAAGATATTGACAAGTGTAACAAGAATTGCGGAGGACACGTTGCTCCAAATTACGTGGGATAAGATTTAACTATTTTTGTTAACAAGTGGTTAACCCTGTTGATTACTTTAGATTAATTGAAAATTCCGCTTTTCTGTTTTCGTCAAGAAGGTTGATGTGTTCACTTGACGAAAATTTTTCATTTGGTTTCCTTTTCAGTTTTCAAAAAAGTGTTTTTATATTTACATTTTTAAAAAACAATTGAGAATTTTAAAAACGTGTTCATATTGTAACTTGAAAACTCATTGTTTTCGTTTTGAGTTAGATAAAAGGTTGAAAACATGTTGAAATTGTTTTTAACATTTAATTATAAATTTTGAGGATGAAAATTTATTTTAGAAAATATGTATGGGAACATGTTTTCATAAAACCATTGTTTTCGTCAAAAACGAAATACGAAAACACTCTGGTTTTTGTCAAACGAACGCACCAAAATGTCGCAAAACATTTTCATTACCAATCATGTTTCAAAGACAATTTGGGCACTTTTTGACACTAGAGAATGCGTAAAACATATGAATTTACAAAAACTTTGCTAGAAAACATATGTAACATGATGTTTATGAACATACAATGTTAAAGACAACTAAAACTTTGCTAGAAAACACAATTCAAAACTCCTTGATTTTGAATTTGTATGTTTGTATAATCATTTCATTATTCATCTTTGTATTCTTGTGTTTGCCAATGACTTTTTAATTGGTACATAGTATCATCTTTTAGCATGAAAACTACTCACTACACCAAAGATACTATGATAGGACTGCGAACAATATGGACGCCGTCGCTCCAAGCGAGCGACCCAAACGAGTGCGCCACGCCTTTCTCCGCCATCTCATTCGTTCGTGTTTCTTCTGCTTCCACCGTTAACTCAAAACTCTTTTTCTCGCCTACATGCCTAAAGTGTAAAATAGGTGGAGACACCTTTACAAAGATTCCCGAGGGTGGTTCTATACTAGCAAAGTAAACACTCGCTTTACCTCCCACATTCGTGACAGTTCTCCTAACGGTCACTTTACCATTTAATTTCGAGAAACCGAAAGATGGGTAGTTTAAATTTTGAGCAGATGGTGTTGTTTTTGGGCATTTAAAAGTCGAATTTGATCTTAAATCACCATGACTGCATAGAAACAACAAATAATCAATGTAGGAAGCATCGTATACGAGTCCAGGATCAGCCGCTTTTTCTGGTTTGAAATGACCCGATCCAAATTGAAATGGATCTGCTTGATTTCCAGATGCATCAGTTATTTGCTTCCCTTCATTGTTAAGTATATCAGCTGTGCATCAAACAATTTAAAAGAAAAAACATTAATTTCCAAGCTATCAAACAGTTTTGTGTTTCAGAAATTATACCAGTGGTCATAAGTGCAGATTTTATAGCGGCACTGCTCCAATCAGGGTGAATTGCTTTAAGCAATGCAGCTGCACCGGCGACATGAGGACACGCCATTGAAGTTCCTGAAAGTAAGTTGTATTTCACCCTCCGGTGATCATCCTCTATCTTTGTCGGAGAGTTACCTTCAGTCCATGCTGCCAATATATTTAACCCTGGTGCAGCAATATCAGGCTGCAAAAAACACGAAAAATCATTGAACAAATTTCTATACAAAAATTCAAACTTGATACTGTTTATTGTTCATCAATTACCTTAAGAATCTCGGGAGAAATAGCACTTGGTCCCTTACTTGAGAAGGCAGCCATTGATGGAGCTGGTTTAGCTTGTAATACAGTTGTTCCAGGGTAGATATATGCTGTTGGAGTTTTTGTGGAATTTATGTAATTAAGAATTTGTATTGCATCATCTGATGTAACTGCAGTTGCTGGAAGAACATGAGCGTCTACGGTTAACTCGGCTCCATTGGTTAGGCTGTTCCCTAATATGTAGCCGATACCACCGGCTCTCTTTACCTCCATCCCTTTTCCGACTCTCGTCCCGTTTCCTCGCAAGCAAAACACAATCTTGCCTTTGGTTTTTTGAGGTGATAAAGAACCAGGTAGACATTGACTGCATAATAATATCAAGATTCTCGAAACTTTTTTAACGATGGAAAAGAATGGAAATAAAAGGAAACTAAATTTAGTTTGTGTTCTTTTTGGTTTTTTTGGATGGATAGAAAATGAAAAGGAAAGAAATTATAGTGTTTTTGCGTCTAAACATTTTCTTCCCAAAAAATGGAGAGAAACCAAAGGAAAGAAATTATCAATCTTCTTTCTCTTCCTTTCCATTCTTTTATTTTCTTTCCACCCTCGAGAACACAACGTTAAATATTACTGTAGAATTTGGTTTGGAAAAATCAAGATAGGTACCCTGCTATATATGTTTTAGGAACATCTTCATTTACAACCTCTGCTGCGTAAACAAGATGATACATTTTCCTTTGTGGTAGCTTGTATGGAGTTGCTGATTGACCCTGTTAGAAACAAAGGTTTGACTTTGTTTAATTTGAATTTTTGATGTATGTTGGTTTAAACTATTTAAAAATTTCATTTTATAAGTCTGTTTATTTTATAAGATATTGACCTTGATTTTTTTGCCATTTCCTAGCTGAAGTGGGGCTACAAAAGCTCGATCAATGGAACTTGCGGCAACAGTAAGAATCCATGGGGCGGTGTTAACTACTGTCGATGGAGTAGGGCCTTCGTTACCTCCGCTACAAACCACCAAAATGTTGTTTTTGGTTGCTTGAAGGGCGCCGAGAGCAAGACCATCATGTATGTAATTAATGGGACTTGATAACCCGATAGAAATGCTAAGTATGTGAACACCATCACGAATGGCGTCGTCAAAAGCGGCTAGCATGTCTTCAAAGAAGCATGTGTTGCCGTTTTCTTTACCTTTCCCTGGTATTGGCCAACAAACCTTATAAATCGCAAGGCGAGACAATGGTGCACCACCAAAGGCAGTCCCACGGGAAAATCCACCAAGGGCTGAGACGTTGGGAACACCTCGTCCTCCGACAGTCGATGCTGTGTGGGTCCCATGACCATCCATGTCACGTGGAGATCGACTGTCGTTACTTGTATTCAGATGCCCATATCGTGCTTCGTATCCTTTGAGGTAATATCGAGCTCCAATCAGTTTTCTGTCATTCATCATACATAGTCATTATATAAGATCCACACACATTTCACATCTTCTTTTAGCATTTAAAGTCTTACTTGAAATTATTATCGAACTACAAACATGAATCTACATTCGTTTCTACCCTTTTAGAACATGAGAATTCAACAAATGTTTAGGTTGCGTGTTTAGTTGACGAAAACTAGTCATTTTTTAATTTCAGTTTTTAAGTTATAGTTTTTAGGAAAAAACAATGGTATCTATAAAAAGTGAAAACTTGTTTAGATGATAAAGATTTAGTTTTAAGAAAAATAAGATATGTGATTATAAAATAAGATATATGATAGAAAAGTAAGAGAAAAAAAGATAGTATTATAAATATATAGGGTAGATAATAGAAAAGTAAGAGATGAAATATGAAGATTGTTATTTTAAAAAGTGAAATGAAGATTTATGAAATTGTTGTTATATTTTACTTTGGATATAAAGTCGTAACCACAAATTTCTAAATTGAAAAAAATGCCCACATTTTTTGTAGTCAACAAGTTGTTTATTTGACTGTTAACAATATATATATATATATATATATATATATATATATATATATATATATATATATATATATATAGGGGTGGGTTCAATGAAGAACCTTATGCATCGAAGAACCTTGGAGAACCACAATGCATCGCTAGAAAAACTAAAATGCATCAGGTTGAAATTGATGCATCACGCGGGAATTTGATGCATCATGTGGAAATAATGTAGAAATCGATGCATCACGCGAGAATTTGATGCATCACGTGGAAATAATGATGCATTACGGGGGAATTGTGATGCATTTGTGGTGGTGCATGGAGGTTCTTCAAGGTTCTTCGATGCATGGAGGTTCTCCATTGAACCCACCTATATATATATATATATATATATATATATATATATATATATATATATATATATATATATATATATATATATATATATATATATATATATATATATATATATATATATATATATATAGCACAATTTTTATAGTGATGTATGATAGAATATAAATTTGTGAAGTTAATAGCCAATAAACTTAAAATTCAATCTAACTTGTTTTGACATGTTACTTAACCACATTTTGCTTATTATAACGTTTACTTTGGAGCAATATTTATCTAGAATAATGTATGTCTCTATAATCATTTTCCAATAATGGAACGTACTTTCAACATAGACGGTTAAAAACCAATGTTAAATTTATAAAAACCATGTTATCAAATGAGAGCGTGAATCAATTTCTATTTTTGTAACCGCACCATGTATATTGATAATAAATTTTAACGTATTGAAAGGCTGATGAATTGATGATCATCATACCCTTTCTAGCAATATATTGTTTGTTTTTCCATTTGACTCACGAGTTTGTTTTCGGTATATGTCCATACACCATCCGAAAACACATCCTATTCAATTACGGCAAAAGTAATACTTACGAATCAAACATCTTTTTAATGTTAGTGGTTATTGGTCTAGTAATCTGTATTATATATTATTTTTCTTGATTTATCGTTGCAAATTAATTAAAAAAAAAAAGTATGGCAATTGGCAAATAGTCAACTTGTGAAATGTGGACCAGGTAGAGGAGCATTGGTTCACAAGAAGGCACCAGAAAACTGACAAATAGAGAATTATATATATAGTTATTAGGTCATGCATTTGTATTATATGAAATGGACAATATAGGCTTTCCAATCATACCACCAATTTCATATTTCAATTCAACTCCAAGCCAATCATAATTAATACATGCAGGGACATCATCACCTTGAATGGTCCATTCTACTATAATTTTATATTCTTTTCCTTGAAAAATTAACCATTAGGTAGGCCAGTAATACATCATCATTTCTTAATTTTTACTAATCATACATTCTACTTTTCACATATTTTTTTATTATGATCTGAAATTCATTGATCAGACTTAATTACCCTCTCACATTTAAAAAAAAAAAAAAGACATTAAGAGTGTGTTATTAACAATGAGGGGATGTATATTTAAAATTAGGTCATTAGTTCTAATACAATGTTAGGGTTCTTCAAATCATCTAAAAATGAAAGGTTTGTTTATTTTGTGAGTCGATCCAATATAATTTGAAGCCTTTCGTGTTGTTCAATAATCAATATAATTTTAAAGTGTAAGACACATTGTGGTCATACAAGGTGGTTTTTTACTCACTTCCTCCCCTACATATATTCTTATTAGAGATTAGAGTTGGCAAAAATTGGATTTCTTTAAAGCGTAGATGAATATCATAAATTTATACAATTAAAGTTAGATAATAGTTTGATTACGGATTGTTTTAAGCATGGATGAATATGATAAAATTATACCATAAATGTTAGATAACCGTTTGATATGGATTTCTTGAAGTATAAATGGATTTTTTTTTCAAACCCAAACTTGATCATCAATACAATGAAATTAGATAATAGTTTGATATGGATTGGGTTGGATTGATCCACTTGTCTTTTTTATACCATTAAGGTAACTTGAAATTGATTATACCATTAATTAAATAAGTTGAAATTGTAGTTAAGATTGTACCATTAAAGTTAAATAAGATAAACAAGTTAAATTGGTTATATTATCAAAGTTAACATAAGATAAATTATACCTTTAAAATTAAATAAGATAAATTTTACTTGAAATTGATTATACAATTAAAGTTAAATAAGATAAAGTTATTGAAATTGATTAATATAATACCCCTGAAATTAAATAATCAGTGGTGTAAAATTACAATATTTGTTTCTGATGTCAAACATTTACAATAAAAAGAATGGTTTATTATGAAAAAAAAACATGTTAAAATCCTCAATTTTTAAATTTTTTTATAATTTTATGAAATTTAAATATTAGAGTCCGGCAACGACGGATAAACCAAGATTTTTTAAAAACCGAAAATCAAATTTTAATAACCAAATTTATTATACAAAAAAAAAAACATTAACCGTTTAAGAAAAAAAAAAAAAAGAATAAATAAGAATGCAGAAAACATGAAAAACGTAATTTTCTTTTTTGGTAAATAAACTCTAAAAAAAGGTAAAAGGTAACTGACCTGTTACAGTGTGATGCTGTGAAAGTGGGTCCAGTTTGGCAGATACCTTTCCAAGAAACTGGAATGGGTCCCATTCCTCTGTCGTTGAAGCTCTCTGACTCTGGCCACACACCTTCACCAATATACACCAATCCTTCACATTTCCTTTTCTATACTCTAATTTTATTTTATTCTTTCTAAGACTATTCATCAATGCCAATTTTACAGCTATATATATTTTTTTCTAATTATAAACCTTTTTTTTACGTTAAGAAAAAAAATTAAGTTTAATCATTGGATTTTTATGACATTAACAAAAAATATGATATTAAAAAGATATACCTAAAAGTTACACTAAACACAAATTTCCACTCTTTTCTATTAAGAATCAGCACTTTTATTATATGATAAAAAAAAATCTTGTATACCTAAAACGCCCCCTTTATTGTCATCCAAATGAAGCTTATAGAATGAGGGTTTGTTTTTTTTATGGATGCTAATCGACTTGTGTTGTCATCATTTTAGAAATTATTCAACATTCTATTGACGTGTGAGTTCCAATCAGTCTATCTTTATAGAATTTTTCAATATTCAAAAGGTTAGGGGGTCCATATTTCATGATGCGATAAGAACCATTCTGATTGTTTTAGAATATTTCACCTTTTATATAATAAGAAAAAAGTTAAATGTTTGAAAAGAAAAAAAGATAGCATGAGAATCAAAATACCACTATCCATCATGCCGACGATGACATCTTTCCCATATTGAGATTTGAATAACAAGTCGTCTCTATCTAATTGCCTTGGCTTCAGTTCTTCATCTAGTCCTGCAAATTCCCATGATCTTGTGGTATGCATTGAATACTCCCTCTCATCGCTTCTGATCACCATCGCTATCTCCTCCATATCTGCACTTCCATCATAGTTAAGTTGTTCTATAAAATTACTTTCCTAATATTAGAATTAAATATTAACTACATGCCATTAATGACAATATAATGTAAAAACTCTGAAGAAACACAATGCATAGATGATAAAATATTATTTAAAGGCTATTTATATAACAATTGATTTATAAATTGAGTAACATTTTCACATGCATGTACCTATTAATAAGTTGATTTAGGTTGTATATTTTTAATCCTGACAGATTAATTAATTGAAAAAGAAAAGAATAAAGAAAACGAGTCGGATGTTTATAATAATGTCTTGTGTTAGTTTATGAAAGGAAACAAATATTATTATAATGCTAGATTTTTCTTTTATTTAATACATTAATTGTTATTTACTATTAAAAAGGTAAAATATAATTATAAGAAAAGAGAATCTACTTTAACACATTTTTGTTTATATGTCCAACAGCATCATGACTTTACTGCTTAATTAATGTTGGTGGATAATTAAGGTAAGTTTGCCTTTTCTCTTGACTCTTGTGATGACATTGGGCCTTTGTAAAGGATTCTCAGAGTACCTTTATGTAGTTTGATTCTGGTTTGCTAGCTGAGATATGAAATTTATGTTAAAAACTTAATTATTAAATCTTGTCGTGTATCTCTTAACTCACCTTCACGAAGTGGGCTTGGTACCGAGCATGGCATTGGCAAACACCACTCCTCACCTTGGCAATGGCATGACATCATGACAAAACGACATCTAAATGCCGAGAGAGAGAGGGAGATAACGGCGAGATGGGTGCAAATATGTATATGTTTTTTTAATTAAAAAATAGGTGTGTCAAAAGTGGTATCGACAGCTTGTGAATGACGTCAAATTGGCAAGGGATGACAAAGCTGAACTTATCATTACATAAAACATAGTTAAAAAATTTCCCGTTAAATGTGATCACATATTAAAATTCAATGATTAATTATAATTACAATAATAAATTAGAAGACAAATATAAATTTATAAATATATCAAAATTGTGTCCAAGCTTATTGGTGGAGTAATTCACATGATAGAAATCTTTGAAAAAGATGGCACATGGTGGTCTTTTTTACAATAAATATAAGTATATGTATAATATTGTCCTTATTGGTAATTTGTGATGGTATAATTGTCCCTACAAGTCGTGAGAGAGTCAATTCTTCACATGATGTACAAAATGTGAATAGAGTTAGTGGTGATTTACCAGAGAGTTGTGAAGCTTCGTCGGCGGTAAGCAAAGCGGCAAAGCCATTGAGGCTATGCTTGTAACTGTAAAGAAGGCAAGATCTTACTTCCGTTTCAAACTTTTTGACAGAAAACAAATAAGAAAGATGGTTTTCTTCAATCTCTTGTAACGTTTTCTCGCCATCATCATCATTGTGTCGTAAGTACACTATATACACCTGCCCACAGTCAACGAACCAATCAAATAGAAGAAATAACTAGACATCTATTACTAGCCTGAACTTATATCTTCTTGTTAAAAAAATAAGTGGAATTCTTCTTTTGTATGTCCTAGTTTGTAAATAAATGTGTATGAGAGAAAATGAACTTGGAATACCAATAAAATTAATAGTTGTGTACATATTAAAGATGGTGTTGACTTATAAAAGTTGTTATTTTTAATAAAACAAATAGAAGAAAAAGGTAGAAAAAACACACATAATCACTCAAAGTGTGTGTACTACCTTGGTGTCAACACTTGAGGCTAAGAGAGGTAGCAAGAGAAGAAGTAGAAGAAATAGAGAAGGGTTCATAGTTGAAAGGCAATGAATGAATATTGGGTTGATTGATTAGCAATGGGTGTGTATATATATATTTATATGAAGAAATAGTGTACCATAGGATGATAGAATCTAGGGTTTATCAATAAATCAATCTTGAATCTAGGGCAAGGATGGAAACAAACAATAAAAAACAAAGGATAAAAGGTTGTCAATCTCCTTCTATTTGACAAAATTTCACTTTTTGTCCTTTAGTAAAATGTTAACTTTATAAATTCTAAAGGTTTTTACTAGTTGTATTTTATTAATTTATATATATACACACACACACACATATAGGGGTGGGTTCAATAGAAAACATATATGAATCGGAAAACCCGGGAACCACTTTATAGCTATTGGATCAAGTGATGCATCACGCGGGAATTTGATGCATCACGCGGGGAATTTGATGCCTCACGCGGGAATTGTGATGCATTTGTGGTGGTGCATGGAGGTTTTCCAAGGTTTTCCGATGCATGTTGATTTCCATTGAAACCACCCCCCCCCCCCTCCCCCGCTCCCACCCTCTACACACACACATATACAAGATCAATTGGGTACCATCTTAGACTGGGGTACCGGGGAACCATTTATAGCCAATCATTTATCATTGAAATATAATATAAATTTTGCTTAAAATTATTTCTCACATTAATTAATGTTGGGGCTAAAAATGGTATTGAAAAGTTTAAATTAGAATCAAAGATTCTGTGTATCCCATGAAAATCTTCATTTCAGTTAATATCATTCATTACACACATACTGAACATGTGCAATATTTCATAAACCATGAGTGAACATGTTCAACACCGTCAATATTGGTTTATCACAAAACGGTTTATAGCAACTAAAAACACACCTGATTGCACATGTTCAATAACGTGTAAATGAAATTGAACCTTCATGAATGGATTGATGAAAATAATATATACCTTTATTTGACACATCCGATTGAACATGTTCACTAAAACACATTGTCGAATTCGATTGAACATGTTCACTAAAACGCATTGTCGAATCCAACTGAAAATGTTCATTAAAACCCATTTTGAAATTTATTATAGGTATGTTATGGAAGTAAATCTCTATAATTAAGAGATCGATTAATTTATTAGTTGTCAGCTATTATTTAAGATAAACCTAACTGACTATATTACCCTTTTAAACTTATAATCAAACATAGATGTACTCCGGTTTCCCAGTCTAATATGATATCTCATTGATTTCGACCATATATATATATATATATATATATATATATATATATATATATATATATATATATATATATATATATATATATATATGGAAGTTTGCGCAAAAAACCTTAAAGTTTGACCATTTTTGTGATTAAAACCTAGGGGTGAGCTACGGGTACCATTTCCCGAACCCAAACCGGTACCGACCGATACCGAATTGATATATTCGGTTTTTAAATTAGCTAAAATTCGGTATTCGGTACTCTCGGTTCGATATTCGGTTTTTAAATTAGCTAAAATTCGGTATTCGGTACCGAACCGGCACCATATAAAATTATACGGTTCGGTATTCAGTTCTTTTAAAACTAATAATTCGGTTTCGGTATTTTCGGGTTCGGTACGGTCCAGTACCGAGCTCACCCCTATTAAAACCTCTAACCATTTTTTATTGCACAAAAAATTTGTAACCGGTAAAATCTTCTGAAATTAGGGCGTTACCGGTTATAGCAGTCTGCTATACTTATATGGCACACACGTGACGTCCACAAGGCAAACCCGACTTATGTGCCAGCCTACGTCACACTACATGTATAATTCTTAAACTGATTTTTTGCATAAAAAACCCCGAAATTGGTGCCTTTTTTGATTAAAACCCTTAACTATTTTTTTTCTTACCTCTAACCAACAATCATATTTACCTCTTCTCTTCTCCTCTACCTCCGGCAACTCCGACTACTCCATCCTCTCTTTATGTTCAATGCCGTTTATTTTATGTATGTATGTTCGATTAAATTTTGCTGCTTAATCTTGAACTTTAACTTCAACTGTGACGATGGAATCGATTTCGTTTTGTGTTCACGAGTTGCATTTTTTATGTTTAACTTTATGTTCAATTTTGTTTATTTGTGTTCCATTTTAGCTTCTGAATATGATCAGCCAGAGCAGTGAGGTTCGCTAGAGCCTAGATGGTGGAGGGTGGAGGTTTCATTGGGAAACGGATTCTTTATTTAATAAATTTTTTTAAATAAATATTCATGTCATCAAAATTCAATTTGTGAATACTCAATTTTAATTATCTTTGTTGGTTGGAGGTTTTTTATCCAATGAATATGATTTGGGGTTTTAATTGAAAAAACTAAACAAGTTAGGGGTTTTTTTACGCAAAAATCTATTTAAAAATTTTACACGTTATCAAGTTGGCTTGTTGCAAGTCAGATTTTTTTTAAAAAAAAAACCTAAATTTACAAAGTTTTAACCGATCGGAGGTTTTTGTGCAATGAAAAGTGGTTAGGGGTTTTAATTGCAAAAATGATCCAACTTAGAGGTTTTTTCCGCAATTTCCCTATATATATAGGGTTGTGTTCCATGGAATCCTAACTTAGAGTGGAGTCCTGGAGTTCCACCCTGTTTGTTTCAATAGACAAAAGAGTAGAATTGTCAACTCATTTTTTTTATTGAATGTTAATTAAAAATTCAATCCCTGAATAGTAGCATATCTTCCATAATTAAGATTCCATAATTAAAATTTCATAACATAAAACCGAATATTTTCTCATATTTTTCTTTCTAATTCTAGTATATCTTAATCCATGCACATATTTTTTAGTTGAAAATCATATCATATTTAATGATTTTTTATTTTCGTGTTATATTACCACGTATGCACATGTTCAAACACGTATATGGACATGTTAAGTTGTTGCAATGTATGGTTCCGTAAACAAACATGTTCAATTGATGCGAGATGAACATGTTCAGTTGCTGCAGGGTATGGTTTATATACGAACATGTTCAGTTGTTTCAGAAACATGTTCAACAGATGCATGTATATGAACATGTTCAGTTGTTGTATGTTCGATTAAATTTTGCTGCTTAATCTTAAACTTTCACTTCAATTGTGCCGATGGAATCGATTTCGTTTTGTGTTCACGAGTTGCATTTTTAGGTTCAGATTTACGTTCAATTTCGTTTATTTGTGTTCCATTTTAACTTCTGAATCTGATCAGCCAGATGAGTGAGGTTCGCTGAAGCCTAGGGGTGGAAGGTGGAAGTTTCATTGGGAAACAAATTCTTTATTTAATAAATAAAATTTTAATAAAATTTACGTCATCAAAATGCAATCAGTGAATACTCAATTTTAATTATCTTTGTTGGTTGTAGGTTTTTATCCAATGAAAAATGATTTGAGGTTTTAATTGAAAAAAACTAACAAGTTAGGGGTTTTTTACTCAAAAATCTATTTAAAAATTTTACACGTCATCAAGTTGCAAGTCAGTTTTTTTTTGAAAAAAACTCAAATTTACAAAGTTTTAATTAACCGGTTGGAGGGTTTTTGTGCAATGAAAAATGGTTGGGGTTTTAATCGCAAAAATGATCTAACTTAAAGGTTTTTTTGCCCAATTTCCCCATATATATATAGGGTTGGGTTCCATGGAGTCCTAACTTAGAGTGGAGTACTGGAGTCCCACCCTGTTTGTTTCGATAGGGAAAAAGGTAGAATTGTCAAGTCATATTTTTTATTGAATGTTAATTAAATTAATATTCAATCCCTAAATAGTAGCATATCTTCCATAATTAAGATTCCATAATTAAAATTTCATAACATAAAACCAAATATTTTGTCATATTTTTCTTTCTAATTCTAGTATCTTAATCAACTCACATATTTTTTTTAATTGAAAATCATATCATATTTAATGATTTTTTTTTATTTTCGTGTTATATTACTACGTATGCACATGTTCAAACACGTATATGGACATGTTCAGTTGTTGCAATGTATGGTTTCGTAAACAAACATGTTCAATTGATGCGGGATGAACATGTTCGGTGGCTGCAGGGTATGGTTTCATATACGAACATGTTCAGTTGTTGCAGAAACATGTTCAATAGATGCATGTATATGAACATGTTCAGTTGCTGCAAGTATATAGTTTCGTATATATTTTAACAAAAGAATTATAACATCAAATTGGAATTATATCTATATATACTTGTACATGTTCAATTCATATTCGTATGTGTATGGAAGATGCAATAATGAAGTGAGAGACTAAAACGTTTGATGATATTGAGAATTATTTTAGGAGTGAAAAATGAGAGTTTCTTTTTGAAATCTATCAATCATAAAAATGCATATCAATAATACTCTTATTGTCCAAATACTCACATATTTTTTTAAAAAGTACAAGTTAAAAAAAATATTTTTAAAATAACAGTAAATAATTGCCAAACATAGGGTGACTCCAGGACTCCACTCTAATATGGGACTCCTTGGAACTTAAATCTCTCTCTCTCTCTCTCTCTCTCTCTATATATATATATATATATATATTTGGATTCAAATGAGTACCACTAGTTTTGCGGAGTACCGGAGGTACCTCGCTTAAAATTATTTTTTTGAAATTTTTTTTCATAATAATGTTTAAATTAATAATATAAGACTACTTGCAAAAAATCACACATAAACACACACTATAACTATGTGAAACGTGCAAGTTCACATGAACTGCACTGTTGTGAACGTATGTTCACAGCTAAGCATATTCACATGAATTTTTCCACGTTCACATGACTTTTAAGAGGCTACGAAGTGTGAATGCGTGTAATTCTTTTACAAATATGCTTATATTATTTGTATCTAAATGAATATGAAAAAAATTTAAAAAAAAAAACTTTTTTTCGGAGCATGTTCACATCTTAAACCCGTGTGTTCACAGGTACTCTGCATTTTTTAGGTACTCACACGAACCATATATATATATATATATATATATATATATATATATATATATATATATATATATATATATATATATATATATATATATATATATAGGGGTGGGTTCAAATGGAAACCAATATGCAGCGTAAAACTTTAGAAAACCAATTGTAGCCCTTAGATTAGATGCATATGTGATATTAGATTAATGCATCACGATTCACTTAAAAAATTATGCATAATGGTATTTGAGGTATATTTTTTTCAAAATTTATGATTTCATATATTTTATATTCAAAATTTCAAATTTCATAATTAATACACAATTCAAAATTTAAAAAACACACATCTAAAATTAAAAATTACAAAACAATAATACATCGAAATTTAAATTTTTTTAAAATTTAGATGATGTTGATGCATCGTCGTCATCGTTCATATTCATATTCACGTCATTCCTATTCATCCATCCTTTAAACGAGACCCGCGTTCATGTATCATTCGTACCGACTAATACTCACAAATTGACGATGCATCACGACTTTCAATAACTTCAAACTTTCAAAAGCGATTAATACTCACAAAATGACGATGCACCATGACCTTTAATCCTCAAAACTGATTAATATTCACAAACCTTCATCACAAAATTACAGTGCAAACGGTGGTGACGGTGCAAAATGACGATTCATCACGACTTTTAATAACTCCAAACCTTTAAAACCGATTAATACTTACAAAATAACGATGCATCACGACCCTTTTGTAATCAAACCCGATTAATAGTCACAAACATTTATCACAAAAATGACGGTGTAGGTGGTGGTGGCGATGGTGGCGGTGCAGGTAGCAGCGGCGACGGCGCAGCCGGTGATGGCGGCGATGTAGGCGATGGTGGCGGTGCAGGCGGCGGCGGCAGCGCAGCCGGTGGTGGTTGGTGGAGAGGATTGAATGTTCAATTTTTGAAAAAGATTTAATTTTATGGTTAATGCTGAAATATCCTTATTTAAATTTTTGTTAATTATGGAATTTCAATTTTTGGTTAATTATGAAATTTCCTTATTTAAAAGAGATTTAATTTTAGAATAAAACAATGAGTTTATTATGAAAAAAACCAACATGTTTTCATGTTTTTTGCGTTTTCGTCCCTCCATATTATTATTTTTCTATAAAAGTCTTCATGTTATACATTTCTTTTTGGTTTAGTGAAATTTAGACATTATAACCCGGTTTTTCAGCTTTTTAAAACCCGGTTCACAAATTATAATCGGAGTCTAATGTCCAAATTTCACTAAACCAAAAATAAAAGAATAACTTGAGGTTTTTTATGGAAAAAAATAATATGGAGGGACGAACACGCAAAAAAACGTGAAAACATGTTGAGTTTTTTTCATAATAAACCCTAAAATAATTCTAATTTTTCTAAATTACCCTTAATGAACATCGTGATGCATTGAAAGGCATTGCGGTGCATGGAGGTTTTCTGAAGTTTTCCGATGCACGTTGGTTTTCCATTGAACCCCCTCGCTCTCGCTCTCGCTCTCGCTCTATATATATAATATGCTGAATTCGAGAGATTTGAGGATGAAAAAAAAAGTGCAAAGTAAAAGCAAGTTTAGATGTACCCTTGGGAAAGAATTTTGACTTGTTTATGCCTTAAGGAATGCATCATGGTGGAAACATGTCCTCACATTAATTAAGGGTTGGTTAATTTTTTTTTCTTTGCAAACCCAGTCATATTATATTATTATTAAAAGATATCACAAAAAGTGATAAAAAAAAAACCGAACAACAAGAACAAGAAAAAGTCCACAAAATGAGATCCTAAACAACCGTAATAAAAGTTACACCCCAAAAAAAAAAAGAAAAAAAAAAAAGACAACTAGTCAAAACAATCTTGTGGCTTAGAGACCTATAATTCCAAGAACAGTCCTTTTAGTTTTTGCATATATTTTCAATCCATAACAAACATAATTTTTCAACATGCAAAAAATAAATCTTCATTCTTCGTCTAGTTCCTGACCTCATCAGAAAATGCGTAAACAATTAAAATTTTCAGTTCCAAATACACCACATCAAAGTAAATAAAATTCATCGAAACGCCTTTCGACCATCAACCGCTCGAGCCTGTAAACCATCTCCTAGAAGAACAACTCTAAAGAAAAAAAGAGAATTTGAAAGGGAGATCCACCATATTCAAGTTTTCCTCCAAATAAGTTTCACAATGATCTAAGTTGTTGACCTTGAATTGACGTAATGGACAAGAAGACGATTAATCAACACTCCTTTTTTCCATTAAATTGGAAAAAAATAGAAACTGATCTAAAACTAATATTCACATGAAAATGTTTGTCTTCTTTGACATTCAAGAGTTCCACCGGTTAGAGACATCCAAGAGTTGGTTTATAATTCGATAAAAATTTAAAAGTTATATCATTCTACAAAAATTAATATCATACGATATTAGATTGTTATTTAGAAAGATTTTTACGATAAAATTTGAACATTCTATAACATTAATTGAGGAGAATTACGATACAATTTTTAGGTTTTATTTACTAAAGATTTTTACGATACAATAATGATTTTTGAAAAAAAAAATTAATTTAGTAAAAAAAAAAAGAAAGATTTTTCTTAAGAAAAAAGAAGACCATTTTTGTATAAAAAATTTGAATAAAAAAAATATTTGGTGCAAATCATCTTGCTTTGTAGGCTTAAAACCAAAAAAATACTATCTTTTAGTAAATAAAATTAAAACTACCACTATTTGGGAAATAAATATACAAAATACAACAGTCCGGTAAAAAACTCGAATATGGGCTAGTAAGTTTAAAAGTACTACAACAATAAATGCGTAAGTTAAAACATTATAATTATTTGTAAAATTTGGTGTAGTTCGTATTTTGTCCAAATGTTTTCATTATTTTATTTACTTTTAATTTGGTTTACTATTATTTGAAACAAAATCAATTCAAACAAAAGTAAATGATTGTAAAAGGTAACAAAAATTTTAAATTTTGATGATAAATGTGTGTTAAATTTTATAGCCCGAGAAAGGATAAAGAAGTTCTATTATTGTCGAGAAAAAAGACGTGAAATTTGTTTTATTTTTACAAAAATTGATTATAAGCTGTTGATATTTGACAAAAAAACATACTCAAATTTTATATTCTTAATTGGTATGGAAACATTTTTTTTTTGTCAAAACTTAATTTTAAATCATTCGCCTTAAACGATTACACATTACATTTATTATTAAATTTTGAATTTTATATTAATTTTATCCATCAGTTCCCTTGTCAAACATGAGCAGCTAAATAAATCTACAGTTATTTATTTGATTGATGTTATCTTCTATACTATGCTTTTAATATACTTTGGTTGTATTCTTCGTGCTATTAGTTCATAACATCGTTGTTATAACAATTTAATCATATTAGAAACATGAACAAATAGTCATACTCAATGCACAAACTATTATGGAACATTTGGTTCATAGAGTCATGGAATTTGCATTTAAAAACTTGCTTTTGGTTTGTAGATTTCAATAAGAATTTAAAATCTCAAGATTTTTTAAATCTTATCTTTCTTTGTTATTTAAAAAATTGCATTCTTTAGATTAACAAATTACTTCTAAAAGATAATGCAAATTCTTTGACAACATCTTGATAAATGAAAATGCTGCAAAATACAAATCCTTTGACAAAATGTAAATCACAAGAAAAGTAATCTGCAAACCAAAGGTCCCAGTCCTTTTTTGCACTAAAAACTAGTCAGAGCAACTTACTGTCTACATACGAAATTTACGGAATAGGGATAAGAAACCAGGAGGGATAAAAGAAGAGTGAGTTACTTTAACAACAGAGCCATGCCTATCTGTTGGAGCGAATTGGATGATCGGGCCGACGGCTGCCCCCTCTTCCCCTCA
Organism: Centrapalus pauciflorus; assembly: GCA_020465985.1. Lineage (NCBI taxonomy): Eukaryota > Viridiplantae > Streptophyta > Magnoliopsida > Asterales > Asteraceae > Centrapalus > Centrapalus pauciflorus. Next base: position 671,447 of record JAANYP010003258.1, on the reverse strand, counting down.
CTCTCATTTTCTTAATATGAACCTTGAGTTATCAGATCTTTCTCTCTCCACAAAGGAAAGATTCATGAATGAAATCATAGATTAACCAAGACGATTTAAAGAAGAGAAAGGTCATGTGGTTTTATCTCTCAGACTGCGCATGGAGTCAAGTGGTAAGGCTTCTGTTTTTTTTTAGCGTCCCTGTGAGAGAATATGGGAATCCGCATATACATGTCTAGCTAGTTTGATCTCTCGAATTAAAGGTTCTGATTGGATTGGTTAGAAGTATACCATACTGAAAAGAATGCACGTTCATCCGAAAGACCGGACTAAAAGAGATCTCATTTTTGACGATTGAACTCAACTTTCATATCAGGCTTGCACATGAATTCACTTTCAGGAATCCTTGCTCCTGGCTCATATTCACATAGAACAAGTCTTAGAAGGACTGCTCCCAAAGGCTTAGCTCTTTCTTGTTCGGACATATAAAGCCAGTATAATATCCATACTTCGTCACATCCGTAACCGACTTTCCTTTCACTTTTGTGTGTCCCCTTAGGATTTTGGCCCCTTACATGTAATCATACATTTTACGATCAAAGTTTTTGTCGCATACTATATTACTCTAGATTCTTGATCCTAATTGCATTGAATCATATATAGTAGTAGATGCATGTATAATGAACTTTGGGATCCAGATTCTTCAAAAAAAAAAAACATAGATATTATAGACAACAATTATAATTGATTTTGATGTTCCTAATTTTTTCAAATTATTTCCCGATGACCTCTTTATAAAGATGGAAACCTAATCGAAAACAAGGGTTCCCAGCTAGATACTCCCACCTACCCCACCCCTCAATTGCGCATGCCGTGTTCATGGGCATTTGTTTACGGTTCAATCCCTTTTACCACTCAATGCAAAAGAGGTCAAGGGCAAAGGACGACATTTGGTCATCGAGAAGAATTTGCATCATTTCTATGAGTATCATCTATCTATTTACGCTTATGGTCTTGACTTTTGACTCTAAAATACAAATGAATACAAATGCATAAAAGTAAACGACGTCGTTAACATAAAAAAGAGAATAGAAATACAAGTTTTATGACAATAAAACATGAGTTAAAAATCCAAACCTAACTCACCAATGGTCCATTTTAGGCCCAACCTAGGTCCATTTTTCAACTTACTAAATCTCCACAACCTTAGCTTTAGCACATCTTCCTATGCACCCCACACCCATCAATTTATTGGATCTCAAAATTTCGTAGAATCTTAACAAAAACCCAACTGAGATTTTCATCACATGGCCATTCATTTGTTAGAGTCGAAACCAAGAAAACCTGCAAAACTTCATTACAGAGCGGACACGTTTAGTTTTATGTTATAAACAAGATTATTAGCTTATTATGTTATAATAACGCAAATAAAATGATTTAAAGTGTTTTGATTGCATACGTTAACAAGTGATTATTTGCGTTTAGAGTTGATTCTACCACACTTTTTCATAAGTTAAAAAATGTAGCTTATTTGCTTAACAAGTGATTATTTGATCATTTAACAACCTAAAACGCAAACACAAACACTTTAAAAACTGATTATTTGATAATTATGATAGCAAACAGCATAAGCTAAACCAAACATTATATTTCCAACAACACTTTTTGTTACGACTATTATCTGATTATTAGCTTTCAAAACGCTACAACACTTTTTCAAACGTAAATTCAAACACCCTCATAATCGAAAACCTTTTAAGATCAAAACAGTAAGTAAATCAAGATAACAGAAGGTCATGAAAACCATTGCGGAATGCCAGAATCTACTTTAAAAGGAAGCTCCTATTAAAATAAAAAAAAACTAGCCGTTAAGGCGTAAATGTGTTGCAAAATCGACATCGTTTCAAAAAGGAAAACTAAGTTCACGACCTCCAAGCTACATCCATACGTCTATGTATGTATATATCTACCATGATCCGTCACTCCACCGCCAGTCGTTTCAACAGATCCACCACATCTGTCGAAGAATTCAAGAGATATCTTGCAGAAGACCGCTTCCTTCCAACCGCACACGAGAAGTAATTGTCACCTTCAAGATCCAGCACCGATGGACCCTTGTTGGATGCATCCATGGACTGCAGGTTGCCATTGACGATGCCGCCACCATCTTCACTATCTGAAGTTATAATGGACTGACCCTCGGATTTGGTTTTTTGTTCAGAATGATTCCGATAATACCCGTTGGTGGGACTGCCTAAATTTGAGTGGGTTGGAGTTGGTGTTACCGTGGGAAGATCTGGCTCAAAAAACGTGTAAATATCTTCGTCCTAAAACGGCAATAAACACATAATCAAATCAAGATCGCACGATGCCTTGTTTCCGACAAAATCTTAAAGTCGACTGATGCAGTTTTAATGAGAGATTAAAAGAAAAAGCTGACCTTTGGAAGGAAATGACCAACACACAGTACATAATCGATCGGATCCTTCATATCTTTATCATGTATAACTTGTCCTAGAATACCACTGATGCCTGCGCCCTGATGCAATAAATGGGGAAAGATAAATGCGCGTTTGTGCGATAAATTATCACTGGAAAGACAATGTAAGGAAAAAGGCCAAACCTTGCTGACGCCATTGGCTCGAACCTCGACAGACCTTCCACCTTGGACAACTTCTACCGCAGCATTCGATATTGGTCCAGTCCACAAATGCTGCAACATATCCTTTGCCTGAAGCCTTCCAAACTCGATGTCTTTGGTTCAAGATTATGACAAATAATAAGTAAATTAAGGTCATAACACACTACGGTGTTGTTTGTTTTTTAAAAGATTAAATGTCTGTCTGCAGTTAGAATAAAATATCTTTCAATGTGAAGATATAAGTGCTCTAAACGAGCTTATGCATAAAACAAACAAGCGGGAAGTTTAAAACCAACCTGCATGCTTATAATTCCAAACAATTGACGTCTCCCGAAGCTCAAAGTAAGACCGTGGAGTTCGCTCGGTGAAGTACTCGAAAACATGCTGCATGTAGAGTTCCTTAAATTTCAAGAACATGACAGAAATCGAAAGAAAAAAATGTACATGCACATCCACACACCTTAACGCTTTCGATCCAATCTGTATGTATAATATCCGACAAGTTTTGTATCCATCTCTTATTACCCGTTCTTACAAACACACCATGTTCGGCTGCAAGCCATACATTGTAGTCTTCAAAGTTCTGCGCAGAATTGATTCAGTAAAAGACTGATCACCAAGAACGGAAAAAATGACAACATCGATCAGATTGCAGGAAATGTTCTATACCTTGTCGAGGACAGAATGGTGGCTTCCGCTTAGCACGACAACCGTTGTCTTTGGATTGTTACATAACTTCTTTAACGGCTCTTCTAACTCGGGATGCAGTTTGACTTCCATTTCTCTGAAGTGGTCAACCCTTCTATCGGGAGCTTTCACTGGTTCGGTTATCGTTGAATTGAACCCCTGTCAAGTGCCAAAAACAGCAACATATGGTCATTAGATTCTGTAAGTACTGGCCAACAAAGTCATTGACAGTCGAAAGATAAAATACCAGAATGAGCAAACGGTTATTGGAACACAGATAACGCTCAACTGCATGTTCAGTTTTAAGTAACGGTGGAATCTGTGTGGTTCGGAGTTGAGCTTCCACAACCGTATCATTGAGTTCACTACATAGATCACGTAGTTATAGACAATAATGGAGAACCGACAGAGTTACAAGATTACGAATAAAAAGAACCACAAACCTAACAAAAGTTTCAGCCCATTCTTGAGATGTATGAGTAGTGACATGGACGTAGTTATGATGGTGTCGTTTTTCTCGCTCCTCGGAAGGCATGTTCAGAGCATAAGCGATCGAAGCAGCCACTTCGGTGATGTTCCATGGATTCACCAAAAGCGCACCCGCACCAAGAGATTGTGCAGCTCCTGCAAACTACAGAAGCGAACAAGTTTACATACATACGAAAAGGCTAACAATAAAACACGTGAATGTATGTGCGCATACCTCACTTAGAATTAAAACACCTTTCTTTGAAGCTTGGCAGGCCACAAATTCATAACTCACAAGATTCATTCCGTCCCTCAAAGACGTAACGAGCGCCACATCTGATCTCACAAAAAAAATCACATGAAACATCAAGAAACTTGACGGTGACATTATATAACATTGTAGTCGAAGATCTAAATGTTACCAGTAATGGCATATAGCGCACATAATGCGTGAAAGTCAAGAGATCGATCCTGTAACATGAACTTTTCAGATTAGGAAAATCCCAAGTTTGTATTTGGTTCTAGGCATATTTCAAGCTGAGGCATAGAGACGCACCAAATGATGAATGGGGACGGTTGTAAGCGTCCCAAATCTTCCGTTAATTCGTCCAACAATTTCATGAACTTGGCATGTAAGCTTTTGATCTGTTAAGAATATAACAAACCATGCATGACTAACGAACCAATCGAACGCGAAAGAAAACGGTCAGTGAAACATACACTCGGGGACGTCTGTTCTTGTCGGCACGGCAATCTGCAGCAAAACCACTTTGTCACGCCAATTTGGATTTTCTTCAAGGAACTTTTCGAACGCCAGCAGCTTTTGCGGGATTCCCTTAATCATGTCGAGGCGATCAACTCCAAGCATTACCTGTAAGACTGAATTTTTTTAGTTCCCGCAACTTTTCAACAAAGTGGTAGTTGTGTAATCCTTTTGATCACCTTTCGACTACCGAATCTTTCCTTAAATTCTTTTATATGATTCTTGACTTGAGGGAGTTGAATGGCTCTCACAAATCTTTCGGAATCTATCCCAATAGGAAACTGCAGTTTCAAGTCACAAGATCGATTACATAATATTGACGAGTATATAAAAGCCCATAAAGCTCAATAATTTATAAGTAGAGTTACCGCAGCTACACGAGTAAGTTTCCCTTGATCTTCCACTCCTTCTGGGGTACCCTCAAGGCCGAGAATACGAGTGCAAGCACTCACAAAATGCCTTGCATAATCATAGGTATGAAAGCTGAAAATGAACGATATTAACATATTATAGTTTAAAGTAAAAAACTTTACAACAAATCAGAAACTTTAAGGTTTCGTTTATTACCCAACTAGATCAGCTGCAAGTACGGCTGATAGCAGCTCGGATCGAGAAGGCATTGTTCTATGAATCTCGGAGGATGGGAATGGAGTGTGCAAAAACCAGCCGACTTTAATGTTAGCGTTTTGTTCTTTGAGACATTTAGGAAGAAACATAAGATGGTAATCGTGACACCAAACGATGTCTCCTTGTTGATAATGCTCATTTACTACGTCCGCAAACATCTGATTCGCTTTCTTATAAGCGTCAAATTGTGATTGGAAGCTACAAATAGTCGCAAGCCAGTGCTCTTGAGGAAGCCCGAGATAATGAAAGAGTGGCCACAAGATATTGTTACAGTAACCATTGTAATATAAATGAACAAGATCTTCGTCAAGAAAAACAGGAATACATCTCTGCATATCAACAAAAAGACTATAAAATATCTAATCTTTATGTAGTTGTTAAGTTATAAAGATTTAACATAATGTCTTACTCACCTTCTCGGCTAAAGATTCAGTGAGCGATTTCTGCCCAATCTCATCGGGTACGTTTACACCAGCCCATCCAATCCATTTTGTTTCAAAATCAGTTATACCTTCATTAGAATCCAAGTAGACATTAATCGATTAGCTTATGAAATGTAATCACTAAAAAGGCGATTCAATCCCATTTCAAGTTGAATTTAGTAACAATACAGTGGCACATTCAATTATTTTCAACCATGGTACGCGCTATCGTAACAAACCTTCTATTGTTATTATCATTATTATTATTATTATAACTTTTACACTACAATACCAATTTTTTTAATATACATACACATGTATAACTTGAATACTGCCATAAGAAATTTCCCCTAACAACATGTAACAAGCAATTTATCACTAGATCAAGAATAAAGAATGATGTTATAACTTATAAGATGCTAAAAGAGATGATTAAAAAGACTTACCCAAAAGTGCACTAACTAAGCCACCAACACTTACTTCAAGCTGCCAACATGCCTCACCCTTCCTAACGGCGGATACAGGGAGACGATTGGCTACAACCAATAAACGTTGTTTGGATGTCCGTCTTTCTTGTACCTTACATTCATTTCTAACCAGTTTATTTTCTCTGATTCCATTCACCAGCTTTTCTTCCGTAGGCAAACTAGCAGCTTCAGATGTACTTATCTGATCATCCTTGATATTACCGTCCATATCGCCATTACTATGAACATCTTCATTGTATGATTTCGAAGATTTCCTCAATTCTCTTTCCTTCAAGAGTCTTTCGAGCCTATTATTAAGTATGGTTGAAGTATTGTTGTAATCATCTACAAGCCTATTTGATTTCTTTAATTCATCCTGGAAATTCAAGAAATCGTTTCAGTCCAATATCTGATATTTGTTATATGAACTTGAAGGTCACATTTCACTTGACTTTTGATTGCAAAACCAATCATTATTCTTGCACAAAACGCAAACAGAAACATTTATTTTGCAGGATTGAGTAAAACCATGGGAACATAAATGGATCAACGACCGTTGTACTTGGATGAATTTTGTACAAAAGTTATTGCTATCTTTTTTGTATATTCAGATTATTTCAGAAGAACAATGGTCTGTTAAAACTTAAACACAAAAAAAGGATAAAATGATGGTTTGAAAAGTCTTTCATCTTTTTTGTTGAAAAGAAAGAATATTGCTTTGGCTCCTGTAACTCATTTAGGAATTAGGATATAACAAGTACTTCTAAAAAAAAAATACTGTAACTGTATACTGTAGCATGCATCATCTTTTTGTTGAAAAGAAAGAATATTGCTATGGCTCTTTAACTCATTTAGGATATAACAAATAATTCTAAAAAATACTGTATAATGTAGTATGATAAACCATCTAAGTGCCCAATAAAGTCACAAAGCGCTCAAAGAATGATACAAGAATTTTATTTTTAACTGTTACAAAGCTAAGAAGTCTTGATGCAGCAGACTATAGAAAGCAACTTTTACACAATGACTATTAGTGCTTAATAAACTCAGAAACACAACATTTTCAACAAATGTATAAATTTCACATCTGTAGAACAGAGGTAAACTTTTTCCAACCCTCTTGTTACTTTTCATTGCAATTCGGGAAAAAATAGGAAAGGAGAAACTCTTCACACTTATTGTTCAAAACCGCTCATTCTTGCATTACATGTTTACTACTTTATCAACAACAAAAATTCGAGTAAATAAAAAGTTAAAGTATCAAATCAAGTAATAGTAACAACTTATAAACTGTATGTCAAACCTTATTTGCAATTGCAATTCAATTTAAAACATAATAGTGTTTATCTAAGTGTACAATATTAAATGGGGATACAGAATTCAAATATATATTATTTATAAAATACACACATAAACAAACACATAGTGGGCAAAATCAATTGATCGACAATTTACACAAGTGTATGAGCAATTAACAAAATGAAATCTGCAGATTAAACACTGTTGAATATTATTTTTATGATTCCTTATTCATGTAATAAGTGTAACCGCAAGAAATCCAAGATATTACAGAACTCAAACACAAGAATGTAAAGAAACGCAAACCCAGATACCAAAATCAAAAACCCATCAACATATGAAGTGGGTTTGCACAGAATCCGAACATTCTTTATTGAAAAGAAATATAAAAAAAGGGTTATTGTTGTATTTACCAAATCGTGTTCGAGAATGCTGATCTCATCAGCGGAGTTTAACTTCTGCATTGTTTTGTTTCGAAAAACAAAACCCTAGTGATGCTGTTTAAGGTTCTAATGAATGAATCCATTTATTAAGAAGAAAAACTTGGGCTAGATATGGTTACTTTTCGGTGGATATTGAAAAACCCCTTCCATATACGAAACGGTTCGTCACTCTCTCAAGAATCTCTCTCATTTATGGAACGTATATACATATAACTATATATATACATATAGATATAGATAGAAGGGAAGAAAGAAAGAAAGAAGGGGTGGTAGGGGGGTTGGGTTGGGGTGGAGAATGTTATAGAGGGTTACAGCTATGGTAAGGGGGTTCTTTATAGTTCTCATAGCACAAGGCTTTAAGCCATGCAGAGATGCTGATGCACAGAAGGGGGGGTGTGGCACCAAATTTCCCCTTTTCTATAAATAAATATTTATTTTTAGTCAGAAGAAATATGCCCAAAGTTTGTTGCTAAAAATGAAGAAAAACGGGGTTGTGTAACCTGAAAGTTGCACCAAGATCATTAATAAATTATAAAATTTTGTCATCCTAAAAGTAGTTTAGACGAAAAAAGTTTATACTGGAATATAAATATGGGAAATTACCAATAAAATTAATATAAAATTCAAATTTTGACAATAAAGGTAATGTAAAAACTTTAAGGCTAAGAAAGATAACATAAAATTCAAATTTGACAAAAAGGGGTATTGATGACTAATTAATAAGGTAAGTATTTAATTTTATGCTCTTTTTTTTGCTAAAAGAATAATAATATTTGATTATCTTTATTGGTCTAAAATTTGAATTTCATGTCATTTCCTGACCAAAATAAAATTTTACATCACCTTTCTCGGTAATTTTTTTTTACAATACATCTATATTATTATTATTATTATTATTATTATTATTATTATTATTATTATTATTATTATATATAATAAAGGAGAACATAAAAAGCCACATGGTGTGACCATGTTGCACCTAAAAAGATAAATACAATTTATAATTTTTAGAATAAAATAAAATAAAAGATAAATACAATTTCCTGCGATTCACTGGGAGTTGCATTTAAAATCTTGTGTTTGGTTCGCAGATTTCAGTAAGGTTTTAAAATCCCAAGATTTCTTAAATCTTTTCATTCTTTGTTATTTTAAAACCCTGCCCCCCCTAGGATTTAAATCCAGTTGCCTTACATTTTTCAGATTAGCAATTTTTTTCTAAAAGATAATGCAGATTATTTGAACAAAATCCTGAGAAATGCAAATGCTGCATAATGCAAATCTTTTGACAAAAATGCAAATCACAGAGAAAAAATCTGCGAACCAAACGTCCTCTAAGTCTTTTTATTTTATCAATTATCTAATTTTGTTATTGAAATGTATACCAATAATTTAGGATAAAACAAAATATATCAACAAAAAAGTTGAAAAATATGAAAGAAAGTTGAAAAGAAACATGCGTTCAATGTGTTACGTTACCAAAGTGAAGGTGGTCGGCGTCGCCTTCGTCGGGGGGTGGAGGCCGTCGTCAGGGGGCGACTGCAAGGGGAAAGGGGTTGCCCGTGTTTATGATTTTTTGGGGAGGAGGAAAGGAACATATTTTTTTGTTTGATATGATGTTATAAGATTTTGCTTTAATCCTTATCAAAATAATACATTTTTTTTAACAGCAAAGAGATAACTAGCCGGGAGCTACGACATTGTCATCACCCCCAAACTAGAAATCACAAATGATATAAATAGGACTAGCAAGCTGCTAGCAAAATTACACAAATCAATTACAGGAGAAAATTAAAACAATGATAAAGGACTAGAACACCATAAAGACCACAACAACGACTTACAGTTAACTCTATATTTTAGCCAAGTAAACAAGTTAGCTTGAAATTCATCCTTAATCCATGATGCAGAATGTTTCACACCATTGAATACCAGATTATTTCTCGCTTTCCAAATATACCAAACTAGACCTCCAATTGCGGCTACAAAAAATTTCCTTCTTTTCAATGAATTTCCAAGATCCAGCACCAAATCCAGCATATTATCCAAAGAATGATGCTGGGAAATCGAGATCTCACACCACGAAAAAAACAAGCGCCATAGTTCTTTACTAATTGGGCATGCGTAGAATAAGTGATCCACCGATTCTTCCTCCTGATTACAAAATGGACAGCTCACTACGGGAATATTTATCCCTCTTGAGGACAGATTACATATTGTAGGAATTCTTCTAAGCAGGAGTTTCCAAACAAAACAATTAAATCTAGGGGGCAACCAATTATTCCAAAAACAATTATTGATTTCACCTTCATTAGATAAACCGTCAATTAACTCTCTAAGAGATTTAAATGAATACTCCCCTAAAATGTCACCGTTCCATTTGCATCCATCATCCCCTACTGATAACACCACACCATGAAGGAGATTTTCCAGTTCAGCAACTTTACTCCCTAGCCCCACTGCCTGAATGTCAACATTCCATGCCCACAAAAACGAAGACAACCCACCTTGATTTTGAACCACCCTCATATTCACAGTACATGATTTACCAGAATCTACAACATAAAGCTCTGGAAAAACACAACAAAGTGGAGCATTACCCCACCATTTTTCTCTCCAGAATTTTATATTTCCTCCATCTCTAATTTCACGAGAGAATAGATCATCAAGATTTAAATTAAAAGAAGAAAGGGACAGACCTAATTTAACAATATTCAGCCAAACTCCATTGCATCTCCTATTTGCCATGTTACTTACTTCAACGCCATCTGATTTGTGTACGGTTGTGATTACCTTTTTCCATAAAGCATTATCTTCAAGTCTAAATCTCCACCACTATTTGATTAGAAGGGCCAAATTAGCTGCTTTCAAAGAACAGATACCCAGACCCCCCATATTTTTTAGGGGCAGTAGTTTTCTTCCAGTTGACCCACGAGATCTTAGCATTCCCAGATGTTGAAGTACCCCAGATGAACCGCCTACGCTGTTTGTCAATCGATTCAATAACCTTCATTGGAGCTTTATATAGTGACATAAAGCAAAAACGTTACATAGAATAATACATGATGAGATGTTTTTACCTCTGATTACCTATGACTATCAAACGCACTTATCATAAAACCTCTTACCGAATGAGAGGTTCACATATGATATGATCTATCAAACACACCCTAAAGATGACTAGATTATTTTTTTTGGGTTTATTATGAAAAAAATCATCATGTTTTCACGATTTTGTGTTTTCGTCCCTCAATGTTTTTTTTTTCAAAAAAATCCTCAAGTTAATATTTTTATTTAGTTTTGTGAAATTTGACTATTAGAGCCCGGTTATAATTAGGAATCAGGTTTTTCAAAACTGCAAAAACCGGGTTACCGACCATCAATTAATCAAATTTTATTGTCATGTATGTGTGTGTGTGTTATTAATGTGTAAAAATGAATTGAAGAATTAATTAAAAATCAAAGTGAAGATCGAGGTTGATCGATCACACACATAAACATACGTAGGAAACCTGACCAGTGACACCCAAAACAATGTCAACTATGAGATCCTAAATATAGCATGATGACGACGACGATAATTAATGAGTGTGTATATATTTATTGGTTTTTTGGCAAACCATTTTGAAGATAATTTTGTTCTTCATTAATTTGTGATTTCTAGATGATACGACAATTAATCATTATCAATTTCTATCCTTTAAAGTTTTGTTTTTTCTATCAGTCATATGGTTATCCACATGAATCATAAAGTAAGTTTAAATATACAAATCTTGTTGCCGAAGCTCTCAGTTTTTTTTTTTGAACAGCATAGAGAAATAAGCTAGGAGCTACGACATTGTCATCACCCTAAAAACCCGAAATCCCAATATTATTAAGAAAGCAACTAGCAAGATACTAGCAAACAAGAAGCAGAAATTACAACGAAGATAAAGGAAAAGAGCACCGTAAAGACCAAACCAAAAACTTACAATTAGCCATAAATTTTAACCAAGAAAACAAGCTAGCAAGAAAATCATCTTTAATCATCGAAGCTCTCAGTTAGTTCTACATTTTGTTGTTCAAAAAAAAAACTATATATTTGATTAAAAAATTATTTAAAAGTTTATAAATTTATTAGAAATAAATAAAGTTATTAAATGTTATAAACATAAAAAGTATTAATGAATACATATTTCAAAATGTGTTGGTTACTAAATAAAATATACAGATGGTATATAATATATAAACTAAATTTCAATTTATATCAATTAAAAAATATAAATATAAAGTTAAAAGAAATCATAAAAAAGCAGCTACTTTTATAAAGTAACTATTATTAAATAATAGAGTAAAGGACATTTTTGGTCCTTGTGGTTTGATGGTTTATCCGGATTCAGTCCCTTAACCATAATAAGGTCAAATTTCATCCCTATTTTGCTAATTTTGTGCCCTTTTAGTCCCTCGTCCGTTAAACTTAACGACACAACCGTTAAATTTGTAAGAATGACATTTTTACCCTTTTCATTGAGACGCTTTTAGTCCCTATGGTTTTATTATTTATCCATTTATAGTCCAACATTTATTTTATTTTATTTTATCTTTATAATTATATTATTTATAGATATACTTAATTCATTATAAACACACTTATTTTATTTATAAATATAGTTATGTTTTAATATTTTATTTACATTTACTATTGTTCGTATTATATCTAAAATTTAACTTTTATTTTAATTTAAATATATATTTCTTTACTAATTTATTTAAAGTTCATCTTCTTTATTAATTTTAATTTTTATAATATTATTGTTGACATCTATATATGTAAATTTGTTAGTTGTGTTTAAGTAAATATAATATCGTCGATACTTTTCCTTTCCAAAGTCACTATTTCTTCAAGTATCTTCCAACCTAATCAATTATCAACACATAAATTATATTATGTGTTGGATATATATATATATATATATATATATATATATATATATATATATATATATATATATATATATATATATGTTCAAGTGAGTACTACCTACTACACAGCGCACCCGAAGGTATCACTCGTAAAATTATTTTTTTAAAATTGTTTTTCACAAACATGTTTTAATTAACATTACATAGATAATATGTGAATTTCACGCAAATTCGAACACTCTAAGTGCATGAAATCACGCACCACATATATGCAAAATTATGTAAGTGTGCGTTCACATCATTTTTTAGGAGCTAGAAAATGTGAATGTATGTGAAATTTACATATAATCTTCATAATGTTAATTAAAACATGTTTATGAAATAAAAAATTAAAAAAAAAAGTTTTTTAAAGGTGGTAGCTTCTGGTGCGCTGTATAGGTAGTGGTACTCCCTCAAACCATATTCTACATATATATATATATATATATATATATATATATATATATATGTGTGTGTGTGTGTGTGTGTGTGTGTGTGTGTAATATTTTAATATTTTACTCCCTCAAACCAATGTCATTATTTCTTCAAGTATATTCACATATGTATATAATTTATGTGTTGATAATTAATTAGGTTGGAAGATACTTGAAGAAATAGTGACTTTGGAAAGGAAAAATATCGACGATATTATATTTACTTAAATACAACTAACAAAATTACATATATAAATGTCAACAATAATATTATAAAAATTAAAATTAATAAAGAAGATGAACTTTAAATAAATTAGTAAAGAAAACATATAGTTTTAATTAAAACTAAAGTTAAATTTTAAATAAAATACGAACAATAGTAAATGTAAATAAAATATTAAAATATAAGTATTTATAAATAAAATAAGTGTGTTTATAATGAATTAAGTATATTTATAAATAATATAATTATAAAGATAAAATAAATGTTGGACTGTAATTGGGCAAATAATAAAACCATAGGGACTAAAAGCGTCTCAATGAAAAGGGTAAAAATGTCATTCTTACAACTTTAACGGTTGTGTCGTTAAGTTTAACGGACGAGGGACTAAAAGGGCACAAAATTAGCAAAATAGGGATGAAATTTGACCTTATTATGGATAAAGGACTGAATCCGGGTAAACCATCAAACCACAAGGACCAAAAATGTCTTTTACTCTAAATTAAATATATCTATAAATAATATAATTATAAAGATAAAATAAAAAATAAATGTTGGACTATAAATGGGTAAATAATAAAACCATAGGGACTAAAAGCGTCTCAATGAAAAGGGTAAAATGTCATTCTTATAAATTTAACGGTTATGTCGTTAAGTTTAACGGACGAGGGACTAAAAAGGCACAAAATTAGCAAAATAGGGATGAAATTTGACCTTATTATGGTTAAGGGACTGGATCCGGGTAAACCATCAAACCACAAGAACCAAAAATGTCCTTTACTCTAAATAATAACTATGACAAATAACAATATTATTATTGTATATTTTTTAATAATATTTAATACATATATTTTAATTTTATGTTCAAATAACTTTTATACAATCAATCATTTATTAAAAGTTATTCACGTAGTACGTGAGTTTATAAAAATAGTATATATATATAATAGAAAATACAAATGTCGAATGACATTACCATGTTTTATCTGAAAAGATAAAAATATTTTATTATTTTTAAGATAAAATAAAATAAAAGTTAAATATAATTTAGTATTTCTAAAAGTAGATATAAAATACAATTTCTTATTTTAATTGTCACTATTATGTTTAAGATAATTTTCAACTTGTGATGTTTTAATGACTATGCACCATGTATACAATTTTAAACTTTAAAAAAAGAATTTACACTATAGTTGATTTTCACAGAATATGCATGTGTATAACTTACCAATAACCAGGCATAAAAGTAAAATAAATACTTATGTGTTTTCTTTTCAATGATTTAATTGAAATATAGTTAATTACAAAATAAAATCTACAAACACATAGACATTTACAAAGTATATAAAATAAAACGACGTCAGTTTCAAGTAAATAGATATTATCATAGATAACATTTCACACCGTATTCAATAATTATCAAATAAAGTTCATTCTTACACATCAAATGGGATTAGATCGGGTGGATCATTATTGAATCGAATGATCATTGTCATTCGTTTTAGAACCTAAAATATTTAAGAATTTTGACAAAATTACATAAATGGTCCCTGTGGTTTATATGAAATTACGGTTGTGGTCCCTGAAAGAATTTTATTACACCACTAGTCCTTAAAATCGAAAAGTTGTAACATTTTGGTCCCTGAAACTAACTGCGGTTAACTTGATCCGTTAGTTTTAGGGGCATTTTCGTCCTTTTGAATTTCAGGGACCATTTATGTACATATCATACTTTCAGGGACCAAAATGTTACTTTCTTTTTATAGTTTAATTTAATTTTTCATAGTTTTCACATATATATTTAGTATTTCTTTCTTTTTATAAATTAATTATCCAAATATAACATTTTATTTTTTATTCCTTTTGTTTTAATTATTAATTTTTATTTGTATGTTTATTGTTATTATTAATGTTAGCTTTTTTTATGTATTACTATAATTATTTATTTAAGATTATATATCATATACATGGATCATTTTTATTCAATTATTTATTGAGAATCCAAATCTTTCTATGTTCTTTTTTATTCATTTAAGAAAAATAAAAACTAGTTGTAGTTTTTTTTTCGTTCGGAAAATCTAAAATCGAAATGATTCATTTCTTTTATCTATTCAAAAAAGTTCAAAATAAGGACGTGTTGAAGTTTTTTCATTTGGAAAAAGAATAAAATCAAAATGGTACGTAATTTCTTCATTGCAAATAGTTAATAAAATTTTTATTTCTAAAAGGTCTGAAAAAATCAAGAATTAGAATGGTTAATCGCTTTTTTGTAAAAAAATTAAATTCCGAATGATTTGTTGTTTTTTATTAAAAAAAAATCGTAGTTTTATTGATTTTTTATCTACGTTTAATTAAAAATAAGAATGATTTTTTTGTTTGAAAAAATCAAGAATTGGAATGGTTTATCGCTTTTTAGTAAAAAATAAATAAATTAAGAATGCTTATTTTTTTTATTTTAATTTTTTGATCAAAAAACGATGAATCATTATGATATTTGATTTTTTTCAAACAAAAAACCATTCGAATTTTTAATTAAACGTAGATAAAAAAATAAATAAAACTTCAATTTTTTCAATAAAAAACAACAAACCATTCGAAATTAAATTTTTTTTTACTAAAAAACGATTAACCATTCCAATTCTTGATTTTTTTCAAACCATTTAAAATTAAATTTTTTATCAAGTATTTGCAATGAAAAAACTACGAACCATTTTGATTATATTTTTTTTCCAAACGAAAAAAAGCTTCGACACTTCCTTATTTTGAACTTTTCTGAATGGATAAAAGAAATAAATCATTTTGATTTTAGATTTTCCGAACGAAAAAAACTACAACTAGTTTTTATTTTTCTTAAATGAAAAAAAGAATAGAGAAAGATTTGGATTCTCAATAAATAATTGAAAAAAATGAACCATGTATATCATATATAATATTAAATAAATAATTATAGTAATATATAAAAAAGCTAACCTTAATAATAACAATAAACATACAAATAAAAATTAATAATTAGAACAAAAGGAATAAAAAATAAAATGTTATATTTGGATAATTAATTTATGAAAAGAAAGAAATACTAAATATATATGTGAAAACTATGAAAATTAATTAAATTGTAAAAGAAAGTAACATTTTGGTCCCTGAAAATATGATATGTACATAAATGGTCCCTGAAATTCAAAAGGACAAAAATGCCACTGAAACTAACGGCTTAAGCTAACCGCCGTTAGTTTCAGGGACCAAAGTGTTACAACTTTTCGATTTTAAGGACAGTGGTGTAATAAAATTCTTTCAGGGACCAAAACCGTAATTTCATATAAACCATAGGGACCATTTATGTAATTTTGTCAAGAATTTTTGTACTAATGTTAACAATCAAATAAATAAATCTACATTGATAGATGTTAGAATTGCTTGATGTGACATATTTAACAACATGAAAATTTGAATTAGTATTTATTTATTTATTTATATAATGTTTTACGGTCATTATAAGATCAAAGTTGATTAAAAACAGTTGTCTAATTGTCTAAAAATTATGTAGTCATAAATTCTCTTCATGTTTAGATGGTGTTTGTTTTTTAAGAGTACAAATGTTTACAATTTACATTTCAATTCAAGTGTCTAACCGAATTAGATATTGAAGTTTTGATAAGTGATAAGAAACAAACACAAATAAGGCCTTAGTCATTCCCTCATCTAGCCTTCTACGAGCCTCCATCTTCTTGGTATTCCAATTTTCTTGTGTCATTTCTATCGTTTTTAGCCATCGGCTATAGTTCTTCACTTCCTCACCCTCTATATATCTATTTTCCGAACTTCACTACATTCAGTTTCATAGTTCTTATGATTTACTAATCATGTCTACTTTACCTCTTATACCATTTCTTAATCACATGTTTTAAAGCCAACTTTTACTTATTATAGGATTAACTAGTTTATTAACCCATGTATTACACATAAATATTTTAATTGTTATCTTTTTCTTAAAACTATATAAACTTAAAATTGAAAAAAAAAACTAATATGTTCATTAATAACTTTTAAATTTATTATCATTATTAAAATATCTTTTAAATGTTGTTTGTTGAGATTTTAATGAATATAAATATAGATTCATTAATAGTAAAAATAGTAATGTACACTTGGCAAATCCTCGTTAAGCCAATAGACATTCTATTCAAACAAGACATGATATTTGGTTACTACTTTAATAGAATAGATAGATTTAGAACTTAAAAATAAGTCGAGTTTTTATCGAGTAATTCGAGCTCAAGCTTTATAATGGCCCTTCTCGTGATTTTATCGATCTTTTCAAGTATTTATATTTATATAGCTATGGACGCAACATTAATCCAATTCTTATGGACTTCAAGCTCTAGTCAAATATCTAAAAAATTACCTCGAAATGATTTTATTAATGATAAGATTATAGACATTTTCACAATTTTCAAGCGAACTCGATTCAAGCTGATTTTTTCTTATACTTAGCTTGAACTTACATCCTGTAACTTGTGAAACTATTGAATTCGAGCCAACTCAATCCTAGTATAAGTTAGTGGAACCGAGCTCAACTCGTTTTCAACCTTAGTTTGGCATATACCTATTGTGCGTGCGCGTGCGTGTGCGCATGCGCATATACATACATGTTTCAAATTGGTTAACCTTGTCATTTAGTTTTCGGTTTACTTCGTATGCCTTTTTTCCTTGTTTAAGAGGTAATGAACTAAGGATTATGGCGTTTATGGGGACAAATATCACGTGTCTTCGACTTAAATTGCATATTTTTAGTTTATATCACGTGTATATTTTCAATTTAAATTCTCTTACAAAAATTTGATTGAGTTTTAGTCTCATCCACTAATATAACTTTTTAAAGAAGGTTTTGGGCTTATTCTCCCTAAATGGATGTTTGGGCCTCTGAGCATAGAAACTGTCCTTTTATGAAAAGTCATAAAGGCGCTCTTAGTGGCCCACTAAATTATACCTTAGAGCCCATTTGACTTTTTAACCAGCCCAAGTCTATTGGTAAATACAACTATTCAAGTCTCCAACTCCATGGGCCATGGCAAACCGACAGCCTAAGTCAACATTTAATTTTTATTTAGTTGTTGCGAGCTGAAGTGCCATATATGCAGTTCTTTTTTGATGGCTTAGTTTCTTCCCCCTTTAACGACGGGGTGTGCAACGGTCTAAAATCGGACAGAAACGAAAACCAAAAAATTAGAAAGGAGAACAAGTCTGAAATGTATAGGTTCAGTTTTGTTCCGGTTTGGTTCCTGTTTGCTCCCAATTTTTATTGACTTTTACAATGAAAAAATGTAAAACCGAACTGGACCGACCGAACCGAATATTAATTTTTGCGAATGTTGTGGATTGAGAACTGAACTGAATATGATTGGTCCGATCTCGACTCGGTTTATTGGTTCACTGGTTTGGATCGTTGAATGCTCACCCTGATGACATGTACTCCATCAGTATAGATTTTTTTGTGTTACTGTTTTTTTTAATGGCAGACTAACCTACTCCTAAACTACACTTTTGCCCAAAATGTGGACTTTAACTTACTTTTACCACCTAAAAAAAACTTACCTCCGACGGGAGTTGAATCCGTGACCTCACACTTGCACATCACCCATCATACCAGACTTTTTAGTTTTAATGATTAATTTAAAAGAACTTTTTCATAAATAAATTTCTTCTTTGGGTCTAAATCTTTCTACTATTACCAATAAGAGCAGCCAAAATATATACAAACATAGCTTGTCTAAAGTAGTGTAATAGCTAAATTACAAACTAATTAACAACCTACCTACAACTACGAGATAGAAAAAACGAAAACTAAAATCCTCATATAATGCTAAAAAATATTCACAGAATAGTTTCTTTAATACTTCTTCTCAAGTTGGAGCATGAGGATTTCGAATGCTTAACATGCAAAGTAAAGAATTTCATCACTAACAAAATGACAATCGATCTCAATGTAATTGGTGTGTTCGTGAAATACTGAATTGAAACCAAGGTGTATCTTCTTGTAAAACTTTTTCTTGAAGGTCTCTTTCTAAGAATGTTGTCTGGTGGAACTTCCATTTATTGGCGGTGAAAACTGTTAATGAAGTGTGTATCGTGACCATCTTGGCAACATGTGCAAATTTTCTCGTTGTAGTCAAGTCCTTCAACTTGAGTATCTCCATGAATTACTAACGGAGCTTTATAGCGTTCGATTGTCCAATCAGAGTTGTACTTAATTTTATAAACCTACTTTGATCAAATTGTCTTTTTGCTTGGTGAAAGTGCTTCAATTGTCCATGTTTGATTCTAACCTGTTTAATATATATTTGTCATATTTTTGATTTGTTATAATTTTAATTTGAATTGTTTATATATAGAATGTAAATACCCAATTTTGATACTTAAACCATTTTACCCAAATTACCAAACTCAGTTAACCCGTTTAAACTAATTTGTAGAGGATTTCATTTTTTATACCAAAACGAATAACCCATTTAAACCCAGGGGCGGATTTAATGAATAATGATGGGTGTCACTCGACACCGATAAATTTTCAAAATACTGAGGTACGTATTTATCGAAAACCCGAGTGACACCTAAGATTTTTTTAGTGACACCTACGAAAAATTTATAAAATTATAACAAACGTATTTAATTTACATTTGTTGTTTTTATTACTTAAATTATTAAAATAATACTGAGTTTTAATTAAAAAAATTAAAAAAAAGCCCAAGAGAATATAAAAACATTAAAGAATGCTAATCAAGTCAGCTCAAAAGACCGAAAGATTTTAAAAAACCCAAAAAAATCAGTCCAAACCTAAAATCTAAATCACTTTCTGCTTTCATCCCACGCTTCAACCTTACGGAAATATTTACTTATTTCAGAAAATTAGGTCAACGAACAAATTAAATGTTAAGTGTTTGTTTTTTAAGTTTTTTTTATCAATTGTTAAACTTATTTGTTAATTTTTTTAAAAAAATTAGGAAAATAGACAAAATTTTGACAAGATTTAGATAAAGACTCGAATGCAACAATTGTAAAATTTTAAAACTTACTATACTTATTGGTTTTAAGTTTTAATGGTATTTGTATTATGTACTTTTTTAATTACAAATATCTTGTTACTTGTTAATTTTGTGTTGGCAACCCGTTTCGGTGACCCGATCCGTCTTAGAATATATTTTGAAAATCTAAGTATTAAACTTACTTTAAAAAAAGTGACACCGATAACGAAAATTCCTGGATCCGCCCCTGTTTAAACCCAAACCGAGTAACCTAACCCGAAACTGATAAACTCATTCCCTTATTTGGTTCGGGTTCGGGTAGCTAACCCACAAACTCAAACTCGAATAACCCGATACCTAATTATCCCATCCGAATAACACCCTAATTACGATCTAATATAAAAAAAGGTAAAATAAATTTATCTTAACTTGTAAGTTTATATTTGAGAAAATTTATTAAATATTTATAAATGATACATACACGGTTGTAAATATATATTAAGGACAAAATAAATATCATTATCAATGTTAGAAATTTTCTTAAATATTTAGGTTTAAGGAAACTTTCACATTACGATGCATATATATAGAGTACGTACCGTTACCGTTACTTGGTAGAAAATTAAAATGCATCTTTTAGAAAATTCAAAAATAAATTGACTTGGCTTGTACAGGGTTTATATATGCATATATGGGGTGATGTGATGGTGTGTCTTGTGCAAAATATGAAGTCGAATCAAGAGACCACAAGTAGGGTTTATTTAATATAGTCTTTTATCTATTTTTATAAGTTAATTAAGTGTCTTAATTGCTTAATTATTAACCAAACACAGTATGTACGTACGTACAATTATTGTAACAACACGTACTATACGTCATGCATCAAGTTCATATGATCGAAAAGGTTTAATAGCAACATGTTCGGATGTTGCATGTAATTATATATATAGGGGTTTAATGGAAAACCACCATGCACATGAAAACTTGTGAAAACCGCACTGCACCACCACAAATGCATCAAATTCCCCGCATGATGCATCAAAATCCCGCGTGATGCATAAAATTTCCCGCGCGATGCATCACCTTATTTACGATCATGTCACCGCGTTTTTCATTAAATGCACCAAATCGGACGGTATGCGTAGGTTTCCATAGTTTTCAGGTGCATAGTGGTTTTCCATTGAACTCACCCCTATATATATATATATATATATATATATATATATATATATATATATATATATATATATATATATATATATATATATATATATATATATATATAGGGTCGGGATCAATGAGGTACCATGTTAGACTGGGAAACCGGAGTCCACCCATATTTGGTTATATGTTTAAAAGGGTAATATAGTCAATTAGATTTATATTAAATAATAGATGACAACTAATAATATAATAGTTTCCTTAATTATAGGGATTTACTTCCATAACATACATATAAAAAATTTCAAAATGGGTTTTAATGAACATGTTCAATCGGATTCGACAATGAGTTTTAGTGAACATGTTCAATCGGATTCGACAATGGGTTTTAGTGCACATGTTCAATTGGATTCGACATATGAGTTTTAATGAACAACTGAACATGTTCAACTGGATGTGTCAAATAAATGTATTTATTATTTTCTTCAAACCGTTCGTGAAGGTTCAAGTTCATTTACACGTTATTGAACATGTGCAGTTGGAGTTTATTGCGTTTTTTGTCGCTGTTATCTGTTTTGATGATAAACCAATATTGACGGTATTGAACATGTTCAATCGTGGTTTATAGAGTGTTATCATTGCACATGTTCAGTATTAGTGTAATAAATGATATTAACTAAAATGGAGATCTTCATGAGATACACGAAATCTTTGATTATAATTTAAATTTTTTGATACCATTTTTACCCCAACATTAATTAACGTGGGAAAGAATTTTAAACAAAATTTATATTATATTTTAATGATTTTAATAATAAATGATTGGTTATAAATGGTTTCCCGATACCCCAGTCTAATATAGTACCTCATTGATCTTAAATATATATAGATCCTCTAATTAGGGAGTTACTATATATACATTGAAACATATATATTCATGTAACATGCTAGGTCGTCTAATGTCTTCTTTTATCATTGAATGCTAAATTGTGTGTGTTTTTTATTACAAGACATAGACTCGAAATGGAGTAGTCATTTTGATTTAAATTTTTTTTAACGACAAACTGACCTAGTCTTACTGCTAGACTATTTATTTGCCCCAAATGCCCGGGACTTCGGAACTTAGTTTTACCACTTACACGCAAACTTGTTTCTGACGTGAGTGAAGTCGTGACCTCTCACTCGCATATCAAGACGCTAGCTTGATATTTATATCAAAAGTGAAAATGTACTCTACAATTGGTTTTTATGTCAATCAAAGTCTCAACATCTGTCTCACTAGCTATAAATGTTGAATGTGATTATTTTCAGAGGTTTTCAATGGTCAATGCTACATGTACCTATACCTATATATTGTCAGTAAATAAATGTGGACACAAAACTAACTACTAACTAGTCAATATAAATATTTTCGATAATTTTATTAATATATATACACACACATACATAGAGGGGCAATGGAAAACCAACATACATCAGAAAACCTTGGAAATCCTCCATGCACCACCACAAATGCATCACAATTCCCACGTGAAGCATCAAATTCTCGCGTGATGCATCGACTTTCTGCGTGATGTATCACCTGATCCAATGACTATAAAGTGGTTCCCGAGTTTTCCGATACATATAGGTTTTGCATTGAAGCCACCTCTATATATATATATATATATATATATATATATATATATATATATATATATATATATATATATATATATATATATATATATATATATATATATATATATATATATATATATATATATATATATTAATTACAAAAGAACATGGAGGAGGACACTAAATTCAATACCTTTAACATTCACATTTATTGAATTGAATCTATTTTTTCATGCCAACTTGCTCATGTCAGGCAGGCTTAATTTGTATATTTCAAGTGCATATATGGTCGAACCACACCCACAAATTAATCGCCTTGGATAGCCACTAGAAATGGGAACCAAACTATGTATCTATCATTCCTTCATATTTTCATACATAACAACATACATGTAACATACACACCAATAAAAACCAAAATAATTTCAATTCCCATGTTGAATCTAAAATAATTAACCACAGAAATTATATTTAAGATCGTCGAATCAAGAAGACCAAATTAAAGGTACTTTATATAACATTTTTAAGGGGTTATCTGATAAGATTTAGCTTACCAAGAAAAATAACCTGAATTGTAACAACTCGCTAATAAGTTTGTCAACGAGTTGTTAAAATTTGCTGATACGCTTGTCAACGAGCTTAATTTCTCAAGAAAACAACTCATTGATTACATTAGCAGCAATTCTTGTTGCTAAACGTAAACATCAGCTATAGCTTAGCAACAAACCTTAACATCATTTGCAATTTTTACAGAACGTTCATTAAATTGTGCATAATTCAGCACATAAAGTGATAAGTTGTACAATCTTGAAGAAATTTCGATTGAGAAATTCATTAAATGGCACATAAATGAAAACAATGGTTAAAGTATAAGGGGGAATTTGGTTCAAGAATTTTTTGTGATTCATTAGAATTTGCATTTAAAATCATGTATTTGGTTCACAAGAAAAAAAATTTAGACCTTAGATCTTAGAGGGAAGTCCACCTCTTAAATTTTAGAGGTTTTAACATCTTAATTCTGAAATGTAACAACAGTCTGAAATTATTTAGATATTGTTTGTTTTTTTAAACAGTTTAAATATCTGATGTCTGAAATCACATCTGAAATTTAATAGGTGACCTTAATGTTCGAAGTGTGAAATCACATTTGAAATTTAAGTGTTGACATTAAAGCTTGAATTCTGAAAATTTGGGACTAATAATTAAATTATATTTTATATAACTACATGTTAAAATAATTTATAATTTTAATTAATTATATGAGTAAATAAATTTAATTAATGTAATTATATAATTATTTTTAATTAACTAGATTGAACTTAATATTTTATTTAAATAAAATAGTGATTTAATTTAGAAAAAATTTCAGACCTTAATTTCAAATTTCAGATAGGATTTCACCTCTTAAATTTAGACCCAAATTTCAGTGGTTTTAAGATATCAAGCCTGAGATGTAACAATAAGTCTAAAATCACCTAAGATATGAAATTCACACAAGTCTGAAGTGTATATATCACTTAATATCCGAATTTTAAGATTTAAGATGAATTTAGATCTGAAATTATCAAAATAAACGAGGGCTTAATCTGAAATCTATTTAAGTGTGAAACAAAACAAAGAGTTTTAAATCACTTAAGATTTGAAATTTAAAATTTAAAATTTAAAACGAATTAATATTTGAAAATGCCAAAACAAACGCCTTAAAAACCCCACACACAGACACACACACACACTCTATATATGTATGTGTGTATGTATGTATGTATCCAAAATAAGCCAATTTAAGTAAACATTTATAAAATTATGTATTTAACCACAAAAATATTCAATTTTATATATTAAAATCAAAAACTTTACAAGTTAATAAGTCTGACTAATTGTTAATAAACCTAACTATATAAGAGTCATTTTTAGGATGAAATCTTAATTATTGAGAAACACTGTACAAGTACAACTGTTTGTCATAAATTTACTGAGAACGGGCCGGGCCCTGTTGTGAATTAATCTCCATATTGCTCTTTTTAAAGCTAGCTTGTAGTGATCAATCCTTTGTTAATTATGATGTTCAAAACCCTTGAATCTTTAATTCATATTGGATGCTATATATAAGGAAAAAAAAAAGATCAAAACACGAAATTTACTGGTCAAGGTCAACACACAACTGTTGGGTTTTTTTTGGCTCAATGCAAATAGTCCGAAACAAAAAAAATCTGCTAAAATCGGTTCGCTTATTAAAGAACCCGTAGGTTTGTAACCGGTTTGAATATATCTGTTTCAAAAACCGGTTCGATTCGGGTTGGACCAGTTCGGGTTGAGAAACCGGTTTGAGCCAATTTAAAAAACTAGCGGTTTTTTTTTTTGTAAAACTAGTACGTTTACGTTCGAATACGAATTATATTTGATGATGAAGCTTTTTATAATTAATAAAAAATGTAAGTTTGATATTTTTAGTTAATAAAATTTCAAGTTTTTAGTAAATTTTAGTTTATTTAATAAATTTCAAGTTTTTAGTAAGTTTTAGTTTATTTAATAAAATTTAAAGTTTTTAGTAAGTTTTTAGTTTATTTAATAAAATTCGAAGTATTTAGTTATGTTTTAATAAGTTTTTAGTAAAATAAAATGTTTGAATAAAGTTTTTAGTTTTAAAAGAGTGTTTGATGGAATTAAAAAAAAAAAGTAAAAACGATCCAAACCGGTTCGACTGGTTTTCCAACCCGAACCGAATGGGTTAGGTTTGAGTTTTTTCTTCCCCAAACTAGTTTCAACCCGAACCGATTTTTGACTTTTAATCCGAACCTGCCCAGTTTTCAAACATAAACCAAAAACGGGTTTTATTCACCTCAAAATGCAAATATGCAATGAAAAGGACCATGCATGATGGTTACATTTGGAACATAAATTCTCTATGTTCCATCGAACATGCGATGTCTCTTTCTTATATTTTTGTTTACTTGTGATTTTCCAAGAGAGAAGTTAAATATACGTGACATAAATTTTTGGATCCCATTTATAATATTTTCTGATGGGTTTCCATTTGATACAACATTTTTTTTTATTTAATTATTAAATAACAAAGTGATTCAATAAATTTGTTTTTTGATACAATATCTCTCACAGATATTTAACTTCTCATTCCATCTGTTTTATATATAGACTTAAGTTATCGTGAGAAACCAAATATATCTTGAGAAATGTAAGAAACACTATGATTTATAAATCTTGTATATTGATTCACTTATTTTTGAATGTGTGATTTATTGTTTATAAATTCAAAAACTAATGAATTAATATAAAAAAAGTAATGAATTGTTGATTTTCTTTAAATATGAAATTTATGATTAATTAGTTCTATATTCAAAAAATGACGAATTAATATGTAAAAAATTAATCATATGTTTCCCACACTTTTCAGAATATATTTAATTTCTCATTTGACCCTATATAATGCCATTATGCATGAATGCCAATGTCATGCCATTTTAAGAGGTGGTGTTTGCCAAATGTCATGCTCGGTACTGAGATGGGTGGGTACCCCTTAGTATTTGTAGTTACCTCATTCTTGGGTTATTAAATTATACTACAAAATAACGTACGTACGTAGATTGAATTAAGTGCTACTAAATAAAGAAAACGACAATTAAACTTTTCATGTTCTTTCAAGTACCCCATGATTGTAAAGGAAACAACCAATTCGCATTAAAGGTTTACATTGACTTGCAGAACTACCTATATATCTACACCTTCAACGTACATACGTACTCCATACAAGTGAAAAATCAAGATGGCATTCATAACAGACACACTAATATTTTCTTTTCTATAAACATATTTTAATTAATATTATAAAAATGATATGTAAATTTCACATACATTCACATACTCTAGCTCCTTAAAAATGATGTGAACATACACTTACATAAGTATGCGTATATGTGAACGTACATTTATGTGATGCATGATTTCATGCACTTATAATGTATGAACGTACGTGAAATTTATATATCATCTGTGTAATGTTAATTAAAACATGTTTATGGAAAATTTTTTTCAAAAAAATTACTTTTAAGAGTGATATCTTCTTGTGCGCTGCGTAATAGATGATACTCACTTGAACACACACACACAGATTTATATATATATATATATATATATATATAGATGGGATCATTGCAGAACCTAAATTTAGTGTAGAACTGTAGAACCAATATCGTCCATAGATTAGAATAATCTAATGGTCTTGATTAAAAGAGTTAAATTTGAAATTAGTGAAAAAAAGATTGGTAATAGTGATATTTTAATTCGTGGAGGGGTAAAAAAGGAAAAGATTGGAAATAGCAAAAAGATTGACATTAGCAAAATAAATATCTTTTTTCTTTAAATTAAAATAACATTAATATTATTAATTTTAAATCAAAAAAATTATACCATAAAAACGAGAATTTTATACTCTTTAAAACGAGACCGGTCATGATATATTTTTTTCGAAAAAATTTTACGTGTTTATTTTTCGTAAAAAAAAAATTACCCAGACCACGATGCAATATATCATGGTGAGATAATGAGATCATTCGATATCGAATGAACACTTTGATATCGTATATTTAACGTCAATGCAACACTGCATATACGCTCATTATTAACAGAGCTAAAATAATAGTCACAATTAGTAGTCAAAGTTGGTGGATTTAACGAGAGCGGTTATGATATATATTTTTTATTTTTCGTAAAAAAAATTTACACAGACCACGATGCAATATATCATGGTGAGATCATGAGATCATTCGATATCGAATGAACACTTTGATATCGTATATTTAACGTCAATGCAACATTGCATATACGTTCATTACTAACAGAGCCAAAATAATAGTCACAATTAGTAGTCAAAGTTGGTGGATTTAACGAGAACGATAGTGATATATACTTTTTTATTTTTCGTAAAAAAATTTTTACCCAGACCACGATGCAATATATCATGGTGAGATCATGAGATCATTCGATATCGAATGAACACTTTGATACCGTATATTTAACGTCGATGCAACACTGCATATACGTTCATTATTAATATAGATAAATAATAGTCAAAATTAGTAGTCTAAGTTGGTGGATTTAACGAGAACGGTCATGAATATATTTTTTTGAAAAAAAAAATTACGTGTTTATTTTTCGTAAATTTTTTTTATCCATACGACCATTCGATGTCGAATGAACACTTTGATATCGTATATTTAACGTCGATGCAACACTGCATGTCCATTATATTAAAAGAGTAAAAAAAAAAGTCAAAGTGGGCAGTCAAACTTGGTAGACTGCTATTAATTCAATGTTAATTGTATAATTACCATCTTATCCCTAGTGTTATATTATAATCTAATGGTTTAGATTGGTTCTATGGTTCTGCACTAAATTAAGGTTCTGCAATGATCCCAACCCTATATATATATATATATATATATATATATATATATATATATATATATATATATATATATATATATATATATATATATATATATATATATAATTATTAATAATAATATAAAAAACTCAACCATATACACATAAATGATAACTTTTATGTTCGGCAGACCATTATATTTAATTGATTTGCATTCAATGGATATTAAGTGGAACCATTAGAATAGTACGTACTATGCTATCGTTCATATACTTTTCAGTTTATAGAAAACCAAAATTGATTAAAAAATATATAACCAACAGAAAATAAGCAAGTATTGACCCCCATTTATTATATAAATTGCAATTTCATATCATACAAGATAAAAAAAACCAATAAAATAAGGTTGTTACCTCGCTACTAATTTTAGGCATAAAAATAAAAAAAATTATACGTTTTCATTTTAGTTACTTATTATAATATAGTATTACAAATAAAGATTGCAAACATATATAGATTTATATAAAAATGTAGAAATAAAAATAAAAAAAGTTAATTTAGAGCAATGGATATTATCTATGAATGATAAATCATCATCCATATCTAATCCATATTCATTCGGTCATTCCATATCTAATATTCATCAATATCCACTAATGACGGATCAAATTGGCCGGATGGATGATCGATCATCGGATTGATGAAATCCTATGGAAGCCTTTTGGATTGTGGCCAAATTTTTTTTTTTTTTTATTGATTTGAATATAATATTCTTTCTTTTTCATTAATAATAAATTGTGAGTCGACAGAGAATTGGAAGTGGGTGCCATTTGCCTTATGATGATATTTTGAATTATACAAGTGGTCAATAAAATGTGATATATATGGGACCAATTTCGTGCCTCTTCTAACATTATATGGCCCTAGCTAACTCCATGTTGAAATAATTTTTTTTGACCGGTAAACTTATTATATTATATATATTCAAATAGTCAGTTTTTTTCTTCCTTTAAAAGGCATTTCAAATAATCATTTTTAGATTGAGGGTATACCCTTTCCGTCCATCTCGGACCATCATGTCGGCAACACCACCCTAATCCTCTTTTGCGCCGCCACTCTACCAGTGTGTGGCACACCAACACCCTGTCCAACGAAGATTCTAAACATTTTCATGTTCAGATCGAGATAGAAGAAAAATGTCCTTTAATTATTTTTTAAAAAGTAGTGTAGACTATTATTACCCATTAAATTTCAATTAAATTTAGAGAGACAAAGACAGGCGAGAGAGAGAGAGAGAGAGAGAGAGAGAGAGAGAGAGAGAAGAGAGAGAGAGAGAGAGAGAGAGAGAGAGAGAGAGAGAGAGAGAGAGAGAGAGAGAGAGAGGAGGGGCAATTTATGTTGGAGAGGCCAAGAAAGGGGAGTTTGTTTTGGTGCCGCAATACTCGGGATGGTGTATGTTTCTGTCGGTGCCAATCCCATATGGGCACCCCGAATTGCAATCAGGATGATTACAAATCTTTCACTTATATCTCTTGTTTTGCTAGTTTTTCGCTAGCTTTTAATAAATTCAGTTGTTTGAAAAAAAATATTCACATAGTTATTTAGTTGATAATAACAATATTGTTTTATAATTCATACGACAAATGTATAATTTCTACATGTTTTTCCTATGTGATCGACTTAGTGAAACATGTAATTATGTCAACTTTCACCGCCCTATATATAGTGTTGTTATGGGTTAATCATGCAAAAGAAACATACGCTAATATATTGTTGTCTATCAAATTCTGAATCACATCTTAATGCAGAAGGATTTGTTTGATTGAAGACTTTAGACCAAATCAATTCTGAAAAGGAATTTATAAAACAAAGACATTTCAATAGTTTTTTTTCCCCAACTGAAGAACATGAATGAATTTAAAGGTGCCGAGACTTGAACTCGAGGCACCGAGTCGATCAACAGATCGACAAAACCCAGCAGCAAGCGAGTCCGTCCCGGACGAGCGATAAGTCCGCAGCAAGCGAGTCCGTCCCGGCCGCGAGCGATCCCGTCGGCTCGAGTGATATATTATATCATATTTGAAACTTCACTAGGAATATCATTAAATAGGGATAGATAAAGTCAATGGCTAACTTCATCCAAGAAAGCTTACAAACTTTTTGTGAGCAACAAACACTTAAGCGGCGACAATATTAGCAGCAACAAACGCTTTAGCGGCGACACAAAATGCGCACAACTTGACGTCGCCACTAATACCGTCGGTGCTTATGACCATATTTCTTGTAGTGAGAACATGGAGTGATAAAAACAATAATATCGCAAAGTAAAAGCATCATTATATGTGACATTTTTTTAAGAACAACAAATTAATATGTTTTAACGAGTCTCTGTTAAGTTACTGTCAGAAGTCAAAAATTACAACAACCAAATACAAAGTTTTATGGATAAGACTTTAATAGAAGATCGTATATCCAATTATACCAATAAATTCCTAGAAAGTGTTCTCCTAAAGTTTAAGTATACTAATAACATCTTGCTTTGAACTAAGAAAAATATATAAGAGATTTTGATAATTTCTCAAATGAAATTGGACAAATAAATAGTGGTACAAATATATAAGTTGAAGATCATTTGATATTTGGAACAATTAGATTCCTATTAAAGAAATATATAAAGGGAAGTTATTTAGAAACAATAGTAAGAGAGGAACAATGTGCTTCATGGTTCATGTTACATAGACGTATGGGCAGTTTGGAGTTGAAGAAACCAGATTCGTGCAACGGATGATGGGGATCCTCGAAATCATTGCAGCAAAAATATATTCCCGTCCATACAAAATTTGGCTTACTCTCGATGGAAATTATGAGAGATAGGGGGCTTGGAAGTAGGCAAAATTGGATTAAAAACCTACACAACATGGTGATCTGATGTACTAGCTATGTTTTCTATACCCACTCCACTTTTACCCACTCTTTTTTTGTCAAAAAAAGTGTCACTATAGGTGTCAAAATCTTTTACCTACACAATAAAAAGAGTGGGTAAAAGTGGAGTGACTATAGATATTTAGTGACTAAAAAAGTATGTGGGTATAGACCTCAAGTATTTTGTGACAAAATTTTTGTGTCACTTAAAAAGAAAAAGTGTGGGTAAAAGATTATTTTTTACCTACTCTTTTTATAAGTGTCACTAAAAGTAAGATATAGTGACACTTATTTTTGTGTCACTAAAAGCATGTGTCACTAAATGACACTTTGCTTGTAGTGGCTTTTTGATAATTTGTCCTTAAAATAACGAGATTTATGTTGTTTTTTCTAATAATGATCAAGAAATATTTAATGAAAAGCACTATAATCTAGATTGAGAATTCGCGCTTGTCTTGATAGCACGAACGTTAGTAGCAGGGATGATCAATTCTTATTTAAGGATAGTATTTCTATCACGTTTTTAATTTTGTTGTTTATTTTCGATGTCGTTTGTCTTGTTTGTATCTTCAAATTCTCCAACACTTTGTTGTATATATTATTATTTGATTGCTTTTTGATCGGTTAATTAATAATAAAAAACATTTGCCTGATGATAGAATTTTTTTTACATAATTCAAAATTTATTTCTTTTTAACATTTTACCGTACAAAAGTTAAAAACTGAATACCTAAAAGGTAGACCTGTGGATAAATAAATTTTGATCGATCTGTATTTCTGAAGAATCATTAAAGTCTCTACCAAACAAAATTGAATTCCTGTATTACAGTTGCCTATTTATAATTTATATAAGCGAGAAGAGAGCCTAGCTACCATTAACAAGCAAGAAGCTTTCACAAGATTAAAACCCTAATTTGATGATGATGATGATGAAGGTGATTGTAGTAATCTTGGCTGTGCTAGCTGTACATGCACAAGCTATAGACGTTCCAAAACTAAGACTTATTGCAGCCAAGAACAAAGTGTCTTGCATTTACGTATTTGGCGACTCAAGTGTTGATCCTGGTAACAATAATCACCTTGAAACTGACCAAAAGGTTAACTTTTTACCCTACGGGAAAGATTTCTACGGTGGTCGTCCCACTGGACGGTTTACAAACGGAAGACTTGCCACAGATCTCATTGGTATATATACATATATCTTAATTACGTACCCTTGCTTTTAACCAACTGTTTGCTAATTAAATCAGTTTTTTTTTTTTTAAATTTCATTGGGTTAATTTGATCTATCTGTTGTTTTCCAGCGGATGCATTGGGTCACACCAAAACTATACCAGCTTATCTTGATCCGAATTTGACGAATGTACAGCTTGTTAATGGTGTTAGTTTTGCGTCTGGTGGTTCTGGTTACGATGAGCTTACAGCCAATCTCTCAGTAAGCATAATTAGTGCATTTGATCTTTGCTATTAATATTAATTAGATGTTTATATATATTAGTTTTCATGGTTGGTTGGTTGTTGTTTTTTCATGAATTGGAACTACGTACAGAACGTGATATCATTGTCAAAACAATTGGATTACTTTCGAGAATACAAGGAAAGACTAGGAAGGTTGGTGGGGAAGAAAAAAGCTCAGGAAATCGTCACAAATGGTGTGTTTTTATTGAGCATGGGTACTAATGACTTCCTACAGAATTATTACTTGGAGCCGATTCGTCCTAAACAATTCACCATACAAAAATATCAAGATTTCTTGATTTCTGCCATGGCCAAATACATTAAGGTCCTCTCTCTCTCTCTCTCTCTCTCTCTCTCACAAAATCAAAAAATAAAGATGGAAAAGATTAATTAGTCATGTTTAAATCACTGAAAAAAATAGTTTTTTTATCAATTAAATAATATTTTATCCTTACTTTACAGTTTACGTATCATACCGGCCAATTTTCTGAAAAATTACAAGCTAGTAAGAATGTCACAGCTTTTAAATAGACAGTTATCTTTGGTAGAGAAGTCGTTAGTAGCATAACATTATCAAAAAGTAGCATAACACATTTCAAAAGTAAACAATTTTTAAACAATTCACAATGGCCAGTACTTTCTGCCAATATCATGCATGCTTTAGTAATATATCTAAGAAAAATCTGATTTACGTACATCCCATAAAAGAGGGAAAAGAAACAATAGAAAGATAGAAAGAATGAGAGGTGACGTACATGTGAAATATATAGTTTTGAATAAGACAAAAATTATACAAGGATGTAAAAACTAAAAAATACAATGACTTAATCCATAAATTATGAAAATTCGTAGAGTTTTTGCAATATTAACCCTTACTTTAATATATAACCATTTATAATTGATATGGGGATTAAAGAATTGGACAAATCGTAAAGATGAGTACAAAATTTGGTTTTTTCAATATTAAATCATATAATTAATTAAATAGTATTATTGACTAAACATATATCAAGTTTAGAGATTCAATCACGAATAAAACAAATTGTTGAGGTTTTTCAATATTGATTAATACTAACGTTAGGTGGGTTTTAAACATTTAGGAGGTCTTTGATATAATAGAAAGGAAATGAATGATTTTTATACTATAAACCATAAAAATAATGATAATCATATCAATTGATTACATTCTTCCTCATTAAATTTACTCTTTATTTAATTCTCTACATTTTGATAAATAAATGAAAGAAATGATTTTTTAACATTTATTTATTTGTTTGTGTTATCATTAAGAGAATCCAAAAGGAAAAAAAAAACAATCAAAACTTGACATTCATAACTGTTATTTCCTTTTATTTTCCCCTTTAATTTCCTATCAAACATTCCTTAGAGTGGCGGGTATACCTTTCCGAAGGGAATTGGCCTTGCCACATGGCAAGGAGGCCGGCAACTACACCGCCCCCCATCTCGGCCCCGCCTGGCTTGCTCCCCGCACGGCCCTTTCGATTCACCCTTCTTTTCCTTTTCCTTTTTTTTTTTTTTACTATCAAACAATTATGTGTGTGTATACATACATACATACACACACACACAAATATATATATATATATATATATATATATATATATATAATTTTAGTTTTATAAATTTTTATTTTTATTGTTGTTTATTATTATAGTTTCGTAAATGTTTGTATTTTTTATTTTTATTTTCGTAATTGTTGTTTCGTTCGTACAGTTTCGTATTTTACGTTCGTAATTGTTGTTTCATTTGTAATTTTAGTTTCGTATTTTAAATATTTTAGTTTTAATTGTTTTATTCATATTTTAGTCTCGTATTTTACGTTCATAATTTCAGATTCTTATTTTACATTCATATTTTTAATTGTGTAGTTTTTAATTTCATTATGTAATAGTTTTTAAATATTTATGAAATTAATTATTTTAGTTTTATTTGTTTTGTTAATTAAAATGAATTTATTTAAAAAAATTAAGAAAGATGGAAAGGTTTAGAAAGGTGGGTATTTCTAAGTTAGAAATGTTTAAAAAGGCGGAGAAAAACTGATGTGGCGCTGAGGTGTACAGAAAGGTGAGTTTGAGAAAGATGGGTATACCCATCACTCTTAGGGGTATAAAATGGGTTTTTAAGTTTTTATTATACCCCCTAAAAATTACATTAATTAGTTAACGAAAACTAGTTTTTTAATTTCAGTTTATAGTTTTCAAGCTAGAGAAAACAATGGTTTCTCTAAAAAGTGAAAACTTGATTAGATAATAAATTTTTTAGTTTTAAGAAAAATAAGATAACTGATTATAAAAAGTAAAAAATAATATAAATATAGGGTAATGATTAAAAAGTAAGTGAGAAAGCGTATATATATAAAGTAAATATAGGTTATGTGATACAAAAGTAGGAGAGAACATAAAAAGTAGTATTTTTAAAAGTGAAATGAAAATTTAAAGAATGAGCGTTAAATAAACAATTTTTCATTTGTTTTGAAAAGTAAAAATGGAAATTTCAGAAAATTTTTGAAACTAAACACACATTTTTTAAATAAAAGAAATTTTTTAAAAGTTGAACAATTTAAAATATAAAATTATTTTTGGAGTTAATTACAAAAATGGTCCCTGTGGTTTGTTTTAAAAGTTGGATTTCATCTCTGAACTTTCAATTTTGCAGAAATGGTCCTTATTATCACTGTTTGGTTGCAATTTTGGTCCTTCGACCTATTAATTTTTTTTAATATGATCAATTTACCCATATTTTGATGGAAACCACAAGGACCATTTATGCAATTAATTTTTTTTAAACTATTTTTACTCTTAATTAAATAATTTATTTTAGAATGTTAATTAACTTTAATGAATTATAATAAGAAAATATTTTTTTTTATTTATGTTGGTTCGTAAATGATTTTAATATTTTTGTCTTAATTAAATTTAATTCAATTGTAAACCTCTCAAAAATTATAATAAAAAAACCATTTATATTTAGAAATTGTTTTTAAAGGTTTCATAAATAATAATTTTTCCTCTATAATTATTTATACCCGTCCATACATTTATAATAAAAAAAATATTTTTGTTGATCAAACAACAAAGACCATCTATGTAAGTGACTCTACTTTATTTTTAGGTGACATTTGGATTGCATGAATTTAAAATGATGGATTCTAAAATGATAATCTTTTTAAAATAGTTAAGGGAATAGATAGATTATGAAATGAGAAGAAGTGGGGAATATGAAATACTAAATAAAGCAAATCCTTCCTTTTTAGTTTTTATCCAAACATGACATGAGTAGATTTCTAAATCTAAGTCATAATTGAGTTGTTGAAATCCTTCAAACCAAAATAACAACTTTGCCCTTTTAATATTTGTCATAATTTCAAGTTTTCAACCGTGGATCATGCATGGCATCAATGGAGGTCCTGCCCCGATCGACACCAGAAGAACTACCTCAATGATTTAACCTCATTCTCAAAGTTTTCATTACTCTCATAACTTAAACGATTAACTAGCAATAATGAAGCATGTGATATAATGCATAATCTAATTAGTTAGCCCATTAATAATTAGGAGCAAAATTAATCTTAATTTAACTATCTAAATTTCATCTTTAATGCATATTAATTTCTCCTAATTAACAATTATTATTTGCATGTTACTCATAGGAATTGCATGCAGAAGGTGCAAGGAGGTTGACGGTAGTGGGCATGGAGCCATTCGGCTGTGTTCCACTCATTAGAGCACTTAAAGGAACCGTTGAATGCGATGAAGCATACAACAAGGTGGCTCTTACCTTTAACACCAAGATTAAAGCGTTAATGGCTACTCTTGAACCATCTTTGGGATTAAGAAATTTCTACACAGACGTTTATGACATCATACTAGACACTGTTCGGAACCCAAACAAATATGGTAAGTTCATCGATCGCTTCAAAACTTCTTATTATTATCCTAAGTCATAAATAGTACAACAAACTTAGGGCCGGGCATGCGTGTCACAAAAACTACGATTCATCGGTGACAATTAACAAAATCCCATCGTTCTGATCTTACAGGTTTTATGGAGGCATCAAAGGGGTGTTGTGGATCCGGATTAGACTTTGGACAAAGTTGTAAAGGGATGCCTACTTGTGCGAATAGAACCAAGTACGTTTATTGGGATGCTGTTCACTTTACGGAAGAAATGTATAAAGTTATTTCTGAAGAAGCTCTTCGATCTCTTATGAAGAACTTCGGTTGATTATATATATATTTTATATATATCACCCAATATATTCTCCTCCATATATATAAGTATGTATAATTAATCAATTATGGTACGTACGTTGTGTTATGTTGATTAGTATTGTAACATGTAATGCATGGGAAAATGTTTGATGATATAATGGTTTCTGTATTGCATTTGTTAATTTTGAATTAAATTGAAGTTTGACATTTATCGACTGTTGTCAGTTTTCTGACATAGAGGTTTTTAATTCTATATCCATAAAGTAAATGAGCGACACAAATACATTAAATCCGAGGAGGAGTTTGACTTGAGAAATGAAATTTAAAACAATTAAATTTTTATTTATAATATATAGCAGTTGATCGTTAAAAAATAAAATTGTGTTAAAGAATGTATAGCTAATGTATGGGTTTTATGAAATTTTAAGAATCTACTTTTATTTACTAATAGTTAGAAATGATAGATTCTTTTAACCATAAATTTTGATAGAATTTAAAAACATATCTCTTCATTAATTTTGTTAACCAAATTTTAAAACATACTATAAATAAATTCTAATTTTTCTCAAATTCATTTAATAATTCAAACGTCTCTCTAGTTTTACGAGTCATAAGTTACAAGATTTGGTGCTATATAATTTTGTTTAGCAAATACGAATTTCAATTCTAAAGTGATAAGGTATATGAATTTCTCCTGCTAGATGTTAATTTTGTTTAGCAAGATGAAGTTTAACAGCTTTGTCGATACTTCACAACAACAGTTGTGAAGGTTACTCACACCGAAAGCTAAACAACGATCAAGATGTAGCAAATGTTGATGTGTATGAGTTAACTGCTGACGATAGCGGTTTTTGGCTATTGTTGATGGTTAATTTTGGTCTTATCCTTTTCAGAAAACGTATGCCAGTCGTCTATATATACAAATGTAATTATTAATATGAATCTAATACATTTTATTGTGTATTATCCCTAACCAAAATTTGAAAATCCCGGTTATGGTCATTACGAAAAGCGTTTCGTACACAATCACAAGTTCATCCAAAATATATGATTCCAAATTTGGTAGCCTATTTGTCTAACAGGTAAATGGTTGGATATTTAAATTCCTTAGCCATCGATTGAGTCTTTGTTAAATTAAGGATGTACTTCGAATTTCAAAGCCAAAAAACTTGAAATTTTCTCGCCGGTGATATCTACATTCCGTAGGCATGTTTGGAAATCTTTGAACGAGTTAGTTCTTGATGGTAATAATGCCTCTCCTTCCCATCTTTTTGTTCTTATTAAGAGGCTCTTGTTCTGTTGGTGGAATTCAGGAGGAACAAGAATAGGTTAAATGTCTGAAGTCTGAAAATAATGTCTGAAATTAAGAGTATGCCTTAAAATCTGAAATTAAGAGGCTCTGAATTTAATTCAGACTAGTCTCATTCTCTTAAAATTCAGAGGGAAATTCAGAGGTTGTAACCTCCTCTTAAGTCTGAATTTAAACAAACAATACAAATTATATTAAGATTTGAAATTCAAACTTCAGAACTAATTCAGAGCCTCTTAATTGAAAACAAACACACCTAAACGTGAATTCCAATGATATATGTGGCTATCAAGTGCAAAGGAATTGAATTTCGTTGTGAGAGCCAAGGTTCCGCTTGATAAGTTTCATGCTATTGGGCCATCATCATCGTTATAACAATTTTATTCTTGAAATAACTTTTAGTATTTTAATAATTAAAAAGCTAATAAGGGTAATATATTTATTTTATATGTAATTATTGTGTATGTAAAATGTAGTGGGCAAAGACTGTGTTTTCAAGAATTAGGCTAGACTCATTTTATATAGTCAACGTTTTAAAAAAATAAAAAACCAATAAAAGGTGAAAATTTAACAAATCATGAAGGTGATGTTCATTCTTTTTTTAAAAGTTGAACGTTTAAAGTCTAAAACCACCATTGAAATTAAGAAATCATCTCAATATCTTAAATTAAAAGACTTTTAATTTGACTTTAGAATATTCTTTTTCTCTTAAATTTAAGAAAGAATTTCAGATATACCACTTTCTTAACTATAAATACAGACAAACATTCTAAAGTAAGTTTAGATCTGAAATTCAGATTTAGAAGGTCTTGATACAAACAAACATAACCTTAAGAAACGTAAAAGATGATAAATATTCATAGTGAACCTGACGAAGGAGTGTCTTACAACTCACCTTATAATTTTTGTAGTAATATTAAATGAGTAAAACAACCTTAAAAAATGTTATGCCCAAGAAGGAAAAATAAAAAACGCATAGACAAAAAATAAATTTAAAAAGAAAAAACCAAAACGAATAAGGATACGAAGGGTGTTTGATCTAATACAAACATCTTGCACATATGCATTGAGTACCAATGAGATTTAACTCATTTGGTATTAGAGTGATATGTAAGTAAGAGGTCACGAGTTTGATTACAACCTGAGGCAGATTGAAATTTAGGTGAAGAAAGTAAGTTTTGATGTCTCTACTTGGGACAAAGAAGTAGTTTAGAAGTAAGAATATGTTTGTTTGTCGTTTAAAACAAAACATATGCATTGAATTTTATTCAAATCTAGAAATTGAATATTATTAATTTTCTTTTCTTATTCAGCCAGAGTTTTTGCACATCCATAGTATGTAGGGATATTGTACTTTGGGGTGTCTTTGCCTTTTTTTTTTTTTAACGGCAAACTATCCTCCAACGGGAGTTGAATCCGTGATCTCTCATTTACATAACACATTTCTTACCAATGGGCTAAACCCCATTGCTAACCAGTTGGACTAATGGAATGTCGTTTCCATAATACATTTTACGATAAACATAATATTTGAATTCTAAAATCGGTGGGCCCATTTGTTACAAACAATAACATGAGTTTGACATTTTGTTTAAAAAAATAGAAAACTTTACTCTTCAATTTATATGTTTTTTAATTATTATTTCTGTATTAGTAGTTGTCACGCGAATAGGTTTCATCCCCTCGTAAACTTGTAAAACCGAATGACTAACTAACTAGTTATGTCATATACAAAATTAGTTATAATTAACTTGTTTTTGATTTCTGAGACCAAAACTTTAAAAGCTAATTCCCAAGTATTGTGGTCCAATCTTTTTGGGGCGTACCAAAACTTATAATAGACCCTATAAATATATATGTATATTCAAAAGAAGCAAAATTCAAATAAAAATGATAATTAACAACAAAAAGTTTATAATTATATAATGTTAAAACTAAGAGTTTTGCAAGTCAATATCCTTGTTTGACTGTGTTAACCTTGTTCAGGACCGACCCTGATAATGACAAATAGAAAGTTTATTATAAGGAGCACATGTAAGTAGTTTCACACTACTAGATTTGATACATATATAGGTCATTAATGTTCCTAATTAATTAAGACATACATGTTTATGGTTCTTGAGTTCTAATCAAGACGAAATCAGTATTAAAGCAAGGATATATGAGTCAACTCGTTAACTAATCGATATGCATGAGGTTATTGTAGCTCTAGTGCAACTGAGTAAGCTAGCTGCCTCTCGTTCAGTTCGTCGTCATTGTTACCTGTAAAAAACAAATAAAACACAAGAAATTAACTAATTAATTGACCTAAGATCGAAAAGCAAACAAAGAAGTATTTTCCATCATTAGTTGAAGTTCTAGGCCGGGTTTTTATTTGAAATAGGAGCTAGTGTACATACTTATACTAGTTGGAGAGGTGTTTGGTCTTGACAAGAGTAGTCATTATTGGGTTGTAGCTCATTTGTTTGAAGGTAGTTTCGACCATCGAAAGGCTGGTGTGGTGTCATGAGCTCGTAGTCAGAACTTCCTGGCATCAAGCTCATGTGTTGCTGCTGGTGAGCTCTTTCGTTTTCAGCTATCTAAAACGTCCGTCAATTCAAGAAAAAATTAAATAAATAAAAATATATAGGGTCGATATGTATATATATATATATGGAAAAAGATATATGTACCTTTGCTCGAAGAAATTGATTATTGTTATGTAACTCAAGTTCCTGCATTCCAAAATTAATTAATGTATAGAAAAGAAAGGTTATATAAATATACTCAGGAAATTCAATATAAACTTAACAATGATTTGATTTACCCACCCTCTTTTGCATATACTCAATTTCAGCAAACAACAGTTCATTCTGCAATTTTTATCAAATAGAGATGTACTTTAGACTATAAGAAAAATGAAAATAGTATCACAACCGATACATATAATTAAATTAATACATTTGTAGGTTTAAATGATTTTTGATTAAAGATTGATGAAATGACGAAATCTCAATGGATGACAACAAGTTATATGTATATATATATATATACCTTTTTGGAACGAATTCTGCTAATTGCTTTCTCTAACTTACTTTCAAGGGTCTTGAGGTCCTTTACCGGCATGTCAGTTAAGGATTCACCCATGATGTTCTTGTAAAATTGCCTTAATTTCTCACAAAAATGATAATTATTAGCATTATGCTTAATTACGTACGTACATACGGAGAAGTATCTATAAAAAGTGGTCGATATA
This sequence comes from Centrapalus pauciflorus, assembly GCA_020465985.1. Classification (NCBI taxonomy): domain Eukaryota; kingdom Viridiplantae; phylum Streptophyta; class Magnoliopsida; order Asterales; family Asteraceae; genus Centrapalus; species Centrapalus pauciflorus. Next base: position 629,702 of record JAANYP010003258.1, on the reverse strand, counting down.
CCTGTTTTGGTTCTGAAGATTTGCAATTTGTTGTCGCAGTTTTGTAGCTTCTTGTTGGTAAAACTATATATAATTAATAGCAGAGAATAATCTATTAGAACAATGGTATAATGCATCTCATTTGATTACTAATATCACTTATCCCTCAATTTAATTATGATCGATTTATCTAGAATTTATAGCAATAAATACGAACAAAACAGAACTTTTGATAACAAAACAAAAAAGACAGTACAATATGAAAGGGAACCTGAGCATTTGCTTCAGCAATGGAACCACTGCTTGGTGGATCTAGGCATGCCTTTTTGTACCTATCGATTGTGCCTCGAACACTGCAGTAACAAGACCATCAACGTTATATTTCATTAAGTATTAACATCCAGTAATCAACTTATAACATTTTTCCACATTTAGTATAAACACATTAAAGAAATTAAACTCTAGCATAGTTAATTGATTGGAGTTTATGAAAATGAAGAAAAACCAATTAATAGTTTGCAGTTTTTTGTGTTAAATTTGGTGTTATTCGCTTTTTGGAATTGCACAGAGGATAAACTAATGTTCACACACAAGTACACAAGTGAAGTGTAGTCAATCTTTTTAACTTTTAAGCATTTCGAAAGGTAAGATCCGAATAAGTGTATTTTCAAGGGAACACCACAAAAAACAGGTGAGAGTAAGATCTCACTTTTTAAGGATACCATATAAACAGATATCGTATGTTATCTTAATTTGGTCGAAGATCTCTGCCAAAGTTTCAGGTTGTCAATACTCTTATCATCATGATTAGTTACCTATTTTTATGGCTAGATCTTTGCCACGTTTCTGATACACAGTACATGTTTGTTGGATAATACCCTAAAATCTCGCCCTTTTATCCTCCTAGCTTGTAGATCCGAAATTTGCTCTATTGATTTTCTCTCTATGAACTCTATGAAAATCAGATTTATCCATAAGAAGTAAAGAAACAATATATATAGACCACATCACCACATATTTAATGATAAAAATATTTCCTTTATTTTAATTTAGAAATGGTAAATACAGTAATAAGCTTTTACAATATATATCCTAACTAGTTTATTACTTGCATATTACGCATATATTTTTAATATATATTAAATATAATAAATTAAAAAGTAATATATAAATATTTTTTTTTTAAACAAAACTATATGAATAGTAATTATTTTCTTATATTTTTTAAAACTTTTATTATATTATATTTAATTAATAAGTTAGTAGAGCATTAGATTTTGTTTGATTTGATTTGAATTTATAAATTAGATTATATTAGATTTGGATAGAATTAAATTAAAGGGTTAATATTGAAAAAACCCTACGAAATTTTATGAATTAATCGATTAAGTCACTGTATTCTTTTTCCGAGTGTTTAAGTCCCTAGACAATTTTTGTCTTATTCAAAACTATATATTTGACCTGTTTAGCAGGTCACTAACAGGTAAACGGTACAGTGACCTAAACAAGAAAAAAGAAAGTCCAATGACTTAATTGTGAAAATTGGAAAACAGAGTTGGTTTTTTTTAACAATGAACTATTCGAGAAACTGATTGGTTTACCTGTTAAGTAGGTAGACAAACATTGTTTAGGGACTTAAATACTTAAAAAAAAGTTCAGTAACATAATCGATTATAACATGAAAGTCTGTGGGGGTTTTTTCAATATTAACCCTAAATTAAATTTTTTATTATTTTTAAAACTCATAAATGCCATGTGTCGATTCATGATGATAACACGTGGCTTCACAAGAGAATAATATATTTATTTTTTTATTAGTATTTATAGATTAAATTATATCAAATCCTGTACTTCAACATATTAAAAACTCATATTAAATTATTTAAAAACAAACATTATTAATTTTTATATATTTCCAGCATTTATCACTTTTCATGTGATTTTTTTATTCATTTCCTCCGTTTTATTCATAGATTGAAATAATAATTGGTACACATTTTCAAGTGAGATCACCAACACATCTATAAATATTTTTAATGGTATGTTTATTTACTATTTTTATAGATTCATATATGAATGGTTTTAAGTGATATGATTATATATTCATAATTGTAATCGTATCTAAGTTATCAGGGCCGTGCCATAGATTTCATGGGCCCTGTGCAAAAATCACAAAGAGACCATTTGATTACAAAAATTTCAAAACATTTATACATAATAGAAAATAGCCAAGCACAACTTAACTTTATTCCAATTCTCAACCGATGAACCACATAGTAATTTTCCATTTCCAAGTAACAACGATCAACGGCTATGCAAAGAAAATTAAAAAACAAAAATAACACCAGAGTATATCACTGTTTTAATACCTACAACTCAATGCGATAATTATAATAGTTGCTTCCTCTCCCAAAAAAGTGTCGCTGGGCAGTTGCAATTCCAAGGGCAAAGACAAAAGAAAATTTGAGCTTCTAAAATCTAAACTAAATAAATTCATCAGATTTTTTGAGGCCCTAAAAGAATGGGGGCCCTGTGCGAAAGCCTACATTGAACATGCCAAAGGCCGGGCCTGTAAGTTATAAATATTTAAAATATTCATGGACTCACTAAACATGTGTATCAATGAATATAATCGTGTATTTGAAAGTCTCATTGGAAAATGTACATCTATGAATCTTATGATTTTTGAATAAAACGTAGGAACTGGATTAAAAATCATAGGAAATATGAAAAACATGCTGAAGACTACGGGTGGCAAAACGGATGGGTTGGGCGGGTTTGGGTAACGGGTCAAAACGGGTTCGGATCAAAATGGGTGCGGGTTAAAACGGGTTCAGGTCACAACAAATACGGGTCAAAACGGGCGCGGGTTAAAACGGGTTCGGTTAACCTGTAACCTCTTTTTCAAGTCATAATAAATAACATTTTTATATAATTAAAAACAATATTGTTTATTAAGATTTATATAAAATAAAAATACTATTACTAATATTATAAAAACACTTTAAAAAAAGTTATATATCTTACATTTTCTGTTTATTTTATAAAAAACGAACATTCTTATAAGTGTGTATATAAATCATTGTTATATATGTGCGTGTAACGGTGTGCAACGGTCCAAAACCGAACTAAACCGAGAAACAAAAAATTTAAGATCGAGAATCGAAACGAAGTGTACCGGTTCCAATTTGGTTCCGGTTTTTTCCACTTTTTCAATGAAAGATTACGAAATTCGATTGGATCTAACCGAACCGAAAATCAATTTTTATAAATATGATGTACCGGAAACCGATCGGCTCGGTCCAGTCCAATTTTACCGGTTTGAACCGTTGAATGTATGTGTGTGAATATATGAATTTTTATTTAATTTTTTCTTATGGATTAATAAAATTGCATTTGATACATAATTCTTAAATAATTTCGTAGTTTTTTTGCTTTATTAATTATCATAATCTATTTTTAATATAGTTATAAAAATTAGATTTTTTATTGATACGGTAAATTATTTAAACTATTGAATATTTATATATTAATAATAACTTTTTTAATATAATAATGTTTTGAAAGATATATAAATTCCAAATTAATGTCAGCTCCTTTCTTTTAATGCTTCTCCATTTGATTGTATGAAATTTTCCAACCCGCAATGTTTTACTTAAACCCATTTCAACCAGCAAAGATTTTTTTTTCCACCCATATCAACCCATGTATAAAATTAGGGGAACCCAAACACACCCATTAGAGTTAAAAAATTTGTCCAATACAACCCAATTTGAAGCAAATGGGTTTGATTTGCCACCCCTACTGAAGACAAACAAAAATTGTTAGTGTTTGTTTTCTAGAAATATAATCATTGTTTTATGATATATCAAGATATTCTAGGAACTGTAGAGAGATACCAAGTTTGCCATTAATATCCAAATTATAATGACCATTATAATCTTCAACCTAAATTATACAAAATTAAATTTTATATTTTAACCCTCCATCTATTCAAAATGTATGGCCCATTTATTCTTTTTATTATTTTAGTTTATATATGTGTGTATGTATGTGTTTATACGTCGACAAGCATGAAAGGGTCTAAACGAACAGAGCATCTCCAGGTGGTTTTCCCGCGCCTAGAATGAGAAAACAAGAAGAAAACAAAGGTTAGTAACAATGCAGGGGGTGCCCTACATTGACACTCTGATGCCTAAGTTAGAGTTCATTGGGAGCAATCAATAGTGGGTTTAAGTGTGAGATTGAACATCACCTCGTTTATCAGGCGAATGGTTCTTATTTAAACCTATTTGTGGTTGTGAGAGATTATCCTCATGGGATGATCTCATTGGTGGACAGGAGTACGTGACCCGTCCGCTCTTTTACCTTCTGACCCTCCAATGGGAGGAGACCTTCATGCGCCCTTAGCCAAGTCAGACCTGAGCCCACGATAGGATCTCCGGACATCCATTTTCTGCCCCCTTCTTTTTGGTGGTATCTTACTTTCTTTTGTCTGTTCAGAAGAGGAGAACGGGGAAAGGAGCTTCTGTGGGTGATGTTGATATTCGAATGAGAAGCCCAAATGGGGATCAAATGGACTAAAACCTCAAGAGGAGGCCCAACCCATATGGGAAAGGGCCCATACAATCAGTATGTATAAAAGGAGTGGATCAAGTGAGAACTATTTTTGAAATGAAGACGATAAGAAATGTCATGCCATCAATAATCCTCTTCCCATAAGGGCATTTTGAACATTTGAAATTACAATTAAATTGATATGGAAAGACATTTAATTCTTCCCCAATCCACCCAACAATTAGGGCATATTCAAGAGAAATTAGGTTGGTTTTTCTATTCCCTCTTCTCCTTGGTCATGAAGTACCAGTGGCAATTTCTTACTCTCCGTCCATGAAGTAACTAGTGGCCATATCATGCTCCTCTCGCTCTACATTTCCTGAATTTATATCAATGTTCGTGATTTTGGCGACTCCTTTACTAACTCACACACACGCACACACACACGCACACACACACACACACACACACTCTCTCTCTCTCTCTCTCTCTCTCCACCAGTCTCTCTCTCCACCAGTCATGGAGAAACTGACCATCATGAATGTTGTTGATTAGGAATGGCCTCCAAAGGTTATTGAACAAATGAGTTTTGAAGTTTTAATGCATAAAGTATGATTATGGAGTTTCAAATGGGCATTGTCTTTTTTAGGTTCATGCAACGACCGTGACTTCCGATGATGGTGGTTGGGGTTTGATTTTAGGGTTTTGAATGGCCACCACGAGTGTTCTTAATTATATATGTTAGTGGTGAATCACTGCATGAATGTCGTGTGAATCCTCATACTCGTACCATTTCTATCGTAATATTATTGACTATGATAATGTGTGATTTTGGTGAACCACAAATATCGAAGAAGAAAGTTAATCATGACTGTAGATCGAAGAAATGAGGGTATCATGAACCAAGAGTGAATTGTCGATGTCATGAATCGATTATGACTCTGAGTTTCCCTTTGTGAACCACCAAGCAGTAGAATTCATCACGAACCATCGACAAATTATCAGTATTGTCGTGATCATGATTTTAAAATACTTTGGGAATATATCGGCTAATTTTTAGATCTTGATTACTATTTTAGGGTTTTAGTGAATTGCGAATTGTGTATCACATGTGAATCATAAATTATATTGTTTAATATGTATATATAATTGGGTTCAAATGAGTTCGCATCTTTCGAGTGATCCAATACGAAATTCTTTTTAAAAATCTTTTGCATAAAATGTACGAAATAACATTATTTAATATAAAATGGTATATATGTTTTTATCAAGTAAAATTGCAAAAAAAAAAAAAAAAAAAAAAAAAAACCTGTGAATAAATGAAACATCCTGTAAATAAATGAGTTTTATCATTTATTCATATGATTGTTTTTGTATTTTTTATGTGATAATAAATAACTTTTTATAAAAAAAATTCATGCATCTTGAATAGTAGTTCTGGTATACCCTATAAAAAATAGTATTTCCAGGAACATGAACACACACACATATACATACATACAGTGTGTGTATGTATATGTATATGTATGTAGACACACATCTCTCTCTTTCTTTCTCTCTTTTTGTTTTTTGGGTTGCTGTTTTAGTTTCAACAGCATTGTAAGAATGGGAAAAGTCTTCATTGGACAACCCAAAGGGAAAGACTGCTATATATGTGTTTTTAAATCACCATCGAACAACTTTGGAACTAGAAAAAGATGTTACCTACGTACCATGTCAGTATTCAAATCAAATAACTTGAAGGTGAAATCTGGCCGGGTTATGGTGTAACTAAAGATTGTAGTTTTTAGAATTGCTATTAATTAGTTTAATTCTATAAAAAATTTAAAAAATATATATGATCACCATCATTTTGTTAAATATTTGGAGGCGTACCCGTCAGTTGATTATAATATGATATAAACCCTAATTTTATGTGACATAAACCAATTGTGCGTTTTCACACAGGTTGTATCAGTAAAAACCTTTTATTTTCTTTGTGTCAAAATGACCTGTTCTAGTTTTGGAATATATATGTCACGAAACAAGTATCTCTTTTATTTTATACATGAAAATTATATCTTTTATAAAAACCATCATATTGATCCTCATGAACATAAACCCATTTGATTATCTTTTCTTAATAAATAATCCCCAAAATTTTGATCATTAAGAACATAAACCCATTTGATTAGGCATTTTTGTTTATTAATAATCCCCAGATTTTGAAATACCCATTTCATTTACCCAAATATATACATCGCGTTGGGTTTTTTTCAATTAATTACTGTAAAAAAAAACCCAGAAGTGCTCTCTTTTATAAACCCTAATTATATGGTTCATCTTGATCTAAAAAGTGAAAACACTGATCAGGGTTCATTTTCACAAGAAGATGATGATTAAGCATGGATAGATTAATAGTTAGCCCTAAACTTAATTATAATTAATAAATTAACAGGTTTTTTCTTTAAATGACATTAAAACCTACTAAGCTACTTTTCCTTTCTTGAATATGCTTTGACAACATCTCTTTTCAGAGTCCTTTCAGTTTGGTTTGGACGATGTTTAACTGACATATATATGTTTATCAATGATGTGTCAAGATGATAGAAGTCTTGAACAAATAGGAAGTTGACAACATCTTCTGTAGGCCTTCCTATGCTACCCCTTACTAGTGTAGTGTGTGTGTGTGTGTGAGAGAGAGAGAGAGAGAGAGAGAGAGAGAGAGAGAGAGAGAGAGAGAGAGAGAATTGAAACAGCAAAGAATTGAAGGTAGTAAGAGAGAAGCTGATCTCAGAGGTCTGCAAATACACTTCCAAAATCTTTGCTTATTAGCTTGCAACAAAACATATCCAATAGTGGCTTCTATGTTGCCATCTAAAACAACAGATCTTGTAGGTACCAAAATATGAAACAAAGGTTGGATCATAAAAGAATAACAATTAATAAAGAAAATTTATGAAATTAAAACCAATCTCTTTGAAGGAAAGAAACAAAACACAAGATGTAAGAGACAAGTGAATCTTTGTTCAACGAGGATTTTAAAAATAATAATTATAAAATAACTTAAAACTGTGTCCTTTGTTCTCTCATCTACTCCAGCTAGATCGAAGTTACATTTTTTTATGTACTATTTCCTCAAACCCTAAAAAGATGGATAAAGATTGACCTATTTAATTTAAATTTTAGTTTTCATCAAGCATCATGGCCGGTATGAACAAAATAGAACGTACCCCACAAAGAAATTCAACCCAACAGTAAGATGATGATCCAAGAATTGAAGAAGAATTTGAGAGAAATTTTATACCTGTTGTTAGCATACTCATAAAGTCGGCCTCGGCTTGAAAAGACGATAAGAGCTACCTCAGCATCACAAAGAACAGACAACTCATAGGCTTTCTTGAGCAACCCGTTTCGGCGCTTACAAAAAGTCACTTGTCGGTTCGTGGTGTTCTCGATCCGCTTGATCTCGATCTTTCCCTTCCCCATCTTTCTCTGTGGAGAGGTGTCCCCAGAGTCATTCGGAAACGACATGGATCGATCGATGCAGCTGAAATCAAGTTGAAACGCATCAGAATTTTCCATGAACATAAAGATTTTACATTAACAGAAGAGATGAAGAAATCAAATTTTTCAGATGGTTTTATTAATTACTTGGTCCAACTCAAAAGAATCTAAAATGGAATGGGTGGGTTTGGGAATGAATCTTTATGTATAATTGAGGAGAGAAACTAATCAAGTTCCACACTTTACACTCTCTCTTGCTTTATGTAGGGCTTCCCACAAATCTATACAAGAAAAGATTGAAGAAGAGGGAAGTAATGAGTTTCTATAAAGTAGACAATGACCCTTTTCTTTGTCCATGATACTAACAAACTCTTTTAATCTTGATCACTTCCCTTAATATACCAAATTAATATTTTGTTCATAACATTGATGCATAAATTAATTGAAGACTTCTACAATAAAAAAGTGTATTGCTGTATGTGGATCTTCAATCTTTGAGGACCACCAATAAGATTTTCATTAGTGTGTGTGTGTGTGCAGTGAGAGAGAGAGAGAGAGAGAGAGAGAGAGAGAGAGAGAGAGAGAGAGAGAGAGAGAGACCTTTGAAACTGAAGTGCCCCTATGATAGGTGAATAAACATTGGACAAAATTACACTCAATCTATATATATAGTTCTGAGTGTTTGTAATACTAATAAACATACAGTTTATGAACATGGAAGGCCTTTTTTTTACTCGATCCCCCTTTCCAATTAGAAATGCTGTCGTTATTTTGAATTCGTAGTCAAACATTTATATTTTCTAATTTGGTTGGGTCAAAAATAAAACAAACGTTTAAAATTCGCCAACCAAAAATATTAACTTTCGGCCGTGATATTCAGTTGATCGAATGTGTTTCAACAAAACGAAAAAGACAGAGACTTTGTATATATATGTAGCCTTATATACATTTCATACATGTAAAAAATTAATTAATTAATGTACTAGAAAATCTTTAAACAGACTTTCGAAATTCATCCAAACAAGATTTGCATAAAATATAACTAGCTTCCAGAATCCAGATCTTGTGTATGTATGAGTAGTTTTTAAAACTATACTCCATTTATTAATTCACCAACATTTGTTTTTGTGCTACTGCTAGTACCCCTTCTTGGAAATGATCGGACAGGTTATCAATAGGAACATTAATTAGAATGTCAATGAAAATGGAATTTTACCCGGCCACTTAATTATTTTGTTTCATGTTAGTTTATTGACTCATATATTTTAACGATTATTTATCATCTAAAAATTTATACCAATATAATTTAACATTTATATATACATATATACCTACATATATATAGAGAGAGGTGAGTTCAGTGGAAAACTAATGTACATTAGGAAACCAATATGGTGCATAAACAATCTCAAATACATCAAGAAGATTATTCAAGACATTATAGATATATTCCTTTTACATTAATTTATTTTAAAAATCAGATTTAATACTAGAAATTCTTATAATTACTCTACTTGTCAATTTTGATGGGATTTATCAATTAAACAAAAGTGATATTTTACAAAGAACGCAACGATTTTTTATTTTAACATTTTACATGTTTACCATTTTGCCCCTATGCACACCAATGCATCAATCAGATGATGCATCCGAAAAGTGAAATTAATTACAACATTGTCACATTGTTCTTTCAAATAAATAATGGAGTAAATTACACAAATGGTCCCTGTGGTTTGGTGCTTTTTGCTCTTTTCGTCCCTCAAACTTTTTTTTTGCACTAATAGTCCCAAAATCCCAAACCTTTAACACAAATGGTCCCTCTGACTAACATTAGTTAACTTTGACCGTTAGAGAGGAGGGCATTTCCGTCTTTTGTCATTCAGGGACCATTTGTGAAATTTTCTAATAAACTTTTAATTAACATAAAAATCTTTTATAATTTATTTATTAAATTTTATTTATTTAAAATAAATAAATAAACTTTTATCATCTAAACTCTGGCCATGAATCTGTATCTATGTAAGCAATCAAAAAAGGTTTGCATTTTAATGGTGACTTCTTTCTCCTCCTCCGCTCGTCCCCGTCTCTATGAAAGAAATCGAAAAGGTTTGCATTTTAATGGTGTCTTCTTCCTCAATCTTAGATGCACCATCTGCACTGCAGCCTCACCAAATTCAGCAGCCGCAACAGCGCTGACGATGCAGTTTCAGAACCCTAACCCCCAATTGCAAGCTTTGATTCAGCAACAGAGATTACGGCAGCAGCAACAGCGCCGACGAGCTTTTTTTCGAGGTCATATTCTGCCTTTACGAGATTCTTATGTTATTTCTCCAACGACCCAAACCAGGAGCTTCACCCGGTCCGTTTCTTGTTCAAATTCTGGACCCGTGAGTAGCAGAAGCAGCCGCTTCATTCCCATCCGAGTCCAACACCGCTGATCCGAACCAATAGCTTCCGTCAAACAAATTCCAGAAGAACATCCTCAAAAAATGGAGTCTTTTATAGTTAGGAGTGTTGAAACCACAAGAAATCGGGTTGGAGGATCTGAAGAATCGGAGCCAGAGAAGCCATGGCAGTAGCTGAATTAGGTTCTCTAAAGATGAACATTATTAGAAGATGGAGAAAACGAAACAAATCTGCCATGGCATTGAAACTACAATTTCTTCTTCGAAGATTCCGATGGTCAAACCCAAACCAACAACAAGTGGAAACAGAAGAGATAAAATCGCAAAATTCGAAAGAAAGAAACTTTGGACTGAGGAAAGATGCAGTGCCACATCATCGTGTATGAACCTTCAATCTCGTAAATCATATCTTCTTTCTAGATCCAATAGAACTCGCATGAGCCAGAGACTTTGTGTTAAGGAGATTGTGTTGTGTGGATTTCGTATTTGTCCTCGTCTCAATGATGAAGAAGCTAAAAGATGATTTCTAGGTTTTGATTTATTTGAAGAAGTTCAAGTATGAATCCTGGTTTTGATATGGATTTGATACTAATAATAATAACATAAAGAAAAAGAAAAAGAAAAGATAATTAGATAGAAAACAAAAAATAAAAAAAGATAAACTATTAAAAAATTACCTAAATGGTCCCTGAGATTGCAAATGACGAAAATACGCTTGTGAGTTAACTGGACTAACGGATCAAACTAACGGTAGGGACCATTTGTGTTAAAGGTTTGGGATTTTGGGACTATTAGTGCAAAAAAAAAAGTTTGAGGGACGAAAAGAGCAAAAAGCACCAAACCACAGGGACCATTTGTGTAATTTACTCTAAATAATGCTCATCCAATGGCTGCGATTGGTAGATATTGGTTTCCTATGATTTCCTGATTCACATTGGTTTTTCATTGAATTAACCACTATATATACACACACACACACACACACACACACACACACACACACACACACATATATATATATATATATATAGGGGTGGGTTCAATGGAAAACCACTATGCACGAAAACTATGAAAACCTACACATACCGTCCGATTTGGTGCATTTCATGAAAAAACGTGGTGGCATGATCGTAAATATGGTGATGCATCACGCGGGATTTTGATGCATCAGGGGGGATTTGATGCATTTGTGGTGGTGCAATGCGGTTTTCACAAGTTTTCAGGTGCATTGTGGTTTTCCATTGAACCCCTATATATATATATATATATATATATATATATATATCTGTGTGTGTGTGTGTGTGTGTGTGTGTGTGTGTGTGTGGGTTCAATGGAGAACCTCTATGTATCGGAGAACCTTAGAGAACTATGATGCATCGTAAGAAAAATACATGGTGCATCCACGAGATAATTTTGCATCATACGAGAGATTATGCATCACATGTATTGTGGTTCCCCAATGCTGTCTGATAAACACTTGGTTCTTCATTAAACCCCTATATATATATATATATATATATATATATATATATATATATATATATATATATATATATATATATATATATATATATATATATATATATCTTTATAGAGTTCAAATTTTATGTAGTCTCAAAAAGGTTAATCTAACAATTAGATTATATAAATTAAAGTGATGATTGAAATGATATTTTTATAATAGAGTGTCGATCATTTTTGTTTGTTAAAGTTTTAAATGTATTAAAAAATGGGCAAATTAGGTTTAATTGTATGTTCGTTCAATATCTACGTTCAACATCTATTCGAATATTAAAGAATCGTTCGACATGCAGGTTCGTTTCTCTCTCTACGAAATCTCCTAATTGATTTTTTGAGCTCTTTTCAAAGATCGCTTTCTTGTTTTTTCTGAAGCACGTTTGTTTTTTTAAGGTCTCCATCACGATAGTTTCTTGAAGGTCCCCATCACGATGATTGATTTTCTGGGTTTTTATTAAAGGTTCTTTGAAAGTCTTTTCACGTTTCGAAGCAGTGGTGAATGTTTCTGTTAAAAACCCAAATCAATGTTTTATTTTTGTGTTTATTACATGTGTAATAGTTAAATCTTATGTGTATAATAGTTATATATTATAATTATAAAAGTTATATGTATAATTTGTAATTGTATTTGTTATATGTATAGAATTACATGTATAATAATAGCGTATATTATAATTATAATGGTCTATATTGCATGCATAATATGAATATTTATAGATATATATAACATTAGATATTATATGTATAATAGTTTTAATTAATATATATTGTATTTATTATATGTATAATAAGTTTTACTATATGTATGTGTGTAGATTCTTTTGATATTACATATCGAATGGATATTATACATAAAATACTTTTGTTTATTTTATTATTTAGAAAAAAGTATACTTTGATCTATTCTATAATTATATCTGGAATACTTCATATTATATATTCTAATATAATACATGGTATTGTACATGTAATATATGATTTTTATATGTAGATTATACAACATTATATATATATATATATATATATATAGGGGTGGGTTCAATGGAGATCCTCTATATGCATCGAAGAACCTTGGAGAACCACAATGCATCGCTTGAAAATCGTAATGCATCACATAGAAATCGATGCATCACGCGGGAGCAAAAACAAATTAATTAGTAAAACAAATTAATAAGACGATACAATTTGATCACAAACGAGCAAAAACATAATACAATTTTTTTATTGTTATTGTTAATTTGTTTTACGATGAAGAATTTATATAGTAAATCTTAAAAACATAAACTATATAAAATTATTAAAAGGGATATGATATTTTAAATTAAGTTGGATAAACATGACATTTTGAAGTTTAGTTGAAAGAAGAAATAAGTAAGGGTATAGTGGTCATTAATTAATAAGCAATATTAATTATGAGTTTTAAATGATATAAAAACAATTAAATTAATGAATTTGAGTATATATGATATTAATGATGTTTAAGAGGGATATATGTGATATTAATAATTAAATTGGGTATATAACTATATATGATATTATGATGTTTTGGAGGGACATATATGATATTAAAATTTTAAGTTGGGTATATACGATATTATGAAGTTTTGAAGGGGTATATATGAAATTTTCTCTACTTATTTTATCAATGCAGTTTAAAAGATAAGAGTCTTTGTATACTTGGAATATAATTCTTAAATATAATCTGGACTAAATTACATAAATGGTCCCTGTGATTTATATGAAATTATGGTTTTAGTCCCTGAAAGAATTTTATTACACCACAAGTCCCTAAAATCAAAAAGTTGTAACATTTTGGTCCCTGAAACTAACGGTGGTTAACTTTGACCGTTAGTCTCAGGGGCATTTTCGTCCTTTTGTTTTTCAGGGACCATCTATGTAATTTTGAAACTTTCTTATTTCTTATTTCTTATTTCTCTTTTTTCTTTATATCATAATTTATTTTCATATATATTTTTTGTATTTCTATTTTTATAATTTAATTATTCAAATGTAACATTTTATTTTTTTATTTTAACGATTAATTTTTATATGTATTTTTATTGTTATTATTAATACTAACTTTTTTATATATTACCATAATTATTTATATAACATTATTATATGATATAGCTGATTTATTTTTTTTTCAATTAGTTATTGAAAATTCTCCCTTCTTTTTTTCATTTAGAAAAAATAAAAATAAAAATTAGTTTTAGTTTATTTTCGTTCAAAAAATCTAAAATTGAAATGGTTTATTTATTTTTTTCTCCATTTAAAAACTTCAAAACAACGAAGTTTTGTAAAAGAAATTCATTTCAAATAAGTATATAAACAAAATGATTTATCGCTTCTTCATTAAAAATATTTAATCAAAATTTCTTAATTTTGAATGGTTCGAAAAAATCAAAAATTGAAATGGTTCGTCAATTTTTTATCAAAAAAATTAAATTCTGAAGGTTTCATCATTTTTTTATTGAGAAAATTCAAATTGTAATGGTTCATCTTGATATTGAAATGGATCTTTTATTTATAAAAATTAAACATCATAATGTTTTATTGTGTTTTCATAAAAAAAATCGAAATGGTTCATCGTTTATTTGATCGAAAAAATTAAATCGGAATGTTTCGTCATTTTTTTCACCGTTTAATTAAAATCGGAATGGTTATTTATTTGGAAAATAGAAAATCAAAATGATTTATCATTTTTTGATCAAAATTTAAATTCGGAATTGTTCATTGTTTTGTTCATTGTTTTTTGATAAAAAAACAGATCATAATGATTCGTCAGTTTTTTATTCGAAAAAACTAAAATCGAAATTGGTTGTCATTTACTTTAAATTAAAATGGTTAAAAACATTAAGCGATGTCAAATTTTCAATTTCTCCAAACGATAGATGACTCATTTCGATTTAATTTTTTCATACAAAAAATGAAAAATTATATATTTTGTTTCTTTTTCAAAACGAATAGAACAATGAAACACTCGTACTTTTTATATTTACGAGGACGAAACAATGAAACGCTCGTACGTTTAATATTTCCAAATGAAAAAAAACTTCAACACATTATTATTTTGAATGGAGAAAAAATATAAATCATTTCGGTTTTAGATTTTTTTGAACGAAAATAAACTAAAGCTAATTTTTATTTTTATCTTTTCTAAATGAAAAAAATAATGAAGAAAGATTTGGATTTTCAATAACTAATTGAAAAAAATGAATCAGGTATATAATAATCTTAAATAAATAATTATGGTAATATATTAAAAAGTTAACAGTAATAATAATAATAATAATAATACAAATAAAAATTAATAGTTAAAATAAAAAAATAAAATGTTACATTTGAATGATTAAATGATAAAAAAAAAGAAATACAAAATATATATATGAAAATAAATTATGATATAAAGAAAAAAGAAAAAAAAGAAAAAAAGAAAAAGAAAGTTTGGAAATTACACAGATGGTCCCTGAAATACAAAAGGACGAAAATGCCCCTAAGACTAACAGTGGAGTTAACCGCCGTTAGTTTCAGGGACCAAAATATTACAACTTTACGATTTTAGGGACTTGTGGTGTAATAAAATTCTTTTAGGGACCACAACCGTAATTCCATATAAACCACAGGGACCATTTATGTAATTTTGTCTATAATCTGTTATAAGGTTAAATGATATTTGGTAATATAGAAGATGATTAAATATATAAAGTTAGTTAAAATTCAAAAACAAGATATATATTAAAGAAAAATAAATATAGTTAAAATGATAATAAAAATATTAAAATCAAAACACAAAATTTTAGAGACCTAGAGAACAATTTTATGTCATACATAAAAATATATATGTGATGTAAAATCCAATAAAATATTTATTGGTGTGGATTATAAAATATTATTACGTACAAATCATATCACCAAGCAAAAGGGTAAAAGTCTGAATGTTTTTAACATTTGGCTTACAATCTTACATTACATATTTGACAGATTGACAGATACTAAAAATGAAAGCAAATAGTAAAACCAAAAACTATTTTTGCATTACATAATTAAATTAAATTATAGCAACTGTTGAGTAATTTGTGACGTATGACAAGGACGAAACCGACAAACCAAAATACAATTTCAGAATTTATTTTGGATATATTTAAGATCCAATACTTTTTTTGCTCTAAAAGATGTTCCATTAATAGACTAGTGTATCTGTATTGTTAGGTATTTCTATTTAATTACACAAAACAAATTCCATCTATTAGTTTTCTTATTTTTCAGAAACAAATTTAAGTCTTTCTGTGTACTGTAAATTGTAAAAGAAATCAATCAATTAACGATTAAATGGAAATTTATGGATCTTTAAATATGGTTTTTTTATTGAATATATACGTTGATGGAAGTGTTAATGAGTTGAGTATGTAGTTAACAAACTACTCAATCAAGCTCATACAACGGGTCAAGATCGAACATAAAGTTGTGTTTATTAGTTTCACAAGTTAAATTTTTATAATGTTAATCCACTACAAGAAAATAGGGTTTTAGCGGCGACAAATGTCGCTG
Source organism: Centrapalus pauciflorus (assembly GCA_020465985.1). NCBI lineage: Eukaryota > Viridiplantae > Streptophyta > Magnoliopsida > Asterales > Asteraceae > Centrapalus > Centrapalus pauciflorus. Next base: position 613,206 of record JAANYP010003258.1, on the reverse strand, counting down.
CTAATGCCTGTGTTTGTCGCTGCTAATGCCTTTAGCGGCGACATGTCGCTGCTAAAAAGTCGCTGCTATTGCTTTAACACTAAAAGTCGAGTGTCGCTGCTATTTGTGTCGCTGCTAAAGCCTGTCGCCACTATTGCCTATTGTCGCTGCTAATAGCGTCGCTGGTAATACTTATATATATTTTTTTTAATATTTTTTAGTAATTAATAATAAACCTGCTATATTTAATATATATTTATATATATATATTTGTAACCTGCTATTTTGTTTAAATATATACAATACGTGCTACAAAATTCATAATAATATATATACACAAACAACGTACGTTACAATAACGTTTGTTACATAATTAGCTAAAACATTAATAATCTAATCATTATCTTCGTTGTCGTCGTTGTCTTCGTCATGCTCGTCGTTATCGTTTTGAGTACTGAACTTTCGATAGAGTTCCATCATCGCATCTTTAAATTGAGGGTTGTTATAGACAGCATCGAAATTTTCCGGCTACAAAATATATACATATATACATTAGCTCTCATCGAAATTGGTGTATAAGAACTAGATATAACTAATATCAGCCCATCATCATCAATTACAAGTATATATGTCTCATACTAACTTATCAAGACTCGTTACAACTGTTTATAGCAAATACCGAGTTATACATACTCATCATGGCGTATAAGAACTAGATATAACTAAAACAACCTATCATCGTCAATTACAAGTATATATGTCTTATACTAACTTATCAAGACTCGTTACAATTATTTATAGCAAATACCGACTTATACATAACCATAATGACGTGTAGCAAGTAGATATAATTAATACCGACCCATCATCATCAATTACAAGTATGTATGTCTCATAATAACTTATCAAGACCCGTTACAACTATTTATAGCAAATACCGACTTATACATAACCATAATGGCAAGTAAGAAGTATATATAACTAATACCAACCTATCACCATCAAATATAAGTATATATGTCTTATACTAACTCATCAAGACCCGTTACAAGTACTTTTAGCAAATACCGAGTTATACATAATCATCATGGCGTGTAAGAACTAGATATAACTAATATCAGCCCATCATCATCAATTACAAGTATATATGTCTCATACTAACTTATCAAGACTCGTTACAACTGTTTATAGCAAATACCGAGTTATACATACTTATCATGGCGTATAAGAACTAGATATAACTAAAACCAACTCATCATCATCAATTACAACTATATATGTCTTATACTAACTCATCAAGACCCGTTACAAGTACTTTTAGCAAATACCGAGTTATACATAATCATCATGGCGTGTAAGAACTAGATATAACTAATATCAACTCATCATCATCAATTACAACTATATATGTCTCATACTAACTAATACCAATTTTCCATAGTCATACCCTCAGGGGGGTTGGCCCTAGCTCTCTCAACATCCTCATATCCTCCCACTTTTTTAAAATATTTATTTGCTTCAGTTTTACGACCTCTATAACGAGCCGACATCATATATTCATAACCCTCCCTTAACCTGCTTTGAGTAGGATCTTCCATAACCCATTGCAAGTCAAAATATGTCTAAAAATAATAATAATAATGTTAGACAAGTAAAAAGTAATAAAAGATAAAGATAAGATTTACACTTAAATAAATAATTTACCCGAAGATGCTCATACATAGCATGCTTCTCGGCGAGAGAAACTTTTTTCCACGACTCCCTATCCAAAGGGATATCCCGCCACATATATCCGGCAGCCTCGCGTATAAATAGGTCATGTATAGTGCCAACCGTCGTAGCTGTAGCATCATCAAACGGTAACGGCAACGGTTGTCTCCCATTGCTTTCCCATGTGGGCATCAGATTCAAATTTTTTGTCCGGCCTCTTCGACGGACTGGCACTACTGCAATTGCAATTAAAAGAATATTAGGCATGATAAATCATAATTAAATGAATATAACAAATAAATAACATTACCATCCATCTCATGAACACCGCGACCTCGACCACCAGGAGGTGGTGGATCCTCACGGCCATCACCGTCATGGCCTCGTCCCATGACATCGGCCATCAAGTATAGCACAATGAACCATATAAATTCCATATCCTGAAAACTTAAAATATACAGAATAGACAAATACTAAACAAAATAAACAGTGCATTTTAATTAGACGAACAAAATATAAATCTTAATATTACAATGAGTCAAATGTTATTACACATAAAGTGTTTCAATCGGAATCATTCTCATCCGGATCATTTTCAATATAATCAGCCTCGTCGTCAGACATTTCACTCTCGTAATGAGAATCACTTTCATTGTAATCAGTCTCGCCATCAGGCACTTCATTCACGGTACCAGTTGGCAGACCAACTTCAATTTCACCTGTTGAGTGTAAGCTTTCAAAGTAGTGGCTAAAGTCGATTACAAGTCTACAATTAGACGAACAATTAGTATGAATCACATCGACATTTTCGGTGGAGTCATCGTCAACATTTTCAATGTGGCCATCGTTTATAGGCATATTCCAAATCTTCCGATGATTAACATTTTCAACAACCCACCGATGGTTATGGCGTTGGTCTCCTCGAGAAGGTTCTTGGATGTAGAACACTTGTTTGGCCTGTGTAGCAAATATTAGTTGATCATCTTTGTTCCATTCGCGTTGTGTGTCGATACTTGTGATATTGTTTTCGCATATAACTCCCCTTCGTGTATCGAACCACTTACACCGAAATAGAACAATCGAACAGTTATATGAATAATGCAACTCGATGATCTCTTCTAGCTGGCCGTAATATTTCTCTTCATTTTCTCCCTCCACTAAAACCCCAGAGTTTTGTGTTGTTCGTTGTGCGTCACGACTATGTACCATAAACCTGACACCGTTGACTATGCAAGCGGAATAATTATAGGCATTTACATGCGCACCTAAGGAAATAGCCGACAACTCTTTGTGGTATAATGGAGAATTTTGTTTTTGCATCTCAAAGACCTAGCATATATAAATTATGTATTATGTTTGATATATATGATATTAAAATCAAGCATATATATATATATATATATATATATATATATATATATATATATATATATATATATATATATATATATATATATATATGTATGTTGTATTACCTTGTGAAGGAACCAGCTAGGAAATTTAGTTTTTAAATCACTTTGTGGATTTTTTGCTTTGAATTCACTACATTGATGACAAAAAGATTTAGAATTAGTAAATGAGAAAAATATAGTATTAAACAAACGATAAAAAGTTAAAGATGAGACGATTACTTCATATATTCTCTGACTTCTTCACAACTATCAAGAACAAACCATTCTAGGTTTTTTTTGTCTGTTAGATCAAGATGTTTCACTTCCGCTGCACATGTCGGTCGACATTTAGACTCGAACACCCACATCTTTTTTTCTTCAAAGATAACATCCTCATTTCTTTCAGGGCGATTGAATTTAGTCTGGACATCTTGAAGGTACATTGAGCAAAATGTTAAAGCTTCTTCAGCAACATAACCCTCAGCTATAGAACCTTCAGGTCTCGCCTTATTTCTGACATAACACTTTAGTTTTTTCATGTACCTTTCAAACGGATACATCCATCTCATATATACCGGGCCTCCGCAAAGTGCTTCATCAGGTAGATGCAAAACTAAATGAACCATAATGTCAAAAAATGCAGGAGGGTAAATCATTTCTAATTTGCACAAAATTGTAATTATGGCTTCCTTAGCTTTCCTCATATCCTCCACCAGCAGCGTTTTAGAGCAAATTTGCTTAAAAAATGTACAAAGCTCTACTATTGGTGTGTATATATCTTTGCCCAAAAAAGCTCTAACTCCAATCGGTATCAAACGTTGCATTAGAATGTGACAGTCATGAGACTTCAACCCAGCAATGTTAGTATCATTATCTGTCACTTTTTTGCGCATGTTAGATCCAAACCCATCAGGCAGCTTAACACCTTTTATAAATTGACAAAATTGTTTTCGGTCAGCATCCGTGAAAGAGTATTTTGGATGGGGTTTAAATAACTTGTTACCCCTCTTTTGCAACCATAATGATTTTCGAATGTTCAGCTTTTCCAAGTCGATTCGTGCCTTTGACGTGTCTTTAGACTTATCATTCATCAAAAGAGTACCCAACAAACTATCACACACATTCTTCTCAATATGCATGACATCTAAGTTGTGCTTCAACTGAAGAGAAGACCAATACTCGAGTTCAAAGAATATACTCCGTTTAGTCCAGTTCAATTCAAAAACCTCACGTTTTCTCTTAACACCTCCAAAGTCGGGATGTTTTCCCGGTGTACGAGTCGGAAGACGATCTAATTGAGCTGCTATTTCATCATTATTAAACTGCCTCGGAGCGGCTCTTGACTCGTGTTGCCCGTTGAACTCCAAACTCGTTCTCCATGGGTGATTAGGTTCTAAGAATCGGCGATGACCAACATATGCTGTTTTATTTGTTACACGACATGAAGGAGTGTATTCATTGCAAGTCGGACATGCTTTGTACCCTTGTCCGCTCCAACCCGATAGACTACTACGAGCTGGAAAATCGTTTATTGTCCATAACAACACTGCTTTCATGTTAAAGGATGTGTTTGTCATTACATCTTTAGTACGTACGCCTGTGTACCACAACTGTTTAAGCTCTTCCACCAACGGCCTGAGAAAAACATCCATGTCTTTTCCGGGTGATTTAGGACCGGGAATCAACAAAGACAACATAAATGATGACTCTTTCATACATAGCCATGGTGGCAGATTGTATGTGGTGAGTACAACCGGCCACGTGCTGTAAGCCGAACTCATGTTACCAAATGGATTAAAACCATCAGCTGCGAGTCCTAGACGTACATTTCGAGGTTCTCTCGCAAAGTCAGGGTACTTTATGTCAAATTCTTTCCATGAAGATCCATCAACGGGATGACGCATCATACCTTCTTCTAATCGTCCGGTACTGTGCCAAATCATATTTTTTGCCGTGTATCTTGAACAGTACAAACGTTGTAGTCTGGGGGTCAAAGGAAAGTATCGTAACACTTTGTGAGGTACCAGCTTACCCTTTGTGTCTTTATCAACCCAACGACTCTCATTACAAACAGGACAATACTGTAACGACTTATCTTCTTTCCAGAAAAGAAAACAATCGTTTTTGCACACGTGTATCGACTCATAACCCAAACCAATCTTTTGTAATTTCTTTTTAGCTACATAATGTGTTGTGGGAACCCTATTTTCTTTCGGAAATGCAGATTGCAACAATGCAAGGAGCTGATCAAACGAACTATTAGTCCATTTGTTGTTCACCTTGACATGCATCAGTTTTGCTAAAAAGTCGAGAGAAGAAAACCAAGTACAGCCAGGATATAATTCGGCATTGACTTCTTCTAACAACTTAAGAAAGCCTTCATCGACACTCATGTCCTCTGTATCTGAGTTCCGTTCTTCGTGGTTAGTATCGTTCCCCCTGAACTCGCCCATAATGTCGTCGATAACACTAGCCATCTCGTTAGTTGGAGGTACGTCATCTACAACCGGAGGCGGAATTCTACTTTCACCATGATAGACCCATGTAATATAAGATCGAAAGAAACCATTTATATGTATATGAGCTCTCATTAATGAAATTCTTGTGAACTTATTGTTCCCACATTTTCTACACGGGCATCTAATTTGACCTCTATCGTCGACGTGTGCTTTGGATCTCTCAACAAAAGATTCGAGTCCTTGTTGGAACTCAGGAGAATTACGGTTTTCAATAGTAGTCCATGTTTTATCGATAGACATTATGCAACTGAAACATAAGTTAGAGTTTAAGGTTTACTCTACGAGAATTAAAATTTCATGATTCGAAAAGCAAACTCGAAATGAGTTTAAAAATCAAACATGGATAAAGTATTTACACGGGTAGGCTTCTAAACCCACTTTTCGAATACCTTACCTCATATGTGAATGCACATTACTCGATTGCTTGTTTAAAAAAAATTCGGCAGCATTTCCCCTTAGCTCTCAAGTATATATAAAAGTATATATACCCGAGAAGCAAAGAGAAAATGGCAACTGAATCTTTCTTAAACAAACAATCATGTAATACACATTCACATCCTAAATGAGATAAGGTATTCAAAAAGCAGTCCCAAAACGGGGACAGCCCGAAATTAATTACTAAATCAATTTCGGACGGGCATGTATTCTAAGCTCAAACACACACCTAACACATTTCACTATTTTAAGAGTATATATTCTCATTTCTTATAGAAATAAACAATTCATATCACTAATAAAATAGTTACACATTAATACATACAAATACACACAAATATAAACATCAACTCATATTATATGTTATTATAAACTTTTATACAAATAATTACACAATAAATCTACAAACATATAATTGCATCTTAAAATAAATAACGATAATATAATTATACAAAAAAAACAACAAATATACTAAATTAACAAAATTTTAAATTATTTAAATAAACATACACCTAGTTTAACAAATACATCGTATTTTTTTACCTAAAACAATCACACACACATTAATAAACTAATAGACACTAAAATTATACAAAATAGACACCAAATATACACAATACAAGTACATTGCTTTCTATAAACTTTTATCATAAAAATTTTAGTAAATCTACATTATTTTACCATAAACATATACAAAATACACACACACACTAATATATAAAACACATATAAATACACACACTAATACACAAAATACATATAAATACACACACAATAATATACTAAATACATATAAAACGTTTATAAATACTTAAAAAAACACAATAATTCCAAAAATATTTTAACAAATTCTAAAAAAACCTAACTTTGATAAATCTAAAACTTTTATCCAAGAAAATAATTTAAACAAACCTACAAATAATTTTTACAATTCAATAAAAATAATAACCTAATTTTGATCAATCTAAAACTTTTATCCAAAAACAAATACACACAAATACATACATTAATATAATAAATACACAAAAGACAAACAAATACACATTTTAGCACTCAAAATACATAAATATACAAACACTAACACTAATACACAAAATACATACAAATTAAAAACACACACTAACACTCAAAATACATACAAATACACACTAATTTAATACATTACAAACAAAATACATACCTTGCACAGAGAGAGAGCCGGCGGCGAGAGAGAAAGCCGGCGGCGAGAGGCAGCACAGCGGCGAGAGACACCACCGGCGGCGAGAGAGCAAGAGAGATGAGATCTGAGACACCAAACACATCAATACCCACACATTACATATATTTATGTAAAAAATACACAAAACACAAAGAAAAACCCAAAAAATCGGTGCTTACCGGTGGGAGGAAGCTAAAATCGCAGATTGGAGAAGAAGAAGTCGTAAAGGTGAAAGTGAAAGAGAGAGAGGTGGAAAAGGGAGAAAAGGGGGCGGCAAGTCAGGCGCCTTTTTTTTGGGTATTAGCGGCGACAGTATGTCGCTGCTAAAGGCTTTAGCGGCGACATGTGTCCGCGTATTTTGGGTGTCGCTGCTAAAGAGTTTGTCGCTGCTAAAGGTGTCGCCGCTATTGACCCTTTTTCTTGTAGTGATCGAAGACTCATTTTACTAGTCGAGTCGAATGACCCCGGGTAGCATTAGACCTCAAGTAAAGTAAGATATGAGATTTTTCAACCGTCTAGAACATAATTAAACCCAAAAAAAATATATGGACTTTCCTTATGGAAAATCTACTTCAAATTTTTTAAAAATCATTGATATGCTAATGGTATGGTATTCATATTGGAATTTGGGTTGTCATGAACATGTTAACAAGTTTTCGTGTTAAAAATTTTGTCAACCCATTTTTTACGTGTCAGGTTCGTATCGACCCACTGGTTGACCCATTTAGTAATTTAAATTTTGGTTTTCAATTTGACAAAGTATGTATTTATTTTTTGTTAATTTGAATTTTAAAAACAAGAATTTATAATCACAAAATCAAAATAACTCATTTGGAATTAAATAAGCTAATAAATATTTGTTGTCCTCATAATAATAATTTTAATGTTTTTTAATTTAACTATTATTATTGATTTTTTATATTACTTTCTAAAATCTAAATGGGTCAATCGGGTAACTCAAGTAAATATTATTTTCATGTACCAGTATGAAGGGAACTAAATTTATAAGCATTTTCAATTAATATTAATTACAACATACAGAGGTTGACATGAAAAATGAAAAAAAAAAAAATCTTCATTCTCTTTGTTTCGAAGATCTTCATGTTGAGAAAGAGAAAAACAAAATTTATACCAAACTCAATTTTCTATTTCTTTTCATTAAGAAATAATGTTCTCATTACATGACAAAAATACAATTAAATATCATATAATTCCATTTTATCTACCAAACGTTTCCTTACATAAATCATTATGAAATTTTTTATATCCAAAATGGTTTTGAAGTTTTCGTTGGTCTTCCCATGTGGAACAAAAACATAAAAACAAGCATTTATAATCAACAAGATTTGATAGGAAGTGTTTTTCATCATAACGTTTGATACTAGTCTATATAATATAAAATTTTATGATGCATCAATGATTTAAGGTTGCGTTTGTGATGAGTTTTCAAGAGAAGGAATGGGTTTAGAATTTAAAAATGTATATAAATTTTAAAAAATTGTTTTTTTGATTGATTGAAACCGAAAATATAAAATTGATTACCAATAATTGAAATGCATCAACACTCATAGGTTTCTTAATCTCCTAAATTATTTCATTCTTTTTCTTTCATACCTATACTCAAACCCAAAGTCATTCCCAAACCCATTAAAAATCCAAACGCACCCTAAATAATTTGATACTAGGTTATTACCCATGTATTACATGGGTTAATTTTAGAAATTGATATTTATATATATGTATAATATAATAATTATATGAATAATAAAGTTTGCTTAATTTTAGTTAGTTAGTTAGTAAATTAATCCATATTAGATTTACATAGATTTGATTTGCTTTAAAATTTAAAAATAAAATCAGTAAATGACGTGGCAAAGGAGAGAGCGACATGTGGCAAATTAAATGAGAGCATGTCATGTGGCATTTGGTTACTCTCTTTTAATGGTATAGATAGATAGATTTAGATTAAACTTTCTACAGAGTAATACATTCCATTTTTTTCCTAGTTTAATGTATGTTAGATATTAAAAATAGAGTTATATGAAGTTTTGAAACAGGTTACGGATATTAGCTTAATCAAACTCTCAATTTCAAATTTATAAATTGGTTAATCGAGATTGAATTTAGTTTATTAGTTAATCGAGTTTGAATTAAATAGTGGAGAAACCAAACTTGTAATTGACAAAAGAACAAAATTATCATTTTTAAAAAGTTTAGAAACAGAAGAATTATTTTTGCAACTAAATAGTGATTTGAGAGACTACTACTGCAACTTTAAAAGTTGAGAGATTGTTTATGTAATTTTAAACAAACCACAAGGACCATTTTGGTAAATTACTCAAAACTTTTAAAAACAAATATATTAATCAAACTAAAAAAATGAATAAGGAAATTTAATCTAGTAATATGGGTAAACGACATACATAACCTTTGTTTAAATGCTAAAAGCATATTCAATTATTCATGTTACCAAACAATTGGAAGAGGTGATTATTTTCAATTCGTTAGAGGAAAGGGAAACCATAAATTACAGTCAATGATTATTCACTTCGTTGGGGGTGGTTTGGGGGGGTTGAGGTCAAGGTTCCACGTTTAAATCTGAACATAGATTCTGGATTGACATCAGTTTAGAATTTGTGGATTTAGCGTGTCTTTGACATAACTATCCGTGGCCAATAATTTTTGTTCAAACTCCTTTCAAAAGCTACTTCAAATAGCTTCGCGAAAAATAATATTATTTTTGTATCAAAAGCCCAAGCTTCTGTCAACCAAAGGGAGCCTTTTAGTTTTAACCTTTCAAAAATCAAAAGTTGAAACTCATAAATTCTTCTAATCAAACATGTCCTTAAAGCTTGCAGATTCAAGTTCTGCAACATTAAGCTTACAGTTTTTACAAGGTCACACATATTTTCTTTCCAAGTAACTCATTAAATTCATAAATACTTCCAATAGGTTTTGAAAATAGTATGAGCTTATGATAAATAAAATTATAAAAATAATGTTTCCAGTTATAACTGTAAAAAATTTATCAAACACATTTATTAATAAAACTCCAACACATCCATGGCTCTTGTGAACCCGCATCGGGTTAATTATATCAAGTTTGCATGTTGAAACGCATAAACCAAATTTGAACTTGTGAATTCAAAATTTCATTTTTGCAATGTATCAAATCACAAACGAACCATAGAATCTTTGCAGCAACATATTATACACAGCATCAATTTTCAAAACAAATTGGACAGAAAATCTATCAACACAGTCCGGCCATCAGATGAGACTGCATACCTTGTGTGAATTGTAAAAGGGCACAAGTCATACCCAGTCAACTATTTTAGATGTGCGATGAAGGCTCGCGGCTGCTTCCTATAGAATCTTCTTTCTTCCACATTGTCTCCATTTTATGAAACCACCTCAACGGCCGCACCTATAGATTACAAATCAAATATTCTTTTCGCATCACACCTTTCAAACATGTCTAAGATTCAACCCAAATAATAACTAGTGATTATTTACCATTTCAAATTCACATAATATGGTCCAAAACAACTTTTGATCTATCATCTATGTGCACTTACATCTACGTTAAGAAAAAGACAGACATACCTTCCAACGCCTCCTGCGGTTTATAGAATAATAGGTTGATTCCAACCGACTAATTATATTCCTAAATGTTGGTCTCTCGTCTGGATTCTCATGCCAACACTCTTCAATCAGCCTATGAGATAATCATTTAGTTAGAAAAGGAAAAGATTTAAAGCTTTTAACATATAATCTTTCTTCAGCAATATATATATTTAGAAGAACAAACATAAAGAACCTACTCTTTAAGCCCATGGGCATAGCTCTTCGATGGAGCATTAAAAGGAGGGCGTTCTTTAGCCATGTATGCTTTAGGTACATCAGCTTCATTCTTTTCGAAAAAGGGTTGGCAGCCTTCAATCATCTTCAGCAATTCAAAGGAGAAAGAATTAGATAATCGCAACAGTTCAAACAACAAGGGATCGTAAAGGCATACCTCTTGTAAAATTAAGGCAAACGAAAAAACGTCCACTTTGGTGTCATAGTCTTCATTCCTAAAGACCTCTGGAGCAACATATCTCCCTGTTTTAACGTATAAAATCATGAATAACATATAAAAGAACATATGCACACAAACAAAAAACAACACTCACAGGTAGTGTCGTGATAGGAAATGATCTTTTCCTGTTTGACTTTTTCCGCCACTTTTAACAGCTCGCTGATTCCAAAGTCTGCAACTTTTAGATGTCCAGAATCAGCCCGCAAAAGATTTCTGTTTTCTTACACGCATAAAAACAAAAGTATTCAGATTCACATCTACCTACATAAGAAACAACCTTAGCTTTGTAATAAAACTTACGAAGGCTCTAGATCCCTATGAATAATTGGTTCTGGTTTATTCTCATGCAGATAGTTCATCCCTCTGAACAATGAACACCACCATATAAACACTAATTAGTCAAATCTTTTCTAAATCTTCATTATAAAACTCTCACTATATACTTTATACACACTATCGTTTTTTTATGAAAAATACTAAACATAAATCATAATTAACCCAAGTACCTTGCAATATCCATGGCAAATTTCAAAGCTGTTATTGGTTTTAATGCTCCTTTTGATTTCAAAAATGCACGAAGATCACCCTGCAACATATGCAAAGTTTGATATAAATAAAAACAATAGATAATGTGATTAGTTTATAAATTGGGAAAGAACCTTTGGTAAATATTCCGTCACGATCATCATTGGACTGCTTTGCGTTACAGCACCGAGAAACTGAACTACGTTTGGATGTCGTATCTTTTGAAGTAATTCAAGCTCATCCCTAAAAGCCCTCCTGTTAATAACCCAGTAATTAGAAAAGCAACTAATGAATTAAGCAAACAAAAAAAGGAACATAGTGTGTGTGTGTGTTTGTGAGTTGGGGCAGGCCTGCCTTTTCAAGGAGGCGGTTTCAAGGCCGCGTTCGACATTCCGCTTGGACGCACCAATTTGGTGTTTCTACCAAGCGGTGTTTTCAATTCAATGTAAAAAATTCTCAAAACGCATATAATCACATAATAACTTATTGATGGCAAGTGAACTACCCACACTTTGTCCTTATCAGTAAAAAGTTCATCTCCAAGCTTTTTAACTGCAACTTGTGTTCCGCGCCATGACACTATGGTGAATGTACCCTTTTAACCACAAAAAAAAAATGAAATACAATATTAAACAACAAAAATTATAGTTTGATCATCAATTAAGGCAAAGTATACAAAATTGTAGATGACTTGCCTTGGTGATGTTGACGCTGTCTGTGAAATCTAGTTCTTTAGCAGCAATTTCATATTCTGGTACTTCAAGTGCATTTTTGACGTGCATGGGAGCCATCTACGCATATTAGAAGAATCACTGAAGGTAAAATACCATCTGCTTTTAAGATTTTCACATTTTATTTTTTTTTGGTTTCATATTTGGAACTATTTTGTGATAAAAGGCTTCATATATATGTCGATAAGTAAAATATGAAAATAGAACTATACACAATAAACAAAGTAAGGGTGTCAAAAAACCAGGCAGACCAATGAAAGTAACAAACCAAACTAGAACCGACCATATGTTTGATTTTCAGTTCTATTTAACAAGATCGCTTTTCGGTCTATTTTCAATTCTAGTGTTTTTCAGAAACAAAATCTCGGTTTGTTCTGGTCCAGTCTGAAATCGGAACCGAACAGCTGAACAGGTGTTCTATAAAAAAGCTAGGTTTCCAATTTTGAAAAAACATCGACAGTTTATATTTACATCTTAGAAAATTAAAAACCCAAAGTTTGTATTCAGAACCTGGTCAAATTTAAAAACCAAACACAATTAGACTGGTCCAATTTTTGGTTTTGGTCCCATTTTTACCTGAATGCCCCTGATATAGAAAGCAATTTTAAAACCACCAATACAAAATTCATATAATGCACTTACGAGAGGTTTGGCACCATGTTTCTCCAAAAGTTTGACCATGTCATGGTTCTTGTAATGAATTGCATCTGCAAGAGGCTGTTCAAGCAATTTAATTTATATTAGCATCAGACATTTCTTGTATGTTTGAATCACAATTTAAACAATAGATGAATAATTTAAAATTAATCATATAAAAACATCAAATTTTGTTTGAAAACATGCTTTGGAAAGAAAGAAAAGAAAAAAAAATGAAGAAATGAATCTAGATGAATATGTTGTAGCTATATGATGAAAAAAAAACTTTGTGGAGCCATGGCAGCAGTGTGCTATTGCCTTATTGGGTACAGTCGTACAGACTACAAAGGACATATCACATATGTGTAAAAAGATATGTGATGAACGTGACAACATTGGGGTTGTGACTGAAGCAAATGTCTAACCGTTCTTTTTTTATCCATCAAGTATAAACAAACAAGGGTGCTATAGCTGACCGAGAAAGAAATCATGTCATTCAGTCCCATTAAGCCACAAACAAACACGCCCTAGCAAAGTCAAATAAGTGTATTACACAACGGTTGATATCCTCTATTTAATATTGTTTAGTTATAATCCAGATTTTTTGTATAATTAACTAAAGAAATCAATCATCTATATAATTCCATATAACAATATTGTAAAATGTATGGACCATAATGACATATACAAAAGACTGAGTTTGACATTAAATTTATTTATTTTGTTAATGAGGTCTCATGATTATAAAGCCTTCACCCTATAAATCCAAAAAACACTGGCTAATATGCATATACATAAAGGCCAATTTATGGCAGAACACAAAAAAAATCACCAAGCAAATAAATAATATTGATAGTTGTACTTTTATAATTTTTCGTCGATTACATACTCATACAAAACAACTATCAATCACATACTTAACTCCCAAAATTATATTGACTACATCACTTCCATTATAACTTTAAACAAATTGTCTATGTTACACACTTCAAGGCCAAAGCAACACACTGGCACAATAATTTGAATCAACTTGGTGAAAGTTATTAATAATCCAAACCTCAAAGTTTGTAAAAAACACACAATTCCTACTCCGCAGCAATGTGAAATGGTCTCACATTTATTGATGTTCTCAAGTCTACACACCCAAAAATCAATATCCAAGATATCCACATGTCTACACTCTAACTCATTGCACCTTGATGGGCTACTACCCTAATAATAATATGATTTGAATAATTGAACCTAATTTTAATCAAATTATCTATCACATAGGACCAGGAAAAGAACAATATTGCTAACAAACCAAAGCAACATGATAGCATAACATCAGGATCAACTTAAGAAAATGGTATAAGTTACTAATATCCCACAAATTAACTCACAATAATTACTCTGTAGATGTGAAACAAAATTTTACAAATTCTCCCAAATAAATTCAACATACCCTCATGAGGCCAATACACCCATAATCAATACCTCAGAAGAAGTATGAGTTCAAAATAATATATGGATCGACAAATCGATGATGGAAGTTATTAGCATTTCACAAGCAGCCAACATAATTTAAGCAGCTCAAACTTATCGGTATGTATAGTTGAGAGGCGGTATCTTAGTTAACTCAATCATATGTTGGACAAGTTGTAACAATACAAACCCCAGGAGATGAAGTTTGAACTTTGAAGTGGTCCTCAAACTCATTCTAGCAAAATATAGTCCTGTGGCACATATACAACCTCATAGTCTAATCCTTAACACGGGCCATACCACCACCCAAGGAAAATATTGTCAGTTAAGATGAAGTTTGTATTTATGAACCTATGTGGGACAATTTTGCAACAAAAGCACAAATATTTAAGTCTATGAATCTTTTTATCACTGTATTTAATAAAAAACTGTATTGTCATCAAAGTCCCACCACATTATTGTCCATAAGAAAGGAAAAACATATGATCCCAACATCAATAACCATGAAAGCATGAAACATTGATAAAACAACAAAAGAGAAAACATTAAAAGAAATTATAAAATCTTACCGTGCTACCCCATCGGTCGTTGGGATCAACTTCCGCACCCGCTTTCAACAACAGCTCGGCAACATCACAAAACCCTTGGCAAGCCGCCACATGCAATGCAGTCCGATTATCGATATCTTTGAAATTAACATCGGTTCCTGAATCCAACAGCTCCTTAATCCCATCCAAATTACCCTCACTTGAAAAAAACATCAGTCTAACCCTAGGATCGATCGCATCCAATTCATCATACTCTTCGTCTTCCGAATCAGAACCCGAACATCGGTCCGGCGCCATCGACGATTGTCTCCCAAGCGTAAACCTAACTGGTGGTTTTGACTCCATTTTATTTTTGCCCCAATTAAGTTAAGAACCCAATGCCCGTAGAACAACCTGCTGTTTAGTCGGTCTGTGAACTGAAAATTCTTGAAAAAGTTGTAACGATCTAGCACCGAATACTAAAGAATCCTAACTGACAGGAGAGAAAGAATTGGAAGTTGCAAATCCGAATCTCGCCTTTTTCGTTGACGATTTGAATAGTAGTATTTTAGGGAGGAAGGAAAAGCAAGCGGTTCGTTGAACAAATAATGGAAAGTTTGATGAGAAATTGTCAAGAACGAGGCCGCAAGTCAGAAAAAACCAAGAAAAGGGATATCTATCACTTGGCCCCTCAGGTTTAGTTTACATTGATATAGACACCCCTCATGTTATGGTGATTAACAAATCAGCCCTCCTGGATTTTTCTTGCAGGTTTATCAAGTCTCTTTTGGATGGAGAAAAACCAAAAACCATCAGTAAAATCAATGGTCATCCCCTGTTACTAATTTGGATGCCATTTAGATATGTTAATATATGTAGTTTTAAAATTTAAGTAATTGTAATACTGAAAATTTAGTATGAATGTGTTAGATTTTAGTTTAAAATCATGTATTAGGACATATATAAGTGGTGAGATATAATTATTTACGGAAAATGATTATTCGAAACTCGTGATGAAAATTAACTATTTGTATTAAATGGTTATCCCCCGATTAGTCTATGGTAATTCCTATTTTAGTTCTCATGGTTTTTTAAACGGAGACATTGGATTAGTGTTAGACACTTTATAATGACACAGTCCCACGATCTCTTTTACTTGTCTCATAAATAATTAATGTAATGGGTCCAATATATCTCTCTCTTCCGTTAATATAATAATTAAATAGTATTATACAAATTTTAAAATGTATTAATTCTAATTCGGCTAAGCTAGGTGCCTAAGAAGGACGATGAAATGGAATGTTCATTTCAATTCCATAAAACTCCTATGGAGTCCACGAACCGAACCTGTACGAATAGTTAGTTTAACAATAACTCAAATGGATCAAAACTCATAAAATGTCACACCATCTTTTTAAAATATAAACGTACCCATGCACATGAGGTGTGTATTGAATGCATGCATGCAAATTAAAGGAATAGGTGCTTGCATCAAATATTATTTTGCCTTTCTAAAAAGGCAAAAAGTAACATCAAATTATGAGAATTTCAACCTAGTGCTTGTATATAAACGATCGTATTAGAAGATACTTCACTTTGCAAGTATTCGATTTATCGAATCAATATCCTATGACTAATTGAACCACACAACAATTCGTATATATTAATATGCCATAAGCTAGAACGTACCATCAAATTCACAAGAGCTAGCATTATGCTTTTGAGCAATTGGAATCCTTTCAATACTTCATTCTCTTCTAAACTAGTGTATATATATATACCACATATTAATTATAAGCTAGGTGCCAAAGCTACACAAACGTTAAACTCGATCCCTAATAGCAATGAGCTCAGTGAAAAGGTTGGTGGGTGATAAACCATTGGTGATCTTTAGCAAAACATCATGTTCTATTAGCCACTCCATCAAATCCCTCGTAAGAAACTTTGGGGCAAACCCGACTATATATGAGCTCGATGAAATTTCAAATGGGCAAGAGGTTGAAAACGAGTTGCTAGGATTAGGTTGCAGTCCAAGTGTACCTGCCGTTTTCATAGGAAAAAAGTTGATTGGTGGTGCCAATGAGGTGATGAGCCTCAACGTTCGAAGCAAACTCAAACCACTACTCATTGAGGCGAATGCTATTTGGATCTAAGAGCCCATAAAAGGGAATTTGATCATTTGGATATGTGTATTGCATCCCATATCATATGTGTACTATGATATTTGAATAATAGTGCATGTTTACCCCCCAAAAAAGAACATTTTACAACTGTTGTATATTAGTTTAAATGACTATGTACTATCATATAAAACATATTGCAGTTTATGTATTGTGATTAAAATCTTCTATTAATGACTATATAAATGCACCATTATATAGGAGAATATTACATAAATTCAGTTTGACAATAACGAAGAATCAGTGTGCATCGAAATTATGTGAGAACCAATATGTCACAATGGAAAAACTTAGTGTACTATAATGAAAGGATAGTGCACTGCATACGTAGATACACTATCCTTCCTATGTGAGAACCAATATGTCACAATGGAAAAACATAGTGTACTATAATGAAAGGATAGTGCACTGCATACATAGATACACTATCCTTTTTATGCAGTGCACTATACTTTCTCGCTTGTGATGCATTATGATTCTCATGATTTATGATGCATACTGGTTTCTTGATCCACATTGGTTCTTTGTGGAACCATCCTCTATTTAGTATATGACTTTTTTGAAGATAATCATGTTATATGTTATCTTCACAAGTTTGATGATAAAATTAATAATGTTTTCATAATTTACCAATACCAATTTATATTTTATATCATTTTTATAAATTTTAATTAACTTTTAAAACTTGAAATGTAACAAAAAAATATTAAAATTAATAATTTTTCATGTACCCTTAATAAGGAATAGTGCCATAAGTACTATGTAGCAAAATTTTGATCATAACTATGAGTAATAAATTAACGATTTTTTTTTTTTAATTTTGTTGTTGAACAACTATGTTGCATACAACCATACACTGCATAACATGTAATTTCTTTGCATGCAACTAGATATTTACTTCATCATGATGACCATTTGTTAAATTAAATTTGGGTCTGATTTGTTGGTAATCACATCAACGTATTTCCAACTTTAAGGTGTTATTTGTTTTTTAAAATACTAAATGTCTGAAATCGCATTTTAAATTTAAGAGGTGACTTTAAAGTTTAAAGTCTGATATCGATCTAAAATTTAAGAGGTGACATTAAAGTCTGAAATCTGAATTCACGTCTGGAGTTTAAGAGGCGACCTTAACTCTAAGTTCTGAAAATTTAAGACTTTTAAATAAATTTGAAGTTTTAAATTAATTATATATTATAGTTAATTATTTATGTAACTTACATATTAAAATAATTTAATATCTTAATTAATTAAATTGAATATTTATTATTAAATGTAAATTAAATGAGCTTATATTGAACTGAATTTTTTTGGAGACAACATATATATTAATTTATATCAAATTAAATTAGTTTATATAAAAAAGTAGATTAAATAATTTAATATTATAATTAATGAAATTAAATAATTTTTTTAAATTGTTAAACTGAATTTAATATATTAATTGAATGAAATATTGATATAATTTGAAGCTAAAAAAATTCAGACTTTAATTACACCAATCTGATGTCAGCATTCGAAACAGGCTAAGAGCTTTAAGCCAACAGGCATACTAACTCGCTTTTAGATTTCAGACGGTTGTCTAATTTTTATATTTCAAACCCAATTTAGGAGGTTTTAAGTTCATAAGTCTGAAATGCAATAAACTATCATTACATATCGTGTAAAAAGGGATTTCGTTGAATAAACTGATAAAAAAAATGGAAATGCATAAATATATAGTTGCTAGAAATTGACGATTCAAATAAGATTTCCCTTGTATTTTACATAAAACAGTCGTATTATCAAAGCTATGAAAATGTTTAAACAAATTAGTCTCTTTGTCTACCACACAAATAAGCACCATACATATGTCAAGATTTATTCTACCACTTACCTGATAAGGCAATCCGTACACCAATGGAATATGGAAATTATAAGACTAGAAATATCGAATTATGGTAACAAGATAGCGAGAATCCATATTATCTTAGTATATTAAAAGTAGGAATGGCGACCGAGTGGGTTTGTCCCCGCTTAAAAAAACCAAGGGGTCTTAACGAGGATCCCATTGGGTAGGCGGGAGAAAACCGCAGTGATTCGTGGGGAACCCGTTTATAACAAACGTTTAATTAAACATTGAAGTTTTATTTCAAGATCATTGTTAAACGTAAACAAGTAAAATTTATAGTGATTCAAACTATAACCGATACAAAAGTGAATAAAATCATAAACTTTTTATAAACTTGACTAACAGTTATACATATGTGTAGAAACAATAAAAATATTTATTATTGTATTATATAAATATAATAATAAGATACATATATAATCTAATTTATAAATAAAATACCTATTATAATATAAAAGTAAGCATATATTTAATCGGTGTTTTAATCGGGTTATCGGGACGGGTATCATAAATCTCATACTTTTTTAAAATAATCAGGTTTGGGAAAAACTCATCCCATTTTTATCGATATTTCTTATCGGGTTCAGTTTTTTTTTCCATCCTTAATTAAAAGCTAGTTAGTCTACTATATTATACTCATATTAATTAATAGATAATATATGTGACTTTTAATTTCTCATGTAATGTAATGATAATCTTTTTACTAAACTCTAAAGGTCAATTGCTAAAAATAACTATAATTTTATGTTATTTTAGCATTTATCGCAATATTATTTATTTTTTATTATTAATATTTTCAATTTTATTTTTCGTGACTATTTATAGCAAAAAGTTAAAAACTTTAACTTTTTGTTATAAATAATAAAAAATATATTAATTAATATTTTTAATTATACAAAATACAAAAGTTAATAGTATTAATTATGAAAAATATAAAAATTAATTTTATTGATAATAAAAATAAATAATATTGCTATAATTGATAAAAAAAAACTAATTGGTTGCTATATTTAGCAATTGAACCAAAGTTAGATACATACAATATCATTTAATTATAATAAAAATAAAACTAATGTTTCTAAAAAGCATATTATAATAATTTCAAGTGAACAAATAAAATTTAGATAGAAAATGACTCTAAGGAAGTAAGAAGGGTTGTATGAAAAAGCACAACCAAAGTGTTTACCTTACAAGAAAGAGACAAACGAATCGAATAATAGATAACTTGCATTACTTACCCATTCATTGCTTTGAAGAGTCATTTATTAAAATCCATGTGGCCAAAAATTTCTAACACTTTATTTTGGATAACAAAAACATGAATTTTGTAATAATACATCTACAAATCATTTTAAAATCTTGATTTTGATTTATAAGATCTTATAATTATACATCGCTAATCTACAAAACTTGTGGATCCTGAATACGATATTTTTTAGGCACATGATCTTAAGATTTAAGATAGCTACTTAAGATCTCGATCTGATCCGAACTTAATTAAACAAAAAAGTTAAATGCTACAACTGATTTAACTTTGTTAATAAAAAATAAACACATTGGTTAATCATCCAAATTGTCCATATAAAAATATGTTTCATAAATCTCTAAATTTAATATTTAATACTCTAAAATTTAAATATTTGATAATGTAATTAAGTTATCAAAATGTTCATGTGTTGTATTGAACTATAATTATAATATCTGAACATTAGATTATAGCTAAAGGTTAAAATTGAAAAAATCCTATCAATTTTTTCATTTTCGTAATTAATTCCCTAAACTTTTCTTCTTACTGTTTAAGTCCCTAAACTATTTTTGTCTTATTCGGTTCTTCGGGTCGATCACATATTTTCGGCCCCGTCTTTCGTTTGACTTCCACTCCTGTTAACCTCTCTTGTTTCCATCCCCGTGAGAAGGTAGTGAGCAAAACCAACCCAGAAAACCACTATTACTATGCATTAGTAAGGCATGTACTTTCGATTGTCGGAGAGTGGTTTGTAGAGGTGGTAATATGATGGTAAACGGTGGTGGACTGGTGGTGTGAAGGTGTGTGTGTGTCAAGTATGTGGTAGAGAAAGACTATGGTGGTGATTCTCGTTAATTGATCGGTGAAGTGACTAGAATGGTAAAATGCTTGGAGTGATACTGGTGGTTGTAAGTCATGCCGATGTCAGAAACCGTTACAAACATACCAAACAAATCTTAACTAGAAATGAACATATTCCAAAACAGATCTGGATGAAATCGAAACCAAAGGTTCAACTAATGTCCGCGGTGACATAGGTAGAAAGGGAGAAAGAGAAGTCAGTTAGGTGTAGAAATCGATCCCTTTGAATACCCGTACAAACCTGCATTCTTGCTCAAACCTTGAATTTGTTCTCGATCTCCTCCTTTAATCTTCGATCTCCTACTCTTAATGACGGTCTAGTAATAGAGTATGTAGGGGTGGGGGTGGTAGTGAGACGAAAAAAGAGTGATGTAGCCAGAGGGTTTTATAATTGGTCGGAAGAACAACAGTGATGCTTGTATGTGTATCCGAATCAGGAGGAAATATGAGTATGGTTTGGTTGGGGAAGATAAAGAATTAGCGTGTTTAATTTATGTTGTAATAAAAAACAAAGGTTCATTACCTAAAATTATAATATCTAAAAGGATAAAATTGTAATTTTTAAAAATGTAATTAGTCAAAGAACCAAAACAAAAACAAAAGTTTAAAATAGGGACATTTGGTGTGAAGTTGAGGAATAAAATAGGACTTTCATTCAATTATCGTTTAAGTCACTGAATTTTTTTTCGAGTATTTAAGTCCCTAAACAAAGTTTGTCTTATTCAAAACTACATATTTTTAACCTGCTACCTGTTTAACAGGTAAAACAATTAGTTTCTCGAATAGTTTATTATTAAAAAAAACAACTTTCTTTTTCAGTTTTCACGATTAAGTCGCTGGACTTTTATTTTTTCTTGTTTAGGTCACTGTACCATTTACCGGTTAGTGACCTGCTAAGCAGGTCATATATATAGTTTTGAATAAAACAAAAACTGTCTAGGGACTTAAACACTCAAAAAAAAGTACAGTGACTTAATCGAAAATTTGATGTAGGGTTTTTTCAATATTAACCCCAACTTAAAGAAGCATATGGTTCAATTTACAGGTTTTGTATTTTAAATTCTATAAAAGCCATGTTTGGATTTTAAAGTATATGAATTTTCTTAAAATATTTTAAAATCTCATCTATATTTACAAATCTATAGCTACCCTTGCATATCATGTCCTTCCATGAATGCATTTTGTGTTTACCATTTTGTAGCTAAATCAAATACAAACCTTATATATCATACCCATCCTAACCCCGTCCATCTAACATCTTATCCTACCTTACCATCACATCTTATCATTCAGGTGGTAATTTAGCTCATTTTAAACACAGACTGAACGAGCAAACGTTAGAAATAGAACTTATATATTTTCTAAATTCTTGCTTAATTTTTTTTTTAAAAAATCCTATTTTCTTAAATGGTTTGTTACTATTGGTCGTTTTGATCCTGTTATAACCCACTTGTCCCAATGGGTCAAATAATCACCTCTTCATCACATCTACCCACCCACCCACCCAAACCCATTCCCATTCCCACACGTATACATAACGACCTTACCCTACTTGCACCCCTTCATGGTCTTCCCTACCCAACCTACCCGTCACACACTAATTTACCACGATACGTCCCTACTGTACTCCAACTTCCACAGTCTACACATCTACCCCCAATAAATAAGCTAATCCACCATAAGTTACCCTTACAAGCCTACCTCCACGGCTCCACCTACCTATTCTATATATTTTATCCTACCGTACCCTTGTCCAATTATCATATCGATTGACCAGTCCAACTTACCCATCCTACCTAGAAATGCACAGTTTTCGATTTTGATCCGATCCAATTTTTTTGCTAGAAATAAGCGGTTTTTATAACTCGGTTCAGATTTCATTCAGTTTATTTGTCCAAAATAATATAACCAACATAACTAGATCAAATATTATTATAACTGGATTTTTTATAAACTGATTCTTATCTGATTTTTTAATACTTTTCTTTTATTATTTTGGCTTAACAATGAAGTTGGAACCATCTTTTTTTTTTTTTTTTTATAATTTTTTTGGACTTATGAATTCGTTTCTTTCTTTCTTTGACAAAGTTTACAAAACTTTTGGACTTTATTTTTATAAATTATAGTTATAATTTTTTTGACAAAGTTTATAAGCAAATTTTTTTAAATTCCAATCAAATTTATCTTTTGTATTATATTTGATTATAAGTACAAAAATTGTTTAAATATATTTTAAAAAGAGTTATAAATAGTGAGGCAAAATTGGTTTCGATATTGTATAAAACGGCGGTTGTAAAACCAATTTTAATCCGGTGTAGAAATCGATCCAGTTTCAAAAGCAGATATAGCTAAATCCAATCCAATTTCAAGAAAATCCGATTTGATAAAATCCATCGAAAAAGGATACTTAAAATTTTTAGGGTTAATATTGAAAAAACCCCATAAACTTTCTTTAGTTTTGTGATTAAGTCCCTAAACTTTTTTTCTGATTGTTTAAGTCCCTTAACTATTTTTGTCTTATTCAAAAAACTCACTATCTCTACATGTTTTAGCGATTAAGTCCCTAAACTTTGTGTTTTATTGTTTGTGTTTTACATACTCATTCGGTAGCCAGTCAAAAATATATCCTTTTGAATAACACAAAAATAGTTTAGGGACTTAAACAATCGGAAAAAAAGTTTAGGGACTTAATCGTGAAAATGAGAAAAGTTTATAGGGTTTTTTCAATATTAACCCAAAATTTTATGCATCTTTGATCGTACTTGCCTTTACGGAGGCGTGAAGCTGAGTGTCATAATTTGTTAATTTATTTTAACAATTTACTTATTAAACAAAAAAAAAAGTTTATGAAGAAATAATAATAAGTAAAAGGAAAAACCATAATTTAACAGGAAAAATTATCAAGAAAGGTAATATAAAATACAAATTTGATAATAAAGGTATTGTAAATTTTTTTTTATAAGAAAGGTAATATAAAATTCTATTTTGTCAGAGAAAGAATATGAAATTCAAATTTTAGGCCAAAAAAAGATAATCAAATATTATTCGCTTACCAAAAAAGGGAGCATAAAATTAAAAATTTACTTTCTTAATTTGTCATGAATACCCTTTTTGTCAAATTTGAATTTTTATCTTTCTTGACCTAAAAAATTTTACATTACTTTTATTGACAATTTTTGAATTTTATATTTCCTTTGTTGGTAATTTGCCCTAATTTAACATATCAATTTTCAGATCCTTTAACTGATTTAAAAAAAAAAAGGATTTCATAATTCATACAATGCAAATCCTAACAGATTTGCTAACAATAACATCGGATAGATTTTGACATTTTGCCGGATGTAAAGTAAAAATCACTAAAAAAAAGTGAACCAAAAAAAATAGATGAAAATCTTAAAAATCACATGAGTATCCCATTCTCGTCTGTTTTCTTATGGTTGGTTTGTTTTGAAGATTCAAATAATAGCTACTCGTGTTTTTTCACGAGTTATGTTATGGGCTTATATTCTTTTGGAATAGTATATAAAACAAGATAAGAATCATTTATAGATTATAATCTATCTCACTTTATAATCTATTTATGGAAACATGGACATATGGATAAATGGCATCTAAAGAATGTCAAAGGAAGGTTCCCCACCATCATCATCATCATCACGAGGGGTATCAATTTTGACCCAACGAGCGTAATTGTTAAATTGACACATCGTAAATAACTAAAATAGAACATAGATTTTTTAAAAAGTAAAACTTATAAAACGATGTATTAAATTTCACTAAATTATAACCGGGGTCTAATGTCCAAATTACACTAAACCAAAAAGAAAAAAATTAACTTCAGGTTTTTTATGAAAAAATAGCATGGAGGGACGAAAACGCAAAAAAAAACATGAAAACATGTTGGTTTTTATCATAATAAATCCATAAATTTGCATGGAACAACGTACATGCAATGAGAATCAATGCATAAACACATCAACAAGACTTAACAATATTCGAATCAATGCATTCAGAATGTCGAAACCCAAGTGATCTATGCACATTACAAGCCAAATCATCGACGAGTAAATTAAAATATGATCCAATAATAACAATGTAGAGCAGAGCATTATATAGAATCTCTTTTCTCACTCATCATGAAAGTATTTTCGGAGGAATTAAAGTGATTATGGACATGTGTTGATGAAAACTAATGAGATAAGTGTCAGAAATCAAATATGCTATACACACTAACATTAGCCAGTCACATGTCATTTTTGCACCCTTGCAAATCAAGAATCATATGCCTCTCTCTGTCACCTCTCCATCGCTATGCATCAGTACCATCTGCTTATTTACATGTACTCTACTGATGTAATATGTGTGTGTAGGTGTTTTGCTAAAGTCAACCAATTCCAAAGTAACAATGTGCACAACACTATTCAAATATTCAGATTTATGCCGCCAACACGAATAACAAGTATAAATAAACCCCCAGAGGACACAAAGTTTAAGCAACCAAACCTTTGGACTAGATCCTAAAAGATGGCCACAGTAAAAAGTCTGTTATCTGAGAATCCTGTTGTGATCTTCAGCAAAACAACATGTTGCATAAGCCACTCGATCATAGCACTCATAAGAAAATTTGGGGCTAACCCTATTATTTATGAGCTTGACGAGCTTGCCAACGGACACAGAATCGAGGGAGAACTAGTGGAGTTAGGATGCAGCCCGAGCGTACCGGCTGTGTTCATAGGGGAGAAGCTCGTTGGAGGTGCTAACGAGATAATCAGTCTCAATTTGGAAAGCAAGCTTAAACCGCTACTCATTAACGCTAATGCTATATGGATGTAGGATGCAATGCAATGGTAGCAAGGTTATTGATAGATCAACCATATGGTAACTCATCTATATCGCTGAAGTGACTTCTTACGTGTCTGTTGTCCAAATAGGGTTTAAATTAGTTAATAATAACATCAAGTATTGTAAGCCTGTTCTTGAAACAGGTTCTAAGGGGGATTTTTTTTTTTTTTTTTTTTTTGAGCCATGTATTCTGTTAACCTTAAAACTGATTTTCGACCCATTTTAGGAATAAATGGATCGATTGGTTTATACTTTACGTGTAACAGGTAAAATAAGCAAAATAAATTACTAAATATAGTTTTTATAATCATATTCAATACAATAGTTATTTATACAATTAAGAAAAAATGGACAAAAAAGTATTCGTTGGTCAACTTCACCCAAACCCATTATAACTCATGCTAAAAGCTACACGTTTGACTCAAACCCATCCAACAAAATTAAATCAAGCAAATGGGTTAGCCCCAAAACCTGTTAATGTCAGAACTGCAAAACCTGTAGCATCAGGGAGAAGCACGTTGATATCATTTGTCGTTAATGTCTAATCCATAACAGTCTAGCACTCGGCTTCTTCCCAAAGATTGAGATATTAGTTGACAGAAAATCAAGAATCAAATATAAAACTTACAAACTGCGTGGAAGTTGAAAGTGAAATTCACAACTATGGAGAGTAAGCAGTTGAGAAGAGTACAACACACACAAACCTAGTTCGGTTGGAGAGCAATTTCAGTAACTTTTTCCCAGGATTTGAGGGTTTTGTCTTCCGTGTCAGTTTTGTACAAAGCAAGACGAGTTATTTGGAAGCTCAGGCTTTTAACCGTCTCATCAATAGCATTGGCTTTCTCTTGAGCTCTTTGTTTTTGTTCATCAGTTAAATCTCCATAAAGGATGCTCAGGTGTGGCATATAAGCTGCAAAAGTGACCCAAAAAATTGTTGATGAGCAGAAGAGAATATTAGAGGAGGCTTAGAAGTTAAAATTGGAGATGAAACTGCTAAAAAAAATAATTAACTTAAAGACAGAAGTAGGACTTACGAGTTGGACTCTCATAACCAAAATGAGCCCAGCAGTGTGCCCCTGTCTCCATGACCTGAAATGATTAAAAAAATCACCAATATTTTCTGAACAGTGGATATGAGAATGAAATCCAATAATGAATTGCAGGAAATGTAAAATCCAATGTTGATAGCATGTCATGCTTACAAGGATGAAAATTGTTAAAATTCATCACCACTTTACATCCATTGAAAGATCAAAAGCTATCCATTCAACCAAAATAGTAAAATAGCAAAAGAACCAAAGAAGTGCAGAAAACTGTGCATTTGTGTGAGAACACATACATCTAATTTCCTGTTTTTTGAAGAATGGCAAAAAAATTTGAACGGTAATTTACAGAAACCATAGGTTTCTACTTTCAAATCAACATTGATAAATCATAATACATTTGCACAATATAAGATTGGTCTTACAAGTCACATCTCTATTAACAAATGACTCTACCCACACTCACTCTAATTGGGGAACATGGATGTCTGTCTCATAGATGCCATTTTTAAGGCTATTTTAGCCGATCATGGTTCATCGTCCTCATCAGCTTCAAAATCGTTGTTTAAATGAAGACCAACAGCCAACATTATCACAAATGGCTACTCACGATAACCAAACCAAAGTCACTGAACCATCATCAATTTTGTACCATTTCACATGAACATCCAAGTTAAACTACATTGACACCCAGATTTCATTTATACTCTGTTCCTCTCATGCTCGAAACTTACATGGTTACACCTAACAACTCCTCTGCAAGTCACCCCTCTGCATCAACATACATGTTATGCTCTACTTTGAGCTTTATGCAAAGGGAGCAAAGGAGAGAAAGACACAACAGGGGAAAGTTCAACAGAAAGGATTTAAAAAAACCACTTTCAAGAACGCAATTTTCATCTTTTTACAGGAGCGAGATCAACAACCCTCCTTACTAATAATTTAATAAACGCTAAAATTGCAAGAACAAGTGATTGCAGACAAAAAGTGTTGAGCATAATCGAATGTTTTTGCAATTATATGTCCACAATCACACGATCTTATATGTAATCTGTTCTTTATCACATTCTCCCTATGGTCGTTACAAATTATATTTAAGAAGCCATTGTTTGACCTTTTAAATGTCAAGCTAGTACTTTCAGATTTCAGATGTGATCTGTAATATTTTCAAGTAACAACCGTTATGGTGACTTTACCCAATAGAAGGGCTAAAGATAACATCATGATATTGAGAAATAATTCAAATTCGAAACAATTCATATGAATTCTGAAGTTTAATATGAAAAATAATTATCATGTTTGACAGTTTAAAGTCATAATCGAATTCAATTCAAAGCTACCTCAGTCGTTGGATGGAGCAACAGGAAAACACACTGATAAAAGAAAGTTCCAGTAGCCACCTTCTCCACAGTTACATTATACGCTTTTAAACCTTCACAAGCCTTCTTCAGCTTGTCACGTGCCTCACCCTCCGTCAACCTGATCGCTCCAACAACAGTCACATGAGGTTCAAACTCAGGTCCGCCGAACTCCGATCGCAAACCGATCATCACTTTCTTCACTCTCTCCGTCACATCCTCCGGCGGAAGCGCCCAAACCGAATAAACATCTTTCTTCGGCTGCTGTGCTTCTTCGCCGACTTGTACATCCATCGAAATTGAAACGAGGAAGAGAGATAAACCTAGAATACCGAGTAGAGACAGAAACCTAATGAGAATCAGGCGAAATCTCGGAGAGACATACATTCATGTGAGTGTGTATGATTCGGAATCGGGAAGAAGATGCCATTTTTATGCATTTCTTAAAAATGATTCTGTCTTTAGGGTTTGAATTTGGGAAATATTTGATTAATGAGTTGTTAAAGTGTCTCTGAGACTAATTTAATCATGATTAGAGTTTTAAGTTTAAGCCAAATCAATTTCGGTCCAAAAGTATGAGCCAGCTTTCTTTTTTACCCCCTCATTAGTTACAGATTGACAAAACCAGCAAAAATATGTTAGACGGAGTTCAAACAAAGAGATGAAGATGCAAATGCAAACGTCAAGAAAACACTAGTCATCATTACAAGTGTCCCAACACCTTCGCCACATGGCACCTACCTTTGCGCCACCTCCACCTCCACCGGCCACCGCACCGCCTTTATAAACCCACAATTTCCATCGTGTCAACCTCATACACATAAGAAAAAGAAGGTCAACAGATTAACTTACCATATTCGTCGCCAATGGCTTCCAGTCAGGCAACAGACGGTGCCGGAGCACAAAAGAACGGCGTCCCGCCGGGAAAACCAACGTCGTTGGGGACACAGATGTTGGACAAAGGAGCTAAGATGCTGCAGTCACTAAAACCCATCAAGAACATGAGTCAACACTTGTGCACCTTCGCTTTGTACAGCCAAGACATGTCTCGTCAAATCGGGACTCACCATTTTGTGACACGAATCAATCAGGATTTCCTCCAG
The DNA here is from genome assembly GCA_020465985.1 of Centrapalus pauciflorus. Taxonomy (NCBI): domain Eukaryota; kingdom Viridiplantae; phylum Streptophyta; class Magnoliopsida; order Asterales; family Asteraceae; genus Centrapalus; species Centrapalus pauciflorus. The sequence continues at coordinate 583,486 of JAANYP010003258.1, read as the reverse complement.
TGTGCCGTTTACGACTCCGATGACACCTCCGGCAGACTCATAGGGGTGGAATATATAGTGTCTGAGAGTATTTTCAATAATTTGCCACCTGATGAACAAAAACTCTGGCACTCTCATGCTTATGAGGTTTCTTGAATTTTCCAATTTTCATAACTCGACTGCAAAACATTTCTTCTTAAAGATTGATTTTTCCTTCTATTTTTATTTTTAATTTGTCAGATTTGAGATCAGTTTAGTTGATTGTATAATTATGAAATATGCAGGTACAATCAGGGCTGTTGGTGCACCCAAGGGTTCCAGAAATGATTGCGAAGCCGGAGCTGGAAAACCTAGCGAAAACATATGGAAAGTTTTGGTGCACCTGGCAAACTGATAGAGGTAAGTAAGAAGTAAATTAACAGATTAAAAAGGGTGTTTCAAGAAAACCTAGCGAAAACACATGGAAATTAAGTTTTTGTTGCATTTCCATTGTTACTTTACAGACTGCTTTCTAACTTTTTAATATTGTCATATTGAAAATTGAATGGTTGATAAATGAACATGAAGGTGATAAGCTGCCAATGGGACCGCCATCGCTGATGATGTCTCCACAGGAAGAGGTCCATGCCATGGCGAAACCCGAGTTGGTTAAGAAGAGAGACGACAAGTACAACATGTCGAGTGCGGCCATTCGAGACTCAAGAGCAGATATCATGGGGCCAGGAAGGTTGAACGCCATGGCTGATTACTGGAGAGAGCACAAGAAATGTTTTGAGGTCAAGGTCGAAAGTGCAGAGATGAACAAGATAACCATATTCCCATGAGCTAGATTAAGCTTATATAATTAAACTGTCTTCGATCAGGCATGCATAATATATGTATTAATTATAGGTTATGTAATTTCTTTTGGGGTCACTGTACGTAGAACTGAAGTCGCAGACTTCTTTTATATACCGAATTGAAAGAAATCACATTGTAGCTAGTACAGAAAGTGCATTTAATAATTTCTTGAAACATTGCTTGCTATTTAAGAAAGTCGAAATCAACAGAAATATGCAAAGTATAAATATAATTCGACAGAAATAGAGGTAGCATTCATGGAAATTGTGGTCCTCCAATCTTTTTCATTTCTGTTTGCTGAATGTCGATAGCGAAACACTTTCCGGTCTGCATCCAGTAATCTGCAATTCTTGCATTTCCAGGCTTGGATACAGGAATTTTGGACCTCGAAGTTCTGAGCTCATCAGTTGATATCTTATATTTGTTATCCCTCACATGAACCAGCTCCGGCTTTATCACACCCATGTTTACTATTTGCGGTGACATCATCAATGCCGGTGCACCAAGGGGAAGCCTATCGCCTGCACAATATATATGATACCCATTAAAATCAACTTCATTTTTCGAAAGAATTGAATATTAGCTATACCTCTATCGACTTGCCAAGTGCACCAAAACTTTCCATAAGTGTGTGCAATATTTTCAAGCTCCGTCTTTTGAATCATTTCTGGAACACCTGGATTTATCCACAGTCCAGATGTAACCTGCATGACAAGACAATCATAATTTTATACATTAATTAATTCATCGTCTTCACGTTAACAATAAAAACTAATTAAACCTCATGATCGTGGGAATGCCACAGCTTCTGTTCTTCAGTAGGCAAAGTATCAAACACCCTATCAGACACAATGTATTCCACACCTGCACAAATATGAAGGTAAATTAAAATTTTTAAGGAATCATCTTGAATTCTAGATCCAAACCAATTAAATGAGAGATCGATCGACTTGCATTCTTTCTTCGAACCAGATATCTCTTATTAAATTCATAATAGTTATTTGACAAGATGGAATGAATTGGAAATATTTATATATAAGGAATTGAAATGAATTGGGTATATATACCTATAAGATGTGCGGAGGGGTCATCGGTGTCGTAAACGGCGCACTGGAGGAAATCTTGATTCATACGAGTGATGAAGTGATGAGCCTCGATCTGCCGACCCATGTCGTGGCCGTAGACGGCGAAGGTGCACACATGCTGGCTCATTTGTTTAATGGGTTTTAAAGATTGTAGCATCTGAGCACTTTTGTCAACAACTTTATCACCCACCGTCATGGGTTTTCCCGGCGGGACTGATCCGTCCCCCAAAGGCATCGTTTCGGGAACCTTATCGCTGGAAGCCATCGGAGCAACGTACAATTAATGGTTTTCTTGATCTGGAAATCTACACTCGAATTTTAGGTTTAATGTATAGGAATGTTACCTTCTTTGTGGGGATGACATCTGTGTAGATGCTGACTTTACCAAACTCGTTCTCTGACACGTGTATGTGTTATGAGTTTTTAGTTTCAGACCAAAACATCAAATTAACAGAGATCGATCACATATATCGCAGCTATTTTTTACATGTGTTATGATTTTTTTCAATTAAAATTAACAAAAAAAAGTAATATAAAATTCAAAAATTGACAATAAAGGTAATGTAATTTTTTTGGCAAAGAAAGATAACATAAAATTCAAATATGACATAAAAGGGTATTGATGACCAATTAAGAAGGTAAATTTTTAATTTTATGGTCCCTTTTTTGGTAAAAAAATAATATTTGGTTATCTTTCTTGGCCTAAAATTTATATTTCATGTCATTTCTCGGTCAAAAAAGAATTTTACATTACTTTTATTGGCAAAATTTTTTTTACCATACCTTTGTTGTCAAATTTTGTATTTTATATTACCTTTTTTGATAAATTTCCCTTAAAACTAATATATTACTTGTTTTATAAAAAAGTTAATGTTTAAATCTGAAATTTAACAAGTGAAGTGAGTAGGGATGGCACCCGCGAGCGGCGGGCACGGATACATATCACCCGTCACCCGTGCCCGCGGGTATTTCAATACCCGCCACCCGCCAAAAACCCGCCAACGGGTAGATTTTCTCGCCCATGCCCGCCACCCGCGGATACCCGTGGGCACGGGTAAACCCACGGGTTTCACCTTTTTTAACAATTATAAACATTTTTTTACCCAACGAAACATATTTTAGTACTAAAATTCCAACTAAACATAAAGATATTGCAAACACATCCAAATAATAATAATATCAAACATACAAACATAAATACATAATAATAATTAATGTTTCCAAATAATAATTACATATATATATAATGACTATATTACGCGGGTTTAACGGGTATACCCGCGGGTGAACGTGACGGGTTTCACGGGTACGGGTGGCGGGTATACCCGCGGGTGAAATAGTAAACCCGTGCCCGCCCGTCACCCGTCAGCGGGTATGATTTTGTACCCATACCCATGTTCACGGATGTGTTTTCACGGGTTTACCCACCCATAACGGGTGGGTATCCACGGGTTTCGGTTTTTTTCTCGCCCATTGCCATCCCTAGAAGTGAGGTAACTTTGAAGTTTCAACTCTGAGAACAAGTCTAAAATTTCGAAGCCAACCTTGAACTTTGAATTCCGTAAATTTAAGACTATTATTTAAATTTCAAAGCTTTAAATTATTCGTATATTATATTTAGTTAATTTGTATAACTAACATATTAAAATAATCTAATATTTGATTAATTAAGCTGAATAAATATTTATAATTTAATTAATCATTTTTAATTAATTACATCGAAATTAATATTTTAATTAAATAAAATATTGATTTAATATATAAAGAAATAACTTTAGACCTTAATTTCAGATTTTAGATGAGAGTTGACTAACTCTTAATTCTTAGACTTAATTTCAGAGGTTTAAGATTTTAAGTTTGAAATGTAACAACAGTCTGAAATCATTTAATATTTCAAATCCACTATAGTTTGAAATGCAACAAACAGTTTTAAATCATCTAAATTTTAATATTTAAGACGAATTAAAATAACTAAATCTAAATCATCGAAACAAACAGAGCCTAATTAATCTCCTTTCGTTCAAAAACACACGGTTTAGATAGTGGGTAATTATTATACTTTTTATATACTTAAATGTCAATCTTACCATTGTTTATTTATTTACTTAATTATTTTTTTTCTTCTGAAAATACAACTATTTTATTAATACAGAGTTATTATTGAAACTTAATAAATTATAAGAGTAAATTACAAAAATGGTCCCTGTGGTTTGTCCAAAATTATGAAAACGGTCCCTCAACTTTCAAAGTTGCATAAATGGTCCCTAACTTAACGGTTTACTTTCAATTTTGGTCCCTCGTCCGTTAAGCAACCGTTAAGTTTTTTAAAATGACATTTTTACCCTTTTGAGTTTGGTCCCTGATGTTTGCAATTAATTACGCATATGGTCCTTGATGGTAATTTATTAACTTTTATTTTATTATTATCTTTTCTTTATTCTCTCATTACATTTTTAATAACATTATTAACTTTTTAACTTATCATAGTAATAATTTTATATTATTAATATTAAGTATATAAATTGTTTGATTTTTAGTATATATTAATCAATTTTTTTATTAAATTTAAGTGTACAAATCTATATATTTATATGTGTATCTTATATATTAAGAATAATTTTTAATTGTAAAGATTGATTTGTTATTCTAATAATAAATTTTATTTTTATTGTTGTGGTTGTTGTTTGAAATTTGATTTCATCACAAATTAATGTTAACTGTAAAATATCAATGTGTTTCCTATTTAAATTTTGTAAGATTTGTACTTGGATATTGATTTTAATGATTTTGGGTATATTCGTAAAAAAATATGAGTTTTTTTTCATATATTTTGTTAGTATTTTGATTATTTTCCAAATGATTTGTGTATTCGTTTGATCTTGTTATATTTTGGGCCATTGATGTTAAGATTTACGTGTTTTCTTTGGAGTACGTAATGACACGTCATTCTATATTAATTAAGATCAAACTGGAATTTTTTGGTTTTTGAAACAAAAGAACCACTATAACAATTTTTATTAGGTGATCGATCAATTAATATTTTTTTTTTGTGCCGAGTTATTAATATAATGTTATATTAATTAAATACATAAATATAATATTTCATGTCCAACTTTTCTATTTCTTAACATTAATTATAAAATATATAACATAAAATTAAGCGGGTAAAAATCTCTGAATACCCGACGGGAATCCCCATTACCCGTCGGGGACGGGGAGGGGGATGCTAAGTAATTACCCGTCGGAGATGGGGACGAGTTCGCAAAGTAATTACCCGTCACTCATCTTATATTCTTAAAACTAAAACTTTATCATCTAAACAAGTTTTCACTTTTATAGAAATACTTGTCTTTTTTCTAAAAATTATAACTTGAAAATTGACTAATATTCGTTAACTAAAGGCAACCCTAGGATTTAAGCCTAAAATTAAGCCTAGATCATGTAAAATACCAAAATTAAACTGATAATCGAAATCTGAAAATCTGAAAACCAAACATGATTAAACTGAACGGTTCTTTTGTTTCAAAAACCAAAAAAATCCGATTTGATCTTAATTAATATAGAACGACGTGTCATTACGTAGTTCATAGAAAACCCATAAATCTTAACATCAAGGGTCCAAAGCATAACAAGATCAAAACCAGTACACAAATCATTTGAAAAATAATCAAAATACTAACAAAATATAGTAAAAAACTCATATTTTTTTTACGAAAATACCCATAATCAATAAAATCGATATCCAATTACAAATCTTAAAAAATATAAATAGGAAACACGTTGATATTTTACATTTAACATTAATTTGTGATGAAATCGAATTTCAAACAACAACCACAACAATATAAATGATAATTATTATTAGAATAACAAATCATTCTTTACAATTAAAAATTATTCTTAATATATAAAATACACATATGAATATAAAAGATTTGTATACTTAAATTTAATAAAAATTGATTAATATATACTAAAAATCAAACGATTTATGTACTTAGTATTAATAAAAATTTATTACTATAATAAGTTAAAAAGTTAATAATGTTATTAAAAATGTAATGAAATAATAAAGAAAAATTAATAAGAAGATAAAAGTTGATAAATTACCATCAAGGACCATATGCGTAATTAGTTGCAAACATTAGGGACCAAACTCAAAAGGTAAAAATGTCATTTTAAAAAGTTTAACGGTTTCTTAACGGACGAGGGACCAAAATTGAAAGTAAACCGTTAAGTTAGGGACCATTTATGCAACTTTTAAAGTTGAGGGACCGTTTCCAAAATTTTAGACAAACCACAGGGACCATTTTTGTAATTTACTCAAATTATAATTATCTATTTATAGGTAGACAATTATTTTGGGACAATTTTAAACAGAAAAATAGATATTTAAGTTGGAAAGAAAGAGTATCAAAGGAAAAGGAAGGGAAATATTGTACCCGCTGCAGTTAACAGATGAATCGGAGAAAATGGGAACATGGTTTACTGATGTGAGTGCATAAGTGGGTTGTGGGCCTTGTGGCCTGTAGGTTTTCTAATACAAGCATCAATTAAAATGGGCTCCCCCAAGTGGGCTTTGTTCCATGGCCCAATCATAACATTTCTTGTATCTGTTATTGGTTAAATAAAGGGTAATTAAGGCCTTAAGGGCATGAATGTCGATAAGAATGTGCTTGTTAAGTAATTTATTTGGGACTGAAAATCACGTTATGTCGATACAATATGATTCGAGAGAGTACCACCAATTATGCAGCGCACCAGAAGATACCCCATTTAAAAAAAACTTTTCTCAAATTTTTTTTCATAAACATGTTTTAATTAACATTATGAAAATCATATGTAAATTTCACATACATTCACATCTCGTAGCTCCTAAAAAGTGATGTGAACGTACACTTACATAATTTTAAATATATGTGAACGTGCAATTATGTGATGCGTGATTTCATGCACTTAGAGTGTTCGAATTTGCGTGAAATTTATATATCATCTGTGTAATGTTAATTAAAAAATGTTAATTAAATTTTTTCAAAAAATGACTTTTTAACAGTGGTACATTCTGATGTGCTGCATAATGGGTTTAACTCACTTGATTTAAAACAAAAGCATTCTCATTAATCATCATATTGATTTAAAACTTACATGTAATGTAATTAAAAGGACAAACATACAACGTACTTACTTAAATTTCGCATAATAAAAAAATATACATGCATACGAAGAACATTAAACTTAGGGTTGTTTGTTTACTTATTAGTGGAATCATTAAGAAGTAATTCAAATGTAAAATAACCTCTTAATGATTCCATTAATAAGTAAATAAACATGGTCTTAATCTAACTTAAGATTTAGAGAATTCTAAATTCACATATTATAAATCCTCCGTTGAAGGATTCTTCTTCACTGTGGCCATTTGATGACCTTCATACTCATCATCCTCAACATCAAGAGTTTGTGGCCTATACTTGTACTTCATAGCCACAAACAGATAAACTATGAAATTGATCAAACTCAATATAGCAAGCAACCAGTAGAAGAGATCCAAATGATTCCTATTTATGTTGTTTCCGGCCAACCACCCTCCGCTTTCTGTCGACCCTTTCGTTGCGTGGTTCACAGTCTTCACCATCACACTACTCAAGAAATACCCGATTGCCATTGAGCTCCAGAGAAAGCAAGAAGAGATGGATTTGATCGATTTCGGGACTTGTGAGTAGAAAAACTCAAGTAGCCCAACATACGTAAACATATCAGCTATACCGAAAACAAAATATTGAAACGATAACCAGAAGACACTGATGGGCAACGGTTGAAGCACAGGGATCGCGTCTAACATGTTATGGTGTTTAGCTATGTTTTTTCGCTTCACTTCCATGATCCCTGCGATTGCCATTGATAACGAAGACAGGATTAGCCCTACTCCGATTCTTTGCAAGTAAGTTATGCCAGTAGGGATTCCGGTGAATCTACGGAGTATAGGTACAAGGACTTGATCGTAGATTGGAACAACAATGAGAAGGAATACCACAGGAATAATCGGGAGGGATGCAGGTGGCATGTTGAAAGAATTTGTGAGTTTAATGTTCATGGTGACTCCTTGTTGAATCGAAAATGTTTGGAGTTGTGCTAAGCAAAGTGTCATGATAATGCTACACAAGAAAACCGGAATCATGGCTAACAAGATTTTGGCATTTTCGACTTGTGTAACCCTGCAAAGTTTCCATGGGCTTGGATTATCTGACCGGATTGCTGCTTTGTCTAGCCACCTATACACGTATAACAAAAGTCGAATCATTAATCCAAGTAACATAAAGAACTTGTGATGAGATCGATGAAAAAGAATTGGAATAGATATAGATCAAAGTTGACCTGTAAACATCTCTGTGAGGCAAGAATTCCTGATGAATTGCAGCTTCTTTGTCCATGGGGATTTCATAGAGTTCAGAAGAGTCTTGAGGGAGTTGAAGCTTTCTGTTTCTAATGGCTGCCACATAAACCTGAACAGAAAACAAGCTTAGCTAATAGCTAGCTAGGAATAATAAATAAATATAAATGAAATCATAAACAAAAAAGTGTCTAGCTTTAGCTAATTTTATATGTAGAGGGGGTTCAATGGAAAACAAACATGCATCTGAAAACCTTGGAAAACCTCCGTGCAACACCACAAATGCATCACAATTCCCACGTGATGCATCACCTGATCTAATGGCTATAAAGTGGTTCACTGGTTTTCCGATGCATATAGGTATTCTATTGACCCATCCCTTTACATGTAAACTAATTAACAAATTAACCTGTATAATTTCAGTAATGGCACTGCTTCCTTGCACAACATGTATCCGATAGAGCGGCAATCCAAAGATTAAAGCCATGGCACCCAAGAACATAGCGATCATGGAAAGGCCGAATCCCCAATCGAAACCTTTGTTATCTTCAACCCACACGAAGAAGGTTACGCTAATGGCACCCCCCAAGGCTTGGGCAAGTAGCAACCAGTTGAAGAAAGTAGACATTTGTGTAGACTCTTTGGGGTCATTTTTGTCGAATTGATCGGCACCATGCGATGGCAAAGCGGCTTTTACACCGGCACCACCAACAGCCAGCATGTAGATCGCAAAGAAGAGCAGCACAGCCTTCTCTCCGCTCACTGTCTCGCAGTGTGATGTTGGCAAAAAGATGTTGCAAAGAGGTGGTTTCAGTTTTGGGTAGTGGGCTTGTATTGTCAGTAATGCAAGGCCCTACGTACAGTCGTACATAAATTAATCTTTAATTAATTATATTACAAGCAAATCCAATGCATGATTTTACAAAATGTGACGTCATCTTTTTCAATAACTTTTTTTTTTTTTTTTTTGAAGGGTGGTGCAATCCCCACAACAATCTCCTAGTTAGATTAAAGTCTTTCCAAGCCCCATATGGAAACTTGATGGCCAAGCAGTGAGTGGAGATTCCCCTGCAGAGAGCCGGATGAGGGGAGACCCTCACGTCCGGTTCGGAGGGCGGGGTTATCCCGACCAGGGCAAGCCCTAACTTTTATTAATTATACATCTTTATCACACTCATTAATTTTATTAATGACTTTAATTATATAAAACCCATCATTGCTTGTGCTTGCTTTTATTTCTAATTAATAAACATGTTGTAGTGTATGGAATTTGGAGATTTCTAATAAACTATTTTATTCTACATCAAATTTGGAGATTTCTAATAAAATAAAATTTGCATCGAATTATAATTCTATTGTTGTTTTATCTTTCGATTATTCTTTTTATACTACTTGTTAGAATTATAAATGTTTCTTAATTTTTACAAGTTTTAAATATTCTTTTATCATTATGACAACATAAACATATACTAATGCCGTGTTAAACATGACTTAAAATGAAGACTTCGACGTGAGTTCACAAATTGTTGTTGCGAATAATGTGCGGTGGATTTTGATATGATGAATTTGAAGAAGAAGATGTAGATTGTGAAATGGAATGTTTGTTTATTTTGTATCGAGTATTTTGAGGATGACATATAAGGATGTGTTTGTTTATTTATTTATTTATTTTTTTGTTCAACTTTCATGCAATTTTAAATGACATGAAATGATATTTGACAAAGTTAGTTAGTTTTTAGTTATACAACGTTGTTGGGGATTATAATTTTAAATGACATGAATTGATATATTATAACAATTGTGAGTGGTAGTTTATAATTTTTAAAAGCACAAAGGTAAAAGTATTTTGGCTCAACTAAAAGCTCAAAAAATTTTCTCAAAGTTATTTCAATTTTCAAGTAGTTTTTATTTTTCTCAAAGTTATTTCGATTTTAAGAAAGACTTAAATGAGTTTTTGTTTTTAAAACCTTTACAACTGATCGAGTCTCTCTTGGAAGAGCGAGAGGGGGGAAGAGTGTGTGTATGTGGGTGTGGAAACAAAGGAAAGCAAAAAGGTCGAAGAAAATGTCATGTTCGGTGAGGGGTTCACCTGCCTCTACCCTCTCAAAGACGGATTAAGAGCATAAAGGGAGCACAGAAAGAGACGAAGAGCGAGCGATTTAAAAAGGTTTTTTATTCTACTTTACCGATCAATTTGGATTTTCTTTTTTATTTCTACTCTTCAGTATCCTGAAGGTTTGTGCATTTTGTTTTTCATATCTCTTGGTGCCTTTCAATTAGGGTTTTTGTTTATTAAAAGATATCTCTGATTAAGAAATTGATTTCTTTAGATAATTTGCTTTGTATTTACTTTTTGTAATATGACTAGATGGATTTTGGAATCTAAGTTTGTATTTATTCTATGTTTGAATCTCTTTCGGTTTGGAATTAATCATTGTTATGACCAGATCAAAGCTAGGTTAGATGTTGGAATCCTTTGTAATTTAAAATTTTAAATATGACATGTTTGGAATCGAGTTTCCGTCGATCATTTTGTTTTGGTTTTAAGGTGGTGAACGGTAAAAATCTGAATAATAAAAATAAAAAGCATTAAAAAAAAGTTTTCAAAAGTTTAGTTATAAAACTAAAAGCCGAAAACCAACAAAAAAATTGAACTAATTAATAGTAAAAAAATTGGACTAACACAATAATTCTTAAAATATATATAAGGGCAAAATAGTATTACAAAAGTAATTTTACTCTGTGTACCAAATAATTAATTGATAATCAATTTCTTTGGTACGTTCCAAGTATTTCACCTCTAATTAGTAACTATATATAGAAATTATTACGGACAAAAGCTACATATTTTCATGATTTTTACGTTTTCGTTACTCAATGTTATTTTTTTTCCCAGAAAAGTACTCAAATTAATATATTTTTCTATTTTTTTTATGAAATTTGACTATTAGAGCCCGTTAATTATTAGTAAATTGGATTTTTAAAAACTGAAACACCGGCTTTTAATAGCCAATTTTCACTAAACTAGAAACAAAAAATTAACTTAATAAATTTTCTAGAAAAAAAAATAACTTAAAAAGACGAAAACGCATTAAAAAAAATACATTTTGGTTTTTTTCATAACAAACACTTGTATACGTACACAAAATTGAGAAAGTAGGTTGGCTATCCATACAAAACTACGGAGTGTTTATAAGAAAACTAATTATATATTACAATATTAAATGGCAATAATTAAATGGGATAATTGCTCAAAAAACCATCAGCTTTTTGTGATTAAAACCTCAAACTATTTTTCGTTGTATCGAATACCCGAACTAACTAAAAATCAGTAAATCAATGTTTTATCAATTGGTAACCGGTTATTAATCCTACGTGTACCGGCAAATAACCGAAGTGAAATAAATTTTAATTGTTGAAACCGGTTTACAAGTATTATACATCATTTCAACCCACGATGATAATTTTTAATTGTAATTTTAAACGAGATTACATCATCAATAGGGGTTTAAATAATGTGTAATTATACTTGACAACTGGTTCAACAATTAAAATTAATTCTACATAGTTTATTTACCGGTCCACGTAGGATTAATAAATCGATTTCAACCGGTTACTCATCGTTAAAACCTTGATTTACTGATTTTTAATCAGCTCGGGGTTTTTTATGCAACAAAAAATAGTTTGTGGTTTTAATTACAAAAAACTGACAATTTTCAGGGTTTTTTGTGCAATCATCCCTAATTAAATAACAGGCCACTTAATTCCACAAGGCATATCGTATCGTAGAACTCCCATAATCGCAATTAATCTTTAACCTGGCAATGAAATTTTTCTGAAAACTATTGTGTACGTGTGTGTGTATACTACGTACACACAGTCACACGCAAACACACACACACATGTTGATTGTTGAATGTTGATGGTAGGATGAAGAAGATGGAGTTAGTTAATTACCAGGAATTCTACAAAAGCGGCGATAACAACGGTTCTAAAACGACCGAGGTAGGCATCAGCAAGAGAAGCCATAAGAATGGAAAGGATATAATTGGTGCCCATGAAGTTTGTGAGGTGGTTTGCAGCTTCCGATATGTCGTAATGCATCACCCCGTTGAAATACGTCACTAGATTCACTGCTAGTGATATATTTGCCATGTTTTCGAAACAAAATGTTGCTGCAACACACACACAAACTAATCAATCATTTTCTTTAATTAATTATTGATATATATACATATATATGTTAATTAATCTGTATTCTTTTTTAATAATTGGATATGATCATTTAAATTAATTAGTGTTTAGAAATAAAATTAGAGGCCGGGCGGATACGTAGTAAGTAAGGTACCTAAAATGGGCACGGCAGCTCGCATGCCTCCATGCTTATTCATCGTAGCTGCTCTTCCTTTCCAGTCCACCTTACCTTCAATCAACACATGATCTTTTTCCTGATCGAATATATATTAATTTATTAATTGTAGCAACTTAATTAATTAATTTGAATAAATATATAAATTCTAAATAAGTAAATATATATTTGTAATTAAGATAGAATAGAATTGAAGTACTTACAGTAGTAGTACTGATGAGGTCCATAAGAATTGAAGTAGCTGAAGGGAGGGATGGAGGTTTCAGTTCTTGAGACTGCTACGTACATCGATCCATCTCACATTTTATTTCAATCAATATATATATAGAAGATTACGTATGCCAAGGGCATAGACGTAAATCAACTACTTTATTTTATGACGTGGATATATAATTAACTAATTAATTAATTAATAAGAAACTGAATATATATCCATCTCGCCACTGGACCCATTTCACTTCATTTCCTTAATTAACTAACCTGTACCGCTGTACCTAAGGATGACAAAAAAAAAAAAAAAAACCGATACCCATATCGATGAGAAAATCGATTAAAATGGGACGTGTTAATTTTTTCCGCACCCAAATTATTTTAAACGGAGATGAGATTTATGATATCCGTGTCTTTAACACTATTAAAACACTAATTAAATGCCTGTTTAATTTATATATAAGAATAAATATTTTTTTTTATTTTAGATTATATATGTATCTTATTCTATATATTTATAACAATAAGTAATTTATTTGTTTGTACACATATGTATAATTGTTAGTCAAGTTTATAATTTTTTTCCTTATGATTTTATTCTTTATTTGTACCCGTTCATAGTTTGAATTACGATAAATTTTCCTTGTTTATGTTTAACAATGCTTACGAAATAAAATTTATCCTTTAAATAAACTTTTGTTATAAATGGGTTTCTCAAATTCTTGCGGTTTTCCCATTCACCCGACAAGGATCATCATTAAGGTCTAACGGTTATTTTAAGTGGGGATGAGATGACCAATCTATAATATCCAGAACATAACTCCAATTTATAACATCCTGTGGGAAGACAAAAGCTTTTTTTTTTTTTTACTGCATATTAGAAAAAAATTACATAGCTCCAATCTATAATCTACTGAACATAACTCCTAACAACTCTTGACTTCTCATTCTTGAGTTACAAAATCTATTGTCTACTTGCTAACATATAATGACTAGTAAATAACGTAACTAAAGAAAACGTTTATTTCGAATCAATTCAACAGATCGAACCCGTCCCGTTGTGATCCGTTGTGGTTTAGATTTAAAGAAATTATTGCAAATGTCTAAGCATGGTCGATCGATGTGCAGTCTACACTTTATTTTTTTTTATATTTCATATTTTGTATTTTTTACATTAAATTATATATGCGAAAAGGGTTTGTATATAAATCATAATGAATGCATTAGTTGTTAAAGAAAAAGTTAATATTAATACGAGTATATTAAATGACAATATAATGCAAAAATATCTGTCACTAATTTTTTTATAATAAAAAAGTTATGTTATATAACGACATAAATATTTTCCTTAAAAAGTTATTATTTTAATTTGTCTTATACTAAAAAGTATCTAATATGTTTTCGTCCGCATATATATAAAGAATTAATGAATTAAATAGTAAAAGTTTTAATTTATATTTACTAATCATAAAATAAAACAGTACGTCTATATATGATTGGATTAGCAGGAAATCAGGAATGATTACATTATTAATCCATCGAGGATCTTAGTTGCACAAAAACTATTATTGGTTGCCGTCGATCTCTGAATGTGAACTTCTCGTTGTCACTTAATATATCATTCAGACATTTAAATAATTAAAGTAACAAGTCAGCTTGCCGACTTCTGGACGTAAAACAATTGAGTGATACCAAACAAGGAGACAACGTACATCATGCATTAAGAGGTTCAATTCTAGTTATATATATATACAACTTAATTAGTTGGTTTTTTTGGCCTTTAGGGTTCTTCACATTGGAGTAGTGATAAACATTGAGTTTATTTTAATCCAAATTATTATTATTATTATTATATATACTTTTTCTTGATTCCAACGCCCATTTCAATTCATAAGTGGCAATTAACTGGATGAAAACAACCATCATATGTTTCCAAAGTATCTGGAAAAAAAAAACAAACAAATATGGATGGATGGATGGATGGATGGATGATCGGTTATGGTTATGTCTTGATTGATCTCACTCTAAACTATCATTTGGTATATATGCGGTTTTAACTTTTTAGGACATATGCATCCATAAAAGGGTTTGTCATGAAAATAACAAAGACTAAAGAGATTTAACTAGATCAACGATAATTTAAACCTGTTATCGAAAAGGTTTGTGTGGGTAAATTTTTTGATAAAAAGAGTTTTGTCAAATTAATTAGGGAAAATGACGTTAAAGTTGCGTACTTTTGAGTTTGTACATAGTTATGTAGTATATTTTTTTGTGCACATTTGATAGTCAAACTTTTAAAAATGTTTCAATTAGATAGTTGGGTGACCTGGAAACCGGCACCAACCGATCATCATGCTTACGTGGACGATTTTTTATGAAAAATGACATCAAATAGCTATGTACTTTTAAATTTGTACACATTTATGTTGTGTACTTTTCTTTTGTGCACATTTAGTAGTCAAACATTTAAAAATGTTTCAATTAAGTAGATGAGTTACCTGAAAATCGATACCAATCGGTTATTGTGCTTATGTGGACAAATTATTCTAAATTGGAATTTAAAAAACCTAAGATGGTTTCTTTTTTTTTATAAAACTATAAAAAAGATTTATAAACAAAATAGGTATCAAATTGATAAGATATGCTTTCATTTTATAACAATACATTAGAGCATTAATTTTCAACTTTTAAACGTGATATCTATCAAGTTGAAATGATATGTTTTGAATTTGATACCTTACCGTGTTTTGGAGTCATTTATAGAAGAAAGAAAATCACATCAGATTTTTTTTAATTCTATGTCATAAAATATGTCCACATATGTGTGGTAACCAGTTACTATGGATTTTCAGGTAACCCAACTACCTAATTGAAGCATTTTTAAAAGTTTGACTACTTAATGTGCACAAAAGAAAAGTACACAACATAAATGTGTACAAACTTAAAAGTACATAGTTAGTTGATGTTATTTTTCTTGAAAAAACCGTCCATATATGCATGGTGACCGATTGGTGTCGGTTTCCAGGTCACCCAACTACCTAATTGAAACATTTTTAAAAGTTTGACTACCAAATATGCACAAAAAATTAGTACACTACATAAATGTATACAAACTCAAAAGTACGTAGCTATTTGATGCTATTTTCCCAATTAATTACTACAAACTCCTCCAAAAAGCTATTGTTTGGAGCTGCTCTTAAATTTGTTACATCTAATCATTAACTAGTTTTTAATCAGTGTATTACACAGATAAATCTAATAAATATCTTTTTCTTAAAACTATATAAAGATAACTTTAAAAATTAATATTAATATTTATAAATATATAAAAATAATTTTAAAATTTTAGTTTAATGAAATTTTAGTTAGTTAATAGTTAAAATAGATTTTAATAGATTGGATTGAATTAGATTTAATTAGATTAGATTTGATATTATTAATCATTCTAGCAAATGACATGACAATTTGTAAAATGACAAGTGACAAATTAAATATAAAAATGATAAGTGTCAAATAAAAGGAGAAGATGACAAACGTCAATTTTGTTACTCTTTTAATAGTATTTATAGATTTATCAAACTTTTTGAATTTGTATTGTTTCTAATTGTGATATACTATATATTAAACCTAATAAATTAGTAACAATATTTTTAGAAACATCTTATATTTTTCCTCTTTTTTTGTTTACGATTTTAGTTATTAAAGTAAGGTTAAAGTGCATGCAAGATTCTTCTTGTTAAAATTCATGAAAAAGCGGAAGAAGTAAGGCGCGCGCAAGCATGCACACAAATATATACGGTGAGATTCAATGGAAAATTAATGCTTATTGGAAAACCTTGAATAACCACAATGTATCGTAAAAAATTACATGGTGCATCTAATGAGAGGATTTTACATCACATGTAGGGATTATGTATCACGCGAGGGAATTATGCATCATACGGGGAAACTCCGATGCACGCAAAGAGAATTGTGCATAATGATCCCCGCCTGATACACAATCTTTTTTGTATGGTGTACAATAGTTCTCGTGTGATACACAATGCACTGTTCACCGATAAACATTGGTTGTCTATTGAACCTATAGAGAGACGCAGGGTGGCTTTTAGGGTGTGCGAAAGGCTCGACCGCACAGGGCCCCCAATTTCGTAGCGCCTTACGGTTTATAATAAAGATCTAAATTTAGACCAATAAAATTTTCTATATTTGACATGTATACATTGTGCATTGGTGTGTTAAAATGAAATTCATATCAAAAATACAATTTTATTCGTATTGTTTATTTTAATTTCTCACTAATCAGTTTTTTTGGCATTCATCAACTCGACTTTACCTATTAAAATTGAGTCTCAAAATCGCCAATTTACTATTTAAAATAATTAAGGGACTGTATTGTAATTACAAGCACAACGCCCCTAAAATCTATGAGACGGCTCTGGAGAGACGTTTGGATGAAAAAGTGGTGTGCATGCAAGAATCCTGTTAAAACTCATGAAAATAGGAATAACACACAAACACAAATCAATTGAAAACCTCTATACATCAAAAAGTTTTGAAAAACCACAATGCATCAGCAACATAAGATTGTGCATAATGATCATTTATATAAACAATTTAAAATATTTATATAAATTGGGCAATGCACAAGTAAATTACTAGTTATAACTATTTTTGTCTCTTAATTCATTAAGCTCTTACCGTTTTTCTATTTTGGATAATAAACTTGTTTATCTCATTAATTAACCTATGTTGTATAGTTAGGAATAAGTATTAGTACAATGACAAAGTGATAAAAATAAAAAAGTTGATTTCTTAAATACTGTTCGTTTCTTTAAAGTATAATGACTTATATAACAAAGCTAAAAGTTAATTACCTAAAATAAGATGAGAAAAAAGTTGGTATATATCTAAAGAATGCTGTTATGCTAAAGGGTTATGATTATATGATAGGTGTGGGCAACACCACACCATCACTGTTTGACTTGAATTGAAAAATGAAAATGATTGGGCTTATATGCAATTTGGTTACTGTACGTATGTACTGATCGAGTGTGCTTAGATTGACTTGTTTTACACATCGAATTTGACTTTAACCAATTAGCTACGCAATTAATTAGTGCATATATGGTTGAATTGCTTGATTCTACATTAAGTCGTCATTAGTCTTTCGTTTTCCTATGTTTAAACTATAAACTTGACCTAATTTTAACTTTGAAAAAACTAACCTACAAATTATTTCTAGTAATTGGTAACAAGTTGGGTTGATCATACAGGGCAATATCGAATATATAGCTGGTAGAAACGTTCATGCAATCGTAGTTTTAAATTCAGAAAAAGTTAAAAAATCTCGGACCACCAATCTATAAAAAAAATATCGACTGATCAGACGCGTTTGGCAACAACCTTTAGCCCGATTTATTGGACCAAGTTCATCATCTAGCTTCAGCTATGAATATGAACTTAATTTCACCATTAATTTTTTTTTATTTTTGTTTTGTGTTTACATTAATCATGTGCTTTTTTGTCAAACAAGGGCTATTAATTAATTAAATCAAGTGGATCGATTTCAATCGTTTTAAATTTATCTCTCAATCATTTTTAGATTTATCATCCTATTTTCTTGTGTAAATTAATTTCAATCATTTTAGATTTAATGATTCCTCTAATTAATTTAGATCAATTCATATCTTTTCTTGCCTTCCTAGTTTAAACACGATTCAATCTACAATTTGTACGTACGTAGCTAGGCGCGATATATGAAATTGTGTTGGTTCATTACAATATTTTTTAAAAGAAAATGAATTTTATCGATGGGTATTAGAATCCAATTACATTGGATTCTAATAGAAGTAATTGGATTCTAATAGACCAAACACCTAGTCACCTAGACCCAACATTAATGACTTGGGTTGCGTTTGGTACGAAGAATGGAGATAAAATAATTGAATTGATTTCGAGCTTATTCTTGCATAGGATGTCACCATCAATTCTCAAATGAATGATTGAGAATTAGTTTTTAATGCAAATATCATCTCTTTAGTTTTCTCTTTAATATTGAGAGAATCAAAATAAGACAAAGAAAATTGAAATTGTATTGTTTTTTTCTTCGTTTTATAAGTCAAATCTTAATTGATATGATATAGATTTTTGTCAATAAAGCTTGGAAACTAACACAATTTTATTTTCTTTATTTTTTCGTACAAAACGAAACCTCAATCATTTGTATTTGTTATAGGAATTGTTTAACAATTGAAAATTAAGAATATTATATTACTTATATTGTAATTTTATGCATGTGAACACTTTTTATAATTTTATTAGTGTATTAATAAAAATCAGCATGTTTTTCTAAACCGTATGAAATATACGCATAAAATTTACATAGTTAATGGGCGTTTGGTTCACAAAATCTGATGGAATTTTAATGAAAATTTCATTCTAATATGCTGTTTGGCAGTAAAAATGAATGCAATGAAGATTTCTTTAAAAAAAACACCACTTTTGAAGGAATCTATTTTACTTGGGTTAGTGTCATGGAATTTAAATTCAGTTCCAAAGATTTTAACAGTTCTAAAACCAAACCCTAGACTTCATCTTCACTGACCTTAATTTCTATTCCGACAGATTTCATTCCTTCTAGAATTCCATTACTTGACATATTTATCATTTGATTACAGGAATAAACATTCTGCGAACCAAACGTCTTAGTGGACGAGGTGTGGAAAGGTTTTTTGGTTTCCAAATGTTTGCCACTATTCTTTTTCAAATTTGGTGATTTGATAATCGGATATTTTTTATTGAACTAAACATTACTTCTAGTTTGTTTTAGGAGTAAACAAAATTTCTAGGTGAATCTTGATAAAAGGAGCAAATTGAGTTCTTCATCAATTTTGTTTTGTTTCGACATTTTCTTCTAAGATCAGGTAACGATTGTTGATTTAAGACTCCTAAGTCCTCACCACAATTGTGTTAGCCATTTAATTCTTTTTCGATTTGGCGTCGAATCTTCTGTTCAATTTTCGATGACAGTTGTAGATTCAACACTTAACTATAAAACTTATGTCTTGTTTTACAAAAATGTTCTTATTTTCACAATTGGGTCGGATATCAAGGGACAAGTTCCTAACATCTATCGTATATCATTTGATTGCTAGTGAAAATAATTGACATTCGATATTTCATGCTCGAAAGAGATAACATTAGTTATATTTTAAATAAAGTTGTTTTAATATAAATATTAAATGCCCTCGTTTAAAAGAAAGTATTGAATAATATCATGATATTAAATCTACATGATCTTTATTTTATCATAATTATTTTTTCGTTTCTTTATTCGAATTGGCAAATAATAATGTATCTGCCCTCATGGCCTTATCAAATGACAACACAAAAAGATGGACATTACACAACAATATATTTTAAAACTTTAATCATTATATTATTAATGATAAAAAATAAATAGAATAATTATAAATGGTAAAGAATGAAAAATTGTTGTTATTTTTTATAATTAGTCGATAAAATATATTTTGGTAATTTAAAGTATCAAAAAACTATTAATCTAATTACATCATATACGACGACATACCAATAATCCATCAATATGATTACATAGGTCATACAAATTGATAAATGTGTTTATGTAATCATGAACGATAATAGCAAACAATAAACCTTAGTTGAAACACATACATATGTAAAGTTGTTATTAGACATTCATGACGGTCTCCTTGACAGAAAGATGGTCTCGAAAATTTTCGACAATCTATCCAAGAAAGATATGATATAACTCAACACAAAAATATACATGAGAAACTCTAAAAACAAAGAAAAACAACGAACCTCTAGAACGAAAACTTCATTATATGAAAAAAAAAAAAATTTATTATAACACAAACTAATTTATCAAGTCGCCCTCAACTAAACTGACATTCTTCAAAGATTTGTCTCCCATGTTTGACATACCCAAAAGTTAATCAGCCATCAACAACAAATTCTACTATGTATATCAAACCAATGTCTATTTATATATTTATGGATATGCTAATAATAACAAAAAACAAAAACAAAAACATTTTCAATGCTAGAACCGATACACCATGAGTATATCATATATCAAAGAAAATAGGCATTCATGACAAGGGAGACATTTTTAATTGGAAACCTTTGTCGAATCCACTCCACCTGGACAATTTATCTTAGAAATTAGTATGTCCAAACTGTCCACACTTTCAACATATCAAATTCGTTCAAGAGTTTTTCTTCTTCCCATTTTCACACATCAACGTTGTATTTTCTGACAAAGTGTCACTGCTTCAATCGAATCGTATTCTTTTCAGATAAGATATTAGTGGTAACGTCTGCCACTCTCAAATCCAAATCATCCGTTTTTCATTGTTTTCATTGGTCTCACTTGAATCACTAGTAGTTGGTTTACCTCTCAATGCTTTTCCACTTGAATTAAAATACATTTGACTTGAACTTGCCAGAAGCCACTTTTAATCCTCTCTTTGAATTTCTTTACAACGAACCTGGTTAGGTTGTATTTTAACACTGTATATGTATCTTAAAACAAATAAAAATTTGATTATGTGTGAAAGATCATGCAAAAGTACAACACAAAGCATACTATGAAACTCTAAATACAAAACACCATCCAATAAGATCAATACAAAAATCGTTAACGATGTAGTGGATCAAAAAAATCTGCAACCACAAAGAATTCTGTGAGATTTTAAAACCGACCTCTACCGAACCTGATATTTTAAAAACGATGTAGTAAATCCATTTTATTTATCAAATTATAAGCTAAAAGGTAACTCTTTGTTTTTTAACAAAACAAATATTTATTCCAAAGTACAAACCCAAAAATTCATTTTCGACATTTAAATATCATTTATAAACAAGTCGAAATGATTAAAATAATACTTTTTAGTCTCTAGAAGCAAATCTTTAATGTGTATCTGTAAATACTTGTAGCTTAAAAGTGTTGATAATTGAAAGACAAGATTTGGCATCGACTTTAGGTGCTGTGCTCCAAAGAGAACATATTATATTTCTAGTAAAAGTTATTTTAAAAAAGCAACATTGAAATTATATTAAATGAACTCGTTTCGAATATAATATTATTATTATGATAAAATATATAAATAATGACCCATATGCTTCATTTCTTTATTCTAAATTTTCCATTCATCATACGTCATAAAAACAGAAGATGAGATCATATGACACTGACAAGATAAACAAAACATTTTTAGGACGCATCAAACGTAAACTAAATCTAGAGCTTAATACTTTTATATAAACATATATTAGTTCTTTTAATTATTTATTATCTGTTAAATAGTTATGACGTATAGTATTTTAAAACACAATTAGTTTTGATGATTATGTATTTAATTAATGAAAAAAACCATCTAAAACCCACAAACTAAAGTTACCTATAAGCCTCCATTAGAAAAAACCAAAAGTCATGAGATGTGTTTGGTGAGAAAATTTTTGAAGGCTTTTAAAAGTTGTATAAGACTCAAATTTAAAAACCGGTTTGGATGAATGAGCTTAAACTTTTGGTTCTAAAATAAAAACCATCTCCCCAAAAAATACCATAAGTAGCTTTCAAAATGTCAAACAAAATTACTTTTTACCATTCTAATAACTATAAACTACAATTAATAATTAAATATTAATGTTACTTTATTTAATTTAATATTAAAAGTTACAGCTTTTTTAAAAATCAATATTGGATAATATACTTTTAAGTTTTAACACATCAGCATCACGTCAGTATTCCACTAGTTTTAGTTTTATTTTTTTAAAACCTCTTTACAAACTTTTGCCTATACAATAAAAGTTTTTTTTTCTTTCAAAAATTAACATATTTACCCTTCCTTTTTAATTGTCTTATAAAATTAATTCATAATATCTAAGATTTTTAAATATAAATATAATACAATATAATAAAATATTATGTTTGTATAAATTTAATATTAATGTTATTTTAACCTTCCTGCAAGATTTATATAATAATTTAATTTGTGTTGCACAATATTTATCTTCTTTCAAAATCTGGTAGTTTAAAACACATATATGAAGGTTTAAAAATTGGTATTGAAATTGCATATTATATACCATGTTAGATGCTGATGTATTCATAGATTGATTTAAAAAGTATATATTTATGAAAACTATACAAATAATTATTTAAAGTTTAGTTTTACTGAGTTTTAGTTAATAATGTGCTAAATGAGTTTGATATGACTAACATGTGGAGTATTAGACTTGAATTAAAGTCAAATTTGATTTTGATAAATGACAAATAATAAAAAGAGTTGCTGATAATGAGTTGATATGTGACATATTGTTTATAAACAGACTTTTATTACTAAAAATGAAAGTTGTCATTTAATAAGATAAAAAGGAGTAAAATGAAATTATATTGATATTAAAGTAACTTTTATGATACTTTTTGTACCCAAACCCGTTTTGGATGGGCTGAGGGGTTGGTTATCTACTTATCTCCAATGCTTTAAAGTTACAAACCGATAATAGATTATTATCCCTTACTTGTTGATATATATGTATACAAAATATATAATTACTCAACTGCTTATTTAAATTTCCTGTAATGCTATACATATTATATAATTATACATACAAATTTTACATGTGCAACTCCGGCAGCCAGCCGCCGTCCCTGTGCCTCCGTGAACCAACAAACCATCCTCCTCCGATGAACGGATCATCATTTCCATTTTCTCAATCGATATGATTCTCTCAAGAGTTCATACACAAGCATAAGAACCTATCGAATTCATCCTAAATCCTACCAATCACAACATGCATGTTTTCAATAACTAACAAGTTTTCGAACCTGAATTTCAGTAGGATCTGGTATCAACTGACTGTATCTCAAACGGATCATCAGACGAAGTCAACGAATCTGTCTGAATCGTATTAGAGTTCTGAGTTTGACCGATGCTGTGACTTCCTTCACCTTTCATCTCTCGTCGAAAGTCTCTCATGGCTTTAAATCTCAGATCTTCTGAGTATCCGTTTGCTTCCGGTACCATTTCAGGCACATAAGTTTTGCCTTCGAGCATGTTTACGACCTCTGACATTGTCGGCCTGACCGATGGAGAAACGTTGGTGCACAGAAGTGCCACTTTCACCACGGTTTCCGCTTCTTCTTTGTTGATCTTCGACTCTAATCTCTCATCAAAAAGCTCTTCATATTCTTTACTTGTTTCTAACCGACAAGCCTGCATATATAAGATCAGTTAGAGACAAAATTGTTAAGAAATCTGAGACTAAGTTCAATACGATCCGGGATAAGTAAAGTTCAAGATTTGACCAACTAAATTCGAAGCGTACCCAGTCTAGAAGACAAATGCAGTCATTTTTTGGAACATAACTGTTGTTGTTCTTGCCACTAACGATTTCTAACGCCACAACTCCGAAGCTGTAAACATCTGCCTTGTCGCTCAAGTAACCCCATAGTGCGTACTCGGGTGCCATGTAACCTCTGCATATTTATCAAGGAGAATATTATTAGTACAGAAAATGGATCAAAGAAACGAACTCTGAGTCGATTGTTGGGTGTTTTGTGAGTATTGAAGATTACATTGTTCCGGCAACTCGGGTGCTAACGTGTGTCTTCTCATCCTCGTTTAGCCTGGCCAATCCAAAATCCGATATTTTCGGGTTCAGGTCTTTATCAAGCAGAACATTTGTGGCTTTGATGTCCCGGTGCACTATTTTAAGCCGTGATTCATCGTGAAGAAAAGCTAAACCTCGAGCAATCCCGATACATATCTTGAACCTCGTAGGCCAATCCAGCATCAATCGACTTTTACCCGAATCTAAGTTCATTACAAGAAGAAATTACACCAATTCATTCCCAAAAAAGGCAAAAAGGTAAAAGCTTGACTTTTAAGGTCAAATTAAGTTTGAATTTCAAAGATGCTTTAGTTGACCTTAAAAGGTCAAACTGCAACACAAGATGAACACCTACCAAACAAAGCATTTGCAAGGCTATTGTTCTCCAAGTACTCGTAAACTAGCAACAATTGATCACCTTCGATGCAGCATCCATGGAGTTTAACAAGATTAGGATGCTGTAAACATGAAATCACACCAATCTCGTTCAAGAACTCCCGGTTTCCTTGCTTTGAATGAGACGAAAGCTGCTTTACAGCAACTACAGTGCCATCACGCAACGTACCCTGCATATGAATCCATCACACACACGTTACAAACACGAAACGACAATTTCCCAAACGTTTCGTGTGCTAGATTGCAACCTTATAAACCGCCCCAAAACCTCCTTCCCCTACTTTGTTCGAAGCATCAAAGTTGTTCGTAGCAGATTTTAGTTGTTTTAACGAAAAGGAAACCGTTTTCAGCTCCATTCCTTTGAAATCTGTTTCAAGGAATGCGTAGAGCATTAGCGAAGAGTCTAACAACTGACCACACAATTTAAGACGAATCTGTACCTTTATCGTTTGTTTTTTGGCCTTTCAAACATTTTTTCCACCACAAGATGACCAAGATTAACCCAAGGAGACACGGAACACCTATTCCGACACCAATATAAATGCCTTTCTTTGACTGTTTTCCACCCGTCGAACAAGTTTTAAAATCTGCACAACAGAGTTCTCAATACAGGATCTACTAAACTCGGGAACAAGGTAAGATTTCAATCCTAAAACATAAAATACAGCAAATACGTACATGGGTTCACATCGATAGCCGATACAAGAGGCCCGTAGATTCCTCTTCTAGGAAAACGAGTCGTCCCTTTACCAGCCCAGTAAAACCGTATCTCCAGTATGTTATCAGTCACAGTAGCATTGAATGGTACAACCACCGGCCTTCCAGCCCCACCGGCCTCGTCTTCAATATTAAAATCCCTTCTGACCCGTCTTCCCTAAATCATATACGAACTCAGTTAGCAGTTCCAGTAACAGATTTATAGCGGTTGGATGCGCCTATAACAATCTTGATTACGTCATCCAACAGCTGATAAAAAGCAGCATAGGACAATATATATCACCTGAATATAAATATCAAATACCCGTCGGCCAAGACTTCTATACGTGCTATCGTTAGTGAACTGTAGCTCTGCAAAGTGCAGATTAACGGCATATTCGCCATTTTCCAAACAATAGCTGAAGTAAGTGAGCGTAAGTGGTGAGAGGCGTGCAGTCGTATAAAGCGGTGGCAAGCTGGTGTTCCCCTGCAAAGATTCTACATAACGATTGTTCTGATAAATGTTGTCATCCATGAAGTCTCCGGTGCTACTAAATCCCCAGTTCTTGTCAGTTTCATACAACCTTGCTGCACCACCGTCAACAACAGCATCTCCTTGAAAAAGAACTGATCGGCCGTTATTATCTTTAACTGTTAAATCATTCCCGCCACAATTAACGTGTAAAGAACATGCATCTGCAGTATAAAACACAACAGTGTTACACGAAAAAGAAATACACGAGAATCAACAGATTAAACGTGTGTGAATATACTCACATCTTGGACATTTGATATTCTCGGTGCACGGAAGCACGTCTTGTCTGTTGTAAATATCATCACACGAACAATAAACATACAATGCATATGAAAAAAAAAAAGGATAAATACAATCAGTAAATAGCAATAAACTTTTACATTGGGTTTCCTGTTGAAGAGCTTCGGAATAAGTTTAGGTACACATTCCTAATACCACGAAAAGCAAAAGAACACATTAGTAGAACCACAGACTTCCAACTCCGAAGCAGCATACCAGGTGTTGATAAAAACATATCAAGCTTAGATAACTTAAAAATGTTCTATGAAATCTATAAAAATGCAATCTTTTTTATGTTTTAGCGCTACAGTTATGATTTGAAACCGAGGAATCCTTACGTATTTTGCCGACATGATGGTTGATTAGGTCCTTGCCATGTAAAATTGTTGTATGAAAGATCACTGCACAGCGTTAACAAAACAAACTTATTAGTTTTATTAATAATTAAGCATGAAAGTTGAACTTTAACATAAAGATTTGCAAAATGAACTTACATGCTACCCCCGTTTAACAAAAGAGAATCGGGTATATCTCCACTTAGCATATTACCAGTTAAAAACCTATTCAAACCACATCAAGACACATAAGATACAATCGGTAGCTTCAAGATCGCTTAAATGCTCCAAAAAAAGTCTTTCTACAGTATTTCCTTTGCATTTGCAAAGACCAACAATGTATTCTTAACGGTTTCAAGAAGCTCGCCCTTTTGCTGTTCTTATAGCATAGTGATTGTGAAAGAAGCACAAGAGAAGTAAAAAAAACGACTAAAAGATAACATGGTATTGTATCGTTATTTGTCATGCTTACACTAATCGCAAGCTCCTTCCGAGAATGTTGTCAGATATTCTCCCAACTAAATTGTTAAAACTTACATCCCTGTTAAATTCACAAGAGCAAAAGATATCGTTAAAGTAACATATGGATCATGAATAAATTGGAAGAACGGCTGTATATCTTGTGTATACTTACAACAATTCAAGTTCTCTCACTTGCCAAATATAATCTGGTAATTCTCCAGAAATGTTGCAATTTCTCAAGATCCTAAATTTATGAATAAAAATGTCAGAGTTTGTACAAGTTCGTACAAAAATCAACAGTGGTGTATCAACATACAATCTTATTAATCCCCTAGCGTTGTTGAGCTGCGGAAATCCCCGAGCCGGCCCAGTTATGTCGCTAATTCTCCTGCAAAAAAAAATAAATTGGTTTCAGGAAGAACGGAAAATGTAGAATGGATTTAAGAAGAGGATTCCTCACTCACAGATCAAGTAGGTTCTCGAGAAGTGATATATTCGAAGGAATAGGTCCGGTGAGTCCACTCGCCACAATCTCTCTTCGAAAAACATCCAAAAGTTAGATTCACAGTGTGTGTGAATGTGTTCAAATTCCAAAGATAATAATGTGTAACATATTAAAAATCGTAGAACATCTTACAATCTAGAAAGTAGTCTCCAGTTCTGTATAAAATCAGGTATCGACCCACTGAAATTGTTTTCGTTTATCCTACTGCATAATACACAGAAAAAGTTCTAAGTTTTAGCCTTGGAAAATATGACAAATCAAACTAGTAATCCCTCAGTTCTATAACAAATGCCACACCTTTCACCTTCTAAACACTCATTTATTATTATAAATCCATAAAGTTCAAGAAATGCCGCTCGTGTTAGAAACGAAGGGAATATAGTAAAAGTCTTTACAAATTTGTTAGATTTCCTAGTTGACCAAGGGTCGTCGGCAGCCTCCCTGTCAACCGGTTTGAGGACAAGATCCTGAAAGTTAATATCATGAAGTAAATAAACCAATTCTTGACCAAAATCCAACTTCAGGAAGAAATTCTAAAAACTTAAATGAGCCTTACAAAGAGTTCAAATTGATTAATCTCCCTAAGTCTGAAGGTACCGTTCCCGAAAGCTGGTTTGCTTCAAGGTCCCTGATCAAGAATAATAACCAAGTACGAAAAAAATTTAGAAAAACCATAATATCACTGAAATTAATTGAACTTTTTTGTTACAAATTATATATTTGAAAGCCATAATTTTGTTACAAAACATGTTACAAAATAAGGTAACATGTCAGAATTGCCCTTAGGCAAACTTACAACTTTGTGAGAGTGGTAATATTGCCGAGTTCCGGTGGTATTTCTCCTCTTAAACGGTTGCCAAGTAGAGAGCTGCATATGGAAGGATATGCTCAAAGTTTACAACTTTAAGTTCTCATATTAGAAAAGATTATGATATTAAAGGGGTAAAGAAGATCTCACATGTCTTGTAATCGTGTTAAACCCCATTCAGGCGGTATTGTGCCTTGTAAGTAATTGTAAGCTACATCACTGCAAATAGAAAACAGAATATACATCAGTTTCAGTAAATCTTGATTCGCAAAAAGCGGTTGCCTGTGAAAACTTACAAGGACCGGAGGTAAGGAAGCTTTGCTAGTTCTGGTGAAAGTACCCCATCAAGACTAAAAAATTTGTGTGTGCTGCATACACAAACAAATCGCAGAGCGTTGACTTTAAGGTCAAATATCGACTAATTCCAGTTTTAAATATGGTCAATATAATTCAGATTGTAACTTTAAAAGTCAAAGTGTCCTCTTTTTGAACAGATGAAGTATTCTTTTTATCCATCAAATGTAAGTGAAAACCAGTCTCTTTTAATATGAAGTTGATAGATAGGATAGAGATGTTGACTTTTGTAAGCCAAACAGAATATTTTGCAACTTCAATTCTCATGGAATCCTAAACACATAAAAGAATAACTGATACCAGCAGTAATGTAAACAAATAATAGAAAACCACTGATATAGGCGATG
Organism: Centrapalus pauciflorus; assembly: GCA_020465985.1. Lineage (NCBI taxonomy): Eukaryota > Viridiplantae > Streptophyta > Magnoliopsida > Asterales > Asteraceae > Centrapalus > Centrapalus pauciflorus. Next base: position 554,240 of record JAANYP010003258.1, on the reverse strand, counting down.
GATCAGTAACAAAATCTATATAAATTTTGGCCCGTGTAAGACTAGTTTTGAAAAAGGGTAATCTACTTTGTGGGCCCCCTAGTCCCCACCAACCGATCCGACGGCCAAGGTTGAGGAGGTAAATCACGTCACCCTTGATTAGTTCCCCCCCCCCCCCCCGGGGTTTTTTTAACATATAGGTCTACAACCAGTCCCATTAATAGGCAGAAAGCGCACACACGAGGAAGCACATGTGGGTCGGAGTGCTATTCAATTATAACATAATAGGATATCAATTTTGTAGTATTGCCTACAGATGTTTTAATATGTGTAAAAAGATAAATCTTATATTACACTTGCAATAAAAAACAAAGAAAGACAAGAGCTTTATACATCCTTACGACATGGCAATTGCTATTGTTGGTAATGTTGCAATCACATCCGATGCTGGCATTGGCTTCCTGAGATAGCTTTGGCACATCCAAAATGGTTTCAAGATGGCAAATGTTACCATTAAACCTCCATTTTGTTGCATTCATGGCAGCAAGAATGTTTTCAACAGCTTCCACTAAAAAGAAAAGTAAAAGAAATTTCTTAAAAAAATCAAATTCTTTTAAAAACTCAAGTGTACAAAGAATTAAAGATGGCACTATAAAGCATATGAGTATTTGGTAAGTGTTTTTTAGTGCATAGCAAGTCAAAGTCAGACTATCCGTATGAGGGATTTTAATCATTTGGTTTTATTAATCATTAGATTCAGTTCCTCCCTAATTAACCCCATGACAAATGATCAATACGCCTCCAATCATTATAAAAGAGACACGTTTTTAACTTCTAAAGTCGAAATAGTAATATTCAATCCAAATTCATATTCACTCTTAAACATTGTAAGAAACAGATTAATGAAGATACTAAACTTGTATACATAAGTTCCAAGTATGCAATATTTTTGCTTTTGAAATTGTAACAGTAAGTCAAACAATCTAAGCAGCAAACAGGGCAGACTTTCAGAAACCCACATCTTTAATTGCTACTGGGCATTCAAATCAAGATTCTTGCAGAAACAATAACATAATTTTTTAAGGCGAAATAAATCAAGAACTCATAAACCTTAAAACCAAAAATGGGTTTTTCTAACAAAATAATCAAGCATAAAAACTGGGTTATTACCTTCTTGTTGTGGCACAACGGATTCAGCAAACTCTAGCAAGATGACAAAATTGAGTGTTAAAAACAGCATGAATTTGGCTATTCTTGCCGCCATTGTTTCAGAGGTCGTCAAGAGTTGGTTGGGGGAGAGGAGAAGATAGATATGAAATGGGAGGAATGGGTGTGAAATTATTAGAGACAAATCTGCTGCAATTCTTGAAGATCCAAGGACAAAATAAGTCAAATGTGTGCATAGTCGAAATCGAGTAGTCATACATGACAACTTGTTTTTCTTTTTTCTTTTCTTTTTTTAAACTGTGCTGGAAATCGGATTTCATCGAGGGAATTTCTTGAATCTTGACTCATATGAAAAAGATAATTTATTTCTCTGAAGTAACCTTGATCTTTTTAAGTTTTCTTTTTTCGTTTTTTTCTTAGATACAAAAATAAAATTCATAAGAAGATATGAACATATAACTAAATAAAAACTTTAGATTTTGTTAGATGTCGTTATCTTTTTGTTATACACAGCATGTGTATAAGAATGTATTATTAATGAATAACATTTTAAGTGATCTTATTTTACATCTTTCCCATCAATCACAGCTTACTTTCAATAAATTATAGTACCATTTTCTTTATCTTTTTTATAGCTTCCTTTATTTTATTAGGCTTGGTGTCTTTAGGGCGTGCGGAGTACTCATCCCGCGGGGTGCCCGGCTTCGCCACATCAGCGAAGGCCGGCGGCTACACCACCCCGCCCACTCGGCCCCGCGCAATTCCAACCCCGGCCCGGCTCATCTACCCCGCTCCACCCCGCTTCTTTTACCTCTCAACGGTCATGTGACCGTTTCAAATAAAAAAAAAAAAATTTTTATTAAATATTTTTCCCTATAAATATATCTTCACAACACATTTAACATACATCTTTCCCATTTCTCTCAATCTATACACATTCAAAATTCTCTCTTTCATTTAACCTAAAATTATTTCCAATCAATCACAATTTTATTTTTATTGTGATGGAACCGTATACTACGTCTTCGTCGTCAAACTCATCAAGCGAAGACGAAACTCAAGACGAATCTACAGAGTGTTATCAAGAACTTTTTGAAGCTTTTATAAATGTCAGCTCTCCGCAACCTAGACGAAGAATTCCAATTCATAGAGACCGAGCAGCTGCAAATGAACGTCGCGGGTTCCAACAACGACATCAATGTGATTAATCAATCACCAGTATTCAACGACGTTTTAAACGGGATCGCACCGGTTGTTCCTTTTGTTATTAACGGAACAGAATACAAACATGGATACTATCTAACCGACGGGATATATCCCGAGTGGGCGACTTTTGTGAAAGCTTTTTCGTGTCTTTCACTTTTTCGTGTCCAACCGATGACAAACGAAAAAGATTCAAGGCAGCACAAGAGTCGGCAAGAAAAGACATCGAACGAGCTTTTGGTGTACTCAAATCTCGTTTTGCTATATTAAACAACCCCGCACGACCATGGCACCAAAATAAAATTAGACAAATCATGTATGCTTGTGTCATATTACACAATATGATCTTAGAAGACGAAGGGTTCGCGATATGTTCATTTCAAGAAACCGAGCTTCCATCCAATCAACATTCCGCTTCCAATGAAGTATATCAAAATACGTTACTGGAAATTCGTAATCGGGAAACACACAATAACCTTCGCTCAGATCTTGTGGAACATATTGCACTTGCCCAAATACCAAATTTAGACGGCTAGTTTGTATTTTTTTTAATGTTCAATCGTAATTTTAGTTTTTATTTATTGTTATGTATTTTTTTTATTTTAATTCGGTAATTTTTAATTTTTAGTTTATGTAATAGTTTTTAAATATTTTATGAAATTAATTATTTTAATTCTAGTATTTGTTTTGTTAGTTAAAATTAATTAAAATGTTAAAAAAATTAAGAAAAATGGAAAGGTTAAGAAAGGTGGGTATTTCCTAGTTAGAAAGGTGGGGAAAGGTGGAGAGAGAAAAGCTGATGTGGCGCTGACGTGTACAGAAAGATGGAATTGGGAGAGGTGGGTACTCCCCACACTCTTATAATTATCTTTTCAGCGTTAAAAAATTTTATTAGGTTTAATAAAACATCCTACTTTAATAGAATATATATCGTTAATTTGATATTACAATACATGCATATCTAAATGACTAAACTAATTCCAATTAATGTGTTTAATCAAGTAGAATATGTATTTTAAATTTTATTTTCTATGTCGTTTGAAATATATATATAGATATCAGTAAAATATACAATATTTTTTAATTTTAGTAATATTTGAAATGGAATTAATTCATTCATTTTTTATCAACAATGATTATAAACTTATTAAGAAATTTCTATTCATGCTATCTTTTCCTCTATTATTGATTTGAATTTTCTTCTCTCTTTATACATATCTCTATTCTATTATTTGATATTTTATGTAGCTCCTGTTAGTTTTTTTTTTTTTTACAGCATCACACACTAATCTAATCCTACTCCTAAATCTTCACATTTGTCCACAATAAGACTCGAACCCTCAACCTTTGAGTCTCCTTAAGCACATTGGTACCGCTAGGCTACAAGCTGCCATTTGATTCATACTAGTTTTTTTTATATTTATTTTTAATAACTATAAAGAAATCAAGAAACACACGCAAACAAAGGTATCGAACACCTAAAAAGAATTAATTATATCAAAAGTTGTTGCTTTGCAACTGAAGCGTTATTTAACGGAATCTAAAGAGTTGATAAGTCGAAAAAATATTTTGACAAAAACTTAAACGTGATCTACTTGCTCTTTTATTTATATAGTATATGCATAAACTAACTATAAACAATGTTCAATTTTGTCAAATTTGGGTCCCATACATCCAACATGCCATGCAAACATGATTGACTCCATCATATTTACTGTTTTCATCCCTAGTATTTTATCCATGGTATAATATGACCCTTTGTTTGTTTAAAAATAAATGATGGATATGTCTAAATTACAGGTTTAGAAATAAGAACATTAACAAATGGTAAAATAGATGAATTTGGAAGAGAGAAAAGTTGTATGATCCATTTGTCAATCAATAAAAAGATTAGGCACATGGTTTTCATATTTGAAAATCGAAACGACTATAAAATTACAAAGTTTATGATCGTCGTATACAAATACAATTTAACTAGTAAATTTTATTTTTATATAAAAGGAAATTGGTGGGTTTGACGTATAGTTTATGAGAACTTAAGGTTCATCTCGCTTTTATCTATAAGTTGCGTTTGGATAAGCTTTTTTACAAGAGCTTATTAAAAATTATAAGCTTTAAAACGTTTTGCTACTTCAAATAGTTTTTAGAATTAATTTGGGCCAATGAAAAACAAAATTACCAAAAATAAAATAAAAAATGGAGATGATAAAGAAAAAACAAATGTGAATATTGACTTTCTTTGTTGCTAAACTCAATATCAAAAACTCTAAAATGAGTGTAAGTTACTATGTAACACCAACTATTCTTAAGTAATTCTTAACTTTAAGTATTGTTAAAATACGTAAATAAAGTTGTCAAAATTGATGAAGTTAGCACAAATCTCATATTTGACTTTTGAAAATCAAATTGTTTACCAAAGGGACTTTAATGTACCAAGTCATGAAATAACAATGAATAATGAGATACTTATATAAGTTTGATGTTTTTAGAGGGTTTAGAATATGTTGCAAAAAGAATCATCGAAATTCAACATCAATAGAAAGTTTGTTGCTACTTTAAACAAATTTTTGGTACTTTAATGTACAAAAGTTTGAAATATCAATGAACAATCAAATGTGTGTGTGTATTTTGTGTTATTTTAGATGTGTTGTAAAAGGTTTCGTCAAAATTAGATGTCAAATGAAAGTTTGTTGCTGTTTTATGCAAAGATAACACTTTACAATTTAGCTGTGAAAAGTGTAATATTTTTATATATATATAGTGTTTTTAAATAGTTTTTGATGTGTTGAAGAAGTTGAAAGATCATTGTCATGGTGTGCAATTTCAGCATACTATAATGTTATTTTGACAGATTCTGTACAAATCAGAAAGTTTCTGAATTTTTAATAACTTTAGGGGTTTATAAAGTCTGTATTTGTAATTTTAAAAGGTGTTTGATGTTTAGTTTTCAAACCCAAAGTATGATGGTATTATTACGTTTTATAATTAGTGAATTTAAACCCCATTTGAGAGTATTAACTTTCGTAAATGTACCAAGTTTTCCTTAACCTACGATTCTTCTTATTCTCATTCAAATTCAAGTTGATTTCATCAAATTAAGTTCTATATATATGTATTCAAGCCCAATTAAGTATTCACTTTGGTGAGGTTAAGGTATTTACTTGTATTTTAATCAAATTCTTTAGTTTTAGTTTATGAATTAAGTAAGACCATACTCTCATATGTTAATTTTGTTTGAATTATGTTTCTAGCAGTTAAGATTACTTAAATTGAAGACAAAATCTGAGTTTAATTTGAAAGTACAAAAAAAAGGGTAACCCACCCTCTGGGGGCCTCCACCGACCGGTCTCACGGTCAACGTGGAGTTTGAAAGTATATGGACTCAAGGTATGAACGTAAGTTGAATTTGAGCTTCAAAAGCTATAAGCTTATTTAACTTGTACTATTGGCTACAAACGATGATTTTGATCAAGATTTCGACGTACATTTACTGTAGCTGAGTTATAATGTTGATTAGTAGTAAATAAAAGTGTTTGAACTAATTTTTGTTGTTGTCGGTAAGAGATTTATCAAAAACTCTTGCAATTTTTGAGTAAAATGACAGCACAAACATGTTGTTTTTGAAAAATTATACAAAGCTAATGGTATTTCCTTTTTAAGCGTTATTTATATCAATTTAAAATTAGAAGACTGTACTTTATCTTATTTACACTCCTGAATGCTGAAACGATATATAAAATGGTAAAAAAAAATGTCGTTGGTTACAACTGGTCGAACGAAAAAACTATGAATTTTCAGCTTTGATTTGTTTAAACCCGTGTGCTTATATAGTCATTATAATTTTTTGATGCAGGTTATGATAGACACTTTGGGACATAATTAAGGCATATCTGTGACTTTTGGAACACACTTAGCTTGTATTGTTTATAGATTTGGAACACTTGTTACATGAATGACGGGTTAAGCAATCTCAAATGAGCGGAGCCAAGTAACTTATTTATTATCTAATTGTAGTAATAGATTAACTTTTTCTCGAATTCTTTAATATTTTAAATATTAAAAATATTAATTGAATCTTTTGTTACTAAATAGGGCTGTGAGTCTTGTATGGTATATGCTATTGATGCCAAGACTGAAGAGAAAATTGTGGCCGATGCGCCTGTTGTCCCAAATGTTTCCATATGTGTTTCTGGAAGACTTGTCTGGTGTGGCACCTGAAAGACAAGTGAAATTCTGTGTTGACTTGATCCCTGGAGCTTCTCCCAAAAGTTTGTTATTCATACTGTCTTGTATCTACTGAATGTGTATAGATTAAAGTGATTTGAACAAATTGACTATAATAAACAAATATCCGCTGCCGGGAAATGATGATCATTCAATTAGCTACATGAGAGCTAATTATATTTCTAAGATTGATCTACGAATGGGATATGATTAGTTGATGACCGAAGAGGGAATGTACTGAAATTGGCTTTCAGGAATATTTATGAGCAATAAGGAAGAAAAAAAAAAAAGAAGAAGAATAAATGTCAATCTGGTTATTGATTATGAATCCTCGATGTTTGATACCGTCCAACCGAAACACTAGAAACCCGTTTGTAATTGGATCAATTTTCCGTTTCAACGTAACGTGGATCCGACCCGGCCCTTTTATCTCATGAGTCAAGTGGAAAAAATGTCAGCACAACAAAATACAATTGAAAGATTAATGAAATATATTAAGAAATAATAATTAATAAATCTTTCCCATGCAGATTTCAAGAAATGGGTCCCTCCCTCTGTTCTCCCATGCAAAAGCAAAATTATTGATGGAATGATTTTACAATTTTCATCCGCAACTTTGTTTGAATGGTTGGAAAGAGCCCTTGCTTTTTTGACACTTCCCCGTATCTACCCAAAACAGACTTTATTTACACTTGGGCATGTTTGAAAGTTCTAGAGCGAGCCTAGACAAAACAAACATATCATGATTTGATACATGGACCAACTACAATAATAGTCCATTCATATCCAACAAAAAAAAAACTCATTAATAAACTAACACGACTCTTACTAATTAATAATTTAAATAATATTAGTAATTTAATAAATTTTTTTTTTATAATAAATCAATATTCATAGATAATATATTTATACTCAACCATCGTTCATTATTCGGCCTTTTTATAGATTCAAAATTCATTCCACCCAATTTATTTTTCTGGGGTACCGTCAACTATAGTGTTATTAGACATGTTACTAACCGATAGCCGCAAATTAGATGAATTTAAGAAGTATAATGACTTCATATATTTATATAAAAGATTTCATAACCTAAGTATGATAATAATAAATATAATAATAATATTTAAATTATCAAATATTTTATATGAAACCTAAAGTAAATTGACAATTCATGCTTTTTAACCATTTTCCTTATATTCTTTTAAATTGAAAATATATTTTAATACAATAATCAAGAAATAATAGTAATTGGAAAAAGGAGTTCATTTCATACGTACTTTTGAAATGTATCAATATGATACATGATTTTTTTTATACATATGGTATAAATACTGAGAGGAGACATGTTCATATCGTACGTAAAATTTTTAGTGACACTTAGCATAAAAGATAATATCGCATAATAACATGACAGATTCAACTGCTCATGTAACTAATCATTATTTTAAAGGTCATATAATAGTCATATATTTTTTGTATCAATATGATACATATACTCTTTGTTATTGCTTCATTGTACATATGTTGTTATTTATTTAATTTTCATATAAATCCATGACAAGTTGACAACATGGTCTTACTGATATCATGGGTTACTAATTACCACATGCATCATATTTATAAGGAAAAGAAAATACATGTACCGTATGTGTAATTAAAAAAAGTTCACGTATCATGTCGGTAGATTTAAAAAAAATATATTTTGGTAATGTAGGGCCTAAACCTTTAAAATAACTCTTAACCTTTCATTTTTTTAACCAAATAATTGAAGAACAAGAGTAAAACATTGTAACATTATTTACTACGTCAAGACATGTCAAAATGTGATAAACGTGATTACTTTCAAACAAGATGAATAAATATAGGAGCTTAATCACCCAAAAAGACTAAAAGTAATCATCATTTCCTCTTTAGATCTCACCAGCATTCCTTCGTTGTCATTTGTATCAATGATGATTAAAATCTTAATGTCAGATATTTCTCATCTTTTTTCTTTTGTCTTCCGGTTACAATGCTTGCAACAAAAACACTAGTGGAATATATTCTCATTAAGAAGTGAAAAATTAATTAAAGTCGTTGAATCAATGAGAATATATTACAAAATCAATGATAACTATAAGTAGCGGAAGATTAAGTAAAGTCTACAAATCAAAAAAGAGAAAGAAAAAACACGATATAAATCTCTTTATTCTCTTTCCTTTTCATTCCATCGTATCAAATACTTTGCTCATTTATTATTGTATCATACATAGATTGATGATTAAAGTTACAACTCAATATCTTGTTTCCATTTTTTGTTGATCATCGTGATGGAGACACTTTGGGACTGGGTTGCTATACTGGAAGCATGATTAATTTAGGTATTTTATACATTTTTTTTTTTGCTTCAGAGCTACTAACTATACCCGTTAGAAGAACATACGTTATCAATCTTAAAAAATCATACTCTAAATTTAAGAAAATGATAGATCACTCAAAATTGCGTGTGATTGAACTATTTATATGACATGCAAAAAAGCTCTTATTATTATATTCTAAAAATCAAAATTAAGCATCTTATAGTATATGAATTTGGAGGCAATATAAACACTTATCAATTAAAACATCCGTCTAGATGAAATGTAGTAACTTGTTAATGAGTTAAGAGGGTGTTTGGTTTTGTGTTGTGATGAATATGATTAAATTATTATGAGGGTATTTGGTTTTTACCTTATGATCATGATTATTTGAATGTTAGGTTACAATAACATAAATAAATGGTTTAGAGTGTTTGGATTGCATTCGATAATAAGTAATTCTTTGCGTTTAGAATTTATCATACACACGTTTTCATTAATTAAAAACTGTAGCATATTTGCTTAATAAGTGATCATTTGATCATTTTACACGTTAAAACGCAGATTCAAACATTTTAAAGACTGTTGATAATTGTAATAGCAAATAACAGAAGCTAAACCAAACACTAAATTTCTGACAATATTTTTTTTACAACTATTATCTGATTATTAGTTTTTAAAACGCTACAACAGTTTTTCAAACGTAAATCCAAACACCATGTTACAACAACATAAAAATTGGTTTAAAGTGTTTGGATTACATTAATTAATAAATGATTATTTGTGTTTTAGAATTAATCCTACTGCATTTTTTCATAAATTCAAATGTAGCTTATTTGCTTAATAAATGATTATTTGGTCATTTGACAAGTAATTTAAAAAAGAATTCAAAACACTTTAAAAACTGATTATCTGATAATTGTGATAGTATACAATAGAAACTAAACAAAATATTAAATTTTGACTACATTTCTTGTTACAATAATTATCTGATTATTAATTTCCAAAAGCTACAGTAATTTTTCAAACGTAAAGCTAAAAAGATCCTTAATAGTTAACCTTTTATTAAAATTTTAAAAATTAAAAACACGAGGAGAATAACTCATAAGCAGATGTTACTCCTTTTTCACGATCACGGCGTGGACACACACACACATAAAACACAGAAAAATGCACACACATGATCGTCATTCTTTCTCTTCTTCCCCAATTTAACAATCCCTAACCCTAGAAGATCTTTTCGATTCCTCTTCAATGGAGCAACATTCTTTCAAATTAATATTCGAAAATAACGATAATAACAAGGTAATCGGAGACTGGAATGCCCAATTCCATGACGCCTTCGAAGATTTCCCTTTTGACGATGCCTCCAACTACTTCGACTCCGATCAGTCACTTTCTTGTTCCGACAGCGACAATGAAGAAGAAGAAACTACGGTTTCTATTATAACCGAGCACACGCTTGACTCCCCATCGTCTCCTTCGTCTGCTGGCCTTCGTCATCGTCGACTTGTTTCTCAGCGGAGTCCCAAGCAACTCTCTCAGTCTCAGTTCTTTAAGAATAATCCCGATGGTTTGATAGATTTTAATCCTCGTCGTACTACTGTTTCTCCAGGGAAGAAGTACGAGCGTTCGCGGAGTTTGAAGGATGATGAGAAAGTAAATGGTAAGTTAAACTCCGGTACGGTTCATCTGAGTTCAGGCAGTGATGGAAGCCACTTAAATGATCATACGGATGCGAGTTCTGCGATTACTAGCATCAGTGGCGATGAAAGAATCAACGATGAGTTTATTACAGTAAATTCGCATTCTGTTCCAAATTTACTTTTTATCTTAGCCGAGTTGGTAATTAAAGCTCTTGGGTTTCAAACACAATTGTTGGCTAGCTCTATCACATTTCCAATTTGGTTAATGTATTCTTTGTACATGTTAGTGACTGACCCCTTTATGATAATGGAGTATGGGAGAAATTATATGCTGGGGAATGTTTCTGTAATTTGGGAGAATTGTTACAATGGTGTTATATGGATTGTAAATCTACTGATTAAAAAGCACGAGCCTTCCTGGAAATTTTGTATTCGTATCGGATGGGGATTATTGTGGTTGGCTTACTGTGGTTTCGTTTTAATTGGTCTGTTAGTTCCAGCTATTCTTCTTAGTGGCGTTATGGTGAAATGGATAGTGGAAGAGCCCATACAGATAACAGAGCAGTTGACGTTTGATTATACGAAAGATACTCCCGTGGCCTTTGTGCCTATAATTTCTTGTCCACTGTCCTCTTCTCTGGAGCACAGTGAAAAGCGTAAGATTGAGGGTATTACTGACTCACGGGTTATACCCTTTGATCATGAACTGCAGGCGACCGTCTCATTAACTTTGCCAGAATCAGACTACAACAGAAATCTTGGGATTTTCCAGGTACGTGATAAGATTGGGCCGTTGAGGCCTGCAAACTTGCTGCATAGGATTATTATTTGTAGGTTTGCTTGCACAACTTCCTTTATTGATTAGGCCAACTTCTTGGGGTTACTAGATACATGTGTATGTGCAAAATTTTAAAGATTGCATATCTGATCTCTAATCAATATGCATTACATCTTTCTTAGTTTTATTATATTTAACATTGTACAATGGTCAAATCCTGAAATCATTGTTAATCGATCTTTCAATGAAGGTGAGGGTAGACTTCCTCGCTGGTGATGGTACACTCCTTGGAAGTACAAGACAGCCTTGTATGTTGCAATTTAAAAGTCAGCCTATCCGCCTTCTGTCGACGTTCTTTAATTTAGCTACTCTTCTCACCGGCTATTCGTCAGAAACACAAATTCTGCACATGAAATTCAGTGGGTATACTGAAAAATTTGTCCCTACCTCATGCTCAAGGGTTGTAATTGAACAACGAGCAGAATTTGCAAGAGGGGGTGGTGTTCCTGAAATATATGCAGCATCTATGAAGTTAGAGTCACAACTTCCTTTTCTAAAGAGGATGTTGTGGTATTGGAAGGGCATGATTTACATTTGGATTAGCTTTGTGATGTTTACAGTGGAGTTGCTATTCACACTACTATGTTGTAAGCCCATTATTTTTCCTCGGCTATGGCGCGAGGATGTTTCTTCGAGTAACAATGCATTTCACAACACACCTCCTGGTCAAAGTTAGTCATGGCTGCACTTGGAGTCCCATATGCTCATCTATGTTCCTACCTTCATGGTATGCAATCAAACTCTTGCTCTATAATGGATATCCTGGATAACGAAAAAAAGGACATATGCAATACTTGTCATGTATAGTTTTTATATTTCAAGATCAATATATCACGTGTATAAATGTCCTAGTTTATGGATTATACATTATGGAACTTTTTGTTGTTATTTGATTTGTAATCTTGTATATTTCTCAGTTAGTTGTTAGACTTCTTATTAATATGAAAAATATAATTCTTGTTGATAATCGATTTTTCTGTCTGGAGTGGTCAGGCGTTTTGTTACTTTGCTCCTAATAACAGCGGGCTAGTTCATAGTCAACTAATTAGGCGTTTTGTCATTATTGTTAAGCATACTTCAACACATTTGAAGTTTGAACGAGACTCACACAACTCATTGAAGACGATATAATCTATGGCATGATCATCTTATAGAAATTAAATAGCGATATAGAGACGGTATGTACTGTACATCACTTATTTGTTTTATATATTTGTACTTCCATCTGTCTCATGATTACAGACCCCTTGAGTGAAACAAGCAAAAACAACTCCAATTTCATCGTTGAGATCCATTCTTTCGGAGGAAAGATGCACCCTTAGTTATCTCACTCAAAGGCTTATCAGTGAACCTTATGGTGTTGTATGCCCATGCACCACCTATGGCTCCAATCATCGGTCCCAAAATGTAAACCCATAAACCTTTGTACCGGTTCCACACAAGTGCAGGCCCAATGCTTCTTGCTGGGTTCATTGATGCCCCCGATACCGGCCTATCATCACATTATATAACTGTATGATAAATATTACATGTAGCAGATGTGAGAGTGAGTGTGTGGAATACAAAGATTACCCTGCGAACATGGCGTTAAGTAGAACAGTCGATCCAATGGCAAGCCCGGCTAGTTCTCCAGTCTATGATAAATGAAAATGTATAATTACAGTTAAATGCGTAAAACACTTTTGTAAATTGTAATACAGAGAACCGGAGAAAGTGATATACTCACAGCTCGACTGTCTGTAGCAACACTAGTGATAACAAACATGAGGTAGAATGTGATAATGATTTCCATCACCAAGGATCGGAGATTGGGCCCGATAGGTTCATTTCCTATAAAATGATCGTGATTGCCGTTGAATATTAACCGTAGGGTTCCGCTTGCTAGGATCGATGCAAGGATTTGAGCAAGCACGTATCCTGGTACCTAAAACACATGTTAAATGATGAATTAATAACAAGGTTTAGAAAGTAATCTTGAATCAAAAATCGAAATCACCTCTTTCCATGGGAACCTCTTGCAAGAAGCAAAAGCAATGGTGACGGCAGGGTTAATATGGGCACCGGAGATGTGGCCAACGGTGTAGACCATGACCATCACCACAGCACCCCATACGATGGCTATCCCTGGTTGACCGACTATATTAGTCTTGTCGATGTTCACCATAACGACTCCACAACCTGCGAAAATCAAGAAGTATGTCGCTAGCAACTCTGCTATCAACTGCCCAAAATTCCAAACACAAGAAATCATAAAATGGATCAACAAATACATAAATATATCTATATTAGTTTAGAAATTAAACAAATGACTAATACAAATTAATTAGAATAATTAGCATATGCCCTTCTTGTTAACAAAACAATGCTGAAATTTCTGTCCACAACAAGAACTTCGTGCAAGAATTTAAGGATCCATTTGGTACGATGAAATCATGTGAAAGTTACAAATTTTCTCATCATTTGACGAGAGTCTTATTTTTCAATGAAAAATAGTGAAGAATTGAATTTCTATAAATTAAATTTCTTTTCTTTACTTATCAACATGAACATAAATACATATTAAAAACATGAAAAGGAAATTTAATTTTTCTAAGATTTTCTTATTTTTAAAATTTCATTATTTAACTATGTGTAACTTTCATTTATTGGCTAAAGAAGCTTAGAAAATTAAACGATTCCACCGTACCAAATACCACAAAATAATCAGTGATATAAAGAGCATCGAATTGAAGATGCTCCCAACCAAGTGACAATGATATAAACAATTGACACGAGAAATCAATATTTATATCTCTAATCATGCATCTTGCTTTTAATCATAAACTACTACGTAAATAAATGTTTGATTTCAAGAAGGAATTATGATTCGAGTAAAAGAAACACCTTTTGAGAATATTGAAGAGTAAAAGTGGAGGCAAAAGTTGAGGTCTCTTTGGCTTCGTCTTTCCCTATGCTTAAGGGCATCCCATGGTGCACATCGGCCGTTGCCACTCGTCCACCAAACTCCGACATAGTCTTCCAAATGCGAGAGACCGTGTGTTAACGTGAGAATGAAAATGGAGATTTATATGTATATATATACACACACACAGAGGAGAACGAAGATAAAAAAAAAACCTTGGAATATATGGAAGTAACACTTGGTTATTTTGTTTGAAATGAAGATGGACAATGCCGAATATGTATATGGAGGAATATTGTTTGTTTGTTTTTTTAATTAATTCCTTAGTATATAACGTTCTCAAATATGATTCCATTAACTTTTTATTCAAACATTTATCCTATAAATAGATATTAAAAGTTATTTATATGTGTTTCGATGTCAAAAAACATATAAAAAACTTTGAGGAACTTCTCAGGTTATAGTTTGAAAGAAATTAATGTCTTTCAAATTAGTTAAATGGTTTCTTTCTTGATTTTCTTTTGAACAAACAAGATACATGAAATATTAAACTTTGATTTCTATTTTTGTATTAATAACAATCGTTCCAATAATATAAAGACGTAACAAAATGATTTAACATTTGGTTCATAGTAATTTAGGCATTGGTCGTAACGTTTACATAAAATATCTCTATTCATAATATGTTTAAAGTTTTAGTGTTATAAATAGAACTATGAGTTTAATTTGACAATAAAAATCAAAACTTAAACAAATAAAGCTTCAATAAAAAGCAAAAAATATGTTTTATCAAGTTTAAACCTCGCTCTCAATATGGTAAAATTGTGACTAAATCGGCAATGTTGCAGGTTATATGGAACCTTATGAAGTTTGTTGACAATATTCACTAATAATAATTTAAATTCAAAAAATATACAAAGTGGCCTATTAGCTCAGTTGGTTAGAGCGTCGTGCTAATAACGCGAAGGTCGCAGGTTCGAGACCTGCATGGGCCATTGTATATTTATTTTATACATTTTGCCTATTTATGCGTTTGATCCCTTGTTTTATGATCCAACCTTCCTTTTGTCCTTCCTAAGTTCCTATTACACAAAAATAACATAAACCTCTTCATAAAAGAAAATTAATTTGTTAACAAGTAATTTATGCTTTCGATTTCATTTTTTTTTACAATCCAAATCATCATTTTTTTTTCTTTCATATTACACAAAAATAACATAAACCCTCGTATTTTTGCTAAATCTAAATTGGTCGCTATGATATTAATGTTATTTAAATTTAAGTAAATAGGATATTGTTTTTTGTTAATACCTATCACATTTTTTGTAATTTTACATTAAAACCAATTACACACTTGATCTATTTAATCAAGATCATTAAATTAATCTAATGTATAATTGATTGATTCATAATTTTATATCAAATTTAGGTTCTGTAATAATAATAAATATGTTGGGTGAGATGTGGTATAACCAATGTAGCAAATTCTAAAAACACCAAATAATATTAGACAACTCATGTGCTATACTAGAAGCAACATGGTTTTTTAAGTTTCATTTTTATATTATTAATTAAAATTAATTTTTATGTGGCATCTCTTATGTTTATAATTATTGAACAGTATATTATGATTTTTCATCCACATGCTTGACGTTCCATTTAATAACGTTAACAATTCTACTTTCTTTAAAAAAGAAGAAGAAGAAGGTTTGTATTTTGTAACTCTTCTTTTGGTCTATTTGTAACAAGTTACATGATTAACAGATTAAAGGTCCAATTAACCAAATTAGACATCCAAAATTTTCAAGTATATTTAAGGCCTAAATTGCGTAACGCCCCAGCCCATAACAAACCCATAGTGGGTGTCGTAGATGCACATTGACCGGATATTAACGGATCTGGATCGGACTATTTTTTTTACCAAAAAAAAACCCTGGGTTTTTAGTAAACGGTTTGGATCTTAACTGGTTTTAGACACAATAAAATGTAAGTTATGTAACCGGTTTCGGATATAACGGTTTTTTTAAAACCGGTTACACAAAAAACAGATTTTTTAAGAAAACAATCTCATTTTTTAATTTTTAATTTTAGACTTTCAATTTGGGTTTGATAATTTTTTTTTTCATCTATTTGATTAATCTTTCATTTGGACTTTTTAAATTATTTTATAAATTATACATTATAATTTATTCATTTATACTTATAAGTTATAAACTATGATTAAGATAATAAAAGTACATTCATGTATAGTTTTACTCCAATCAAAATATGTTTTATGTTATATTTGATTATAAATATATAAAAAGTTTAAAATTAGTGTATTCAAAAATCAGTTTTTTTATAAACAGTTAATTATCCGGTAAAAAATCCAGTCTACCAAAAAAACCGAATCCGGTTAAAAAACCGGTTTCAGATCGAAATCGGATAACTAGATTTTGTGTGCACATTTAGTGGGCGTGTTACTTAAATTTTATTTAATTAAACAATAAATACAAAACGAAATAAAACAAGATTTGGAATATTAATTTAGATGGTGAGATTCATTGTACCAAATGGCATGAAATTGAGCATCTCTTCATGATTGAGGAGGTGAAGGCTTTACAAGATTCATCGTATTATTTCTCTTTCTTTTATTTTTTTAATCATTATTTTATTACCTCTTCATATTCGTAATACTAAATTGATTTTTTATTTTTCAATTTTTATAGTTACTACTCCATGTATACCGTCCTGGTGACCCCACATATTGCATATAGTTACTACTAACTGCTCACTCTCCCCTGAGTAAACACTCGTAGCGGCGTTATTCGGGGTGGTTAATCTATTTTTGGATAACTCGGTATTTCGTGTGACATTTAAATCAACCAAAAACAAACAGTTTAAGGTTTGATTAATTCGGTTTCGATAAAATTCTTAATTTGATTTTCAATTGTTAACAAATATAAGGTATAAATCAAAGACTCGTAAACTACTTAGAAACTTAATTAAACCATGAAATGTATTGGTATATATAGAGTTCAACAAAAAAGACAAAAGCCCTAATTCAGGTTCACCTGAAAGTTACTATATAAAACCGATAACCAAACCAAATCGATATCGGTTGAACCGAATAGGCTATCCGCTATCCTAATAAACTGATCCGTATAAACCAAATAAGGTTCGGTTAGGTTTCCCTGATGATTGCATCCACCCCATCCCCCAAAAAAAAAAAAAAAAAAAAAAAAAAAAAAAAAAAACCATGTGACTTTGGCATTCATCATTTTTGTTGACTTTTTGATCACCCACAACTACAAGTAACAAGTGTATATATATAACTTTTTTATGTTTTAACCATTAATTTGAAAAGCGGATAAGCTTGTTTGTTTGTGTTTGTGTGGAGCTATTTATTTATAGAATCTACAGGAAATGGGGAGAAGTTGGAGGT
This sequence comes from Centrapalus pauciflorus, assembly GCA_020465985.1. NCBI lineage: Eukaryota > Viridiplantae > Streptophyta > Magnoliopsida > Asterales > Asteraceae > Centrapalus > Centrapalus pauciflorus. The sequence continues at coordinate 536,521 of JAANYP010003258.1, read as the reverse complement.
ATGTTTTTTAGACCAAGTAAATCGCCTTTTAGTGACACCCACTTTCCACTTTACTCCCTCATGTCTTAATTCTTTAATATTTTATCTATTCAATAAAATAATTGATTGAACATTAGTTTAATATATGGGTCCATTTCATACATGACTTTTTATAATTTTAAATATGTCACACAAATACAGAGGAGGGCCAATAAAGAGCCAAAATGTATCAGAATATCGTAAAGAACCAAAATGCATCACAATAGAAGGCTTCTGTATCACATGGAGAGACTTGTGCATCATATGGAATTGTGATGCACAAGTCACAAGTCTCCGCGTGATACAATTTGGTTTTTCATGGTTTTCGATGCACTTTAGTTCTCCAATGAACCTCATTATATTCATACATACATACATACAAGTTAGTTTGATGAAAAAAATCATACTTCGATTAAAAACTAGAAAACCATGGTCAAGTCATGGCAAACTTCTATATGTACATATATGTGCATAACGTACTGCCTATTGTCATATAATAATAGCAAACTTGGTTTTTCAATTTTTTAATGATAAGTTTGATTTTCTATATATTGAAGCACTCTCTCATAAAATCCAACTTTTTTTTTTTGGAGTTGTACTTTTGGAATACAATTGAGTTCTAGAAGATGATGATCTTATTATTTGGCTCCATATTATAAGTGTTTCAATCATTTGAAAGCCAATAATATATTTGACCATATCTAACAAAGGTCAAGGGTTCGAGGTTAAGGAGTAACAAAACTGTTACTTTGAATCTGTTGAACTCCTCAATGTTGACTTATCGTTAGGTCAGCTCAATTTAACTCTCACGTGATGGACTTGAGGCAATCTGACATGGGCCGGTTGAGGTTGCTGGTTGACCCTAGCTAACTCTCACATCCAGTTTAATTATTTATATGGGTGCCGATAGAAAGTTAATTTAATTTAACTCTTTTAATTTTAAAGGATATAAAGTTTTGAAAAACAATGTTGGTAATTATTTCCCAAACAAACAATTTTATGAATGCATTGGAATGTAGCAACTCAATACTGCTAGCCATAATCAACCATAAGGTTCATGAATTAAACAAAATGACTTTTGAACAAGTATTTATCTCATCGTAATGATAAATATTCGTCAACCTCGTATGTAGCTTGCCGATTATTGAAACGGAAGCATCTGCTTACGCATTAGCATTCTAATCATGATGGTTATATCATTCTTCCATAGAAAACTAATGAAATTAAAAAGAAGAGTAACCTACCTCCACCAGGACTGGTCCGTCTTATAACGAACATAGATATGTTAAGTAAAAAATTGCATAATGAGTATTGTTTTGATTTTTTGTGGTGCTATTCGGTTCATTTAATTAGTTTTTGGGCTATTTAGTTTAGAAATTGTTACCAAAACCAAACAAAGTAACAATTGAGTATACATGGAGTTCCGTTTGATCGAAATTAAATATCTGCATGGTTGCACCAACTTGGTTTCAAACTTTCATGCATAATACTTCATCCCGTCAAAGGTTATAAACTTATAATGCTAATCGTTATGCTCGATTAGCAGTTAATTAGTAGTGGAAAAGATAGAAATTTTTTTATCAAATAAGTGCCCTCAATAGGTAAGTTATATAACTGAACAAATGAGATTTGAATAAACTTATCAATTAAATGGTTGTGGCCTTGTGGGTTTTGAATTAAAGCCTTAATATCTTTCAACAACCAAAAGAATATTTTATTCCGATAATTCTTTTATAGCTAAAACACTAAACTTTAAAAGTTGACCAAACGCTGAATTGCTTCATATTATAATAAAGATGAAAAACCAAAGCAAATAAACAAATCTTTATTTGAGATGATCGACCAGTTTTCTCATATTTAAATGGTTTTTCTAACACCGCTAAATTATGCCATATTTAGAAATGTGTAATTCAGTGTAATTTAGCATTTATTTATTTTTTTTTTTTTTTATGTTTTTTTATCTTTCAATGTTTTATAAATTGTAGTTTTAAATTATTAATTTATAGTTTTCCATCAACATTAATTTCAGAAAATCAGTATATCCTCATGACTAACGTACAACTTATATATAGTCAGTCACATTGTTCATCATATATATGTATATTGTTGTTATAATTGAAGTAAGTATTGTATACGATCACATATATAATATCTATAAATCACTACTTTAATTTATCAAATTATGTTAGTGTAGAAAATTGCAGTCGACAACTATAGTTATTCGTCAAATCGATCATTTGATACCATACACATGCATGGAAGTAATTTTAAAATTATTTATTTAAATTTTATGATACAAAATTAAGTATACTCATTAATCATATATATGTTTGTATATCACATCTTTTTTCTTCTTTTGGCAAAGTCAAGACTTCCATAAAAACCTATCATAAGAAGTGGGAAAGCCTAACAACTATACACCGATTTATGAAGGGATCTCCAAAGCAACAAAAAACGAAAAAAATACATCCTGAGAACAAGACAATTAGCTAAAGCAATCCCGTGGCTTAGAGACCCAAGGGTTCCAAAAACACTCATTCCAATTTTTGCACTTGTATATACAATCCATAATAAAGATAATTTTTGGACCTGCAATAATTGATATTCATTCTGCACCAGTTCCTTGTCTTCATCAGAGGCTGGTAAACAATAGATCGAATTTCTCTATCTCCAAATGCACCACATCAAAGTAAAGAATACACCTTGGAAAGCCTTTTGACTACCAACCGACTTCATCGGGATACCAACTCCAAAAAGAACAACTCTCAAAGAAAAGACCGGGTTTGAAAGGGACAACCACCATGCCCAAATTTTTCTCCAAATGAGTTTTACAACCGAACTATAAAGAAGCAGTGATCTAAGTTATCAATGTCCAATTAACATAACAGATAAGAAGACTAGTGAATTAGTACTTCTTTTGCCATTAAATTTGAGAAAAATAGCAACCGATCTAATACTACTCTCCATATAAAAATGTTTACCTTCTTTGGCATCCATGAGTTTCAAAATTTAGAAAATCCAAAGTTATTTGAGAAGATATGGAGGAGCCTTCAATTTGATTCGACAACTTTTTTACTGTAAAAATTCCATCACTGTTGTTATTCCAACTCCATTTATTAAGTGAGTTTAGCAAAACAAAATAATTTCGTAAAACCTCTAAAAGAGTCGAAGCCTCAGTAATCGTTCGTCCCTGAGAGGGAACACTCTAGTAGCGAAACAAATCACATCCTCCTAAAATCGCATTCCAGCAATTGTTTATACAATCCCGATATATAGATAAGACAAAAAAAAACCGAGGAAATGCAGCAGTGAAAAAGAGGCATACTTTGAGCACCATGGGTCATTCCAAAAGTACGTATCCACGTCATCTCCGATAACCTTTTTGCATCAGTTTTTTTTAGAGATATACATTTCTTCTCGAGAGCATTCACCACCCCAATAAGGTTAAACCAAATACTTTTCCGTAAATTCAAGATATTAGTTATCTCTTGAATCACTATATAAATTACCACAATAACTTTCCTCCAAATGGCTGATTTTTCATTAATAAACCTTGAGTACCACTTACCAAGAAGTGCACAATTCTTATCACCAATACTTTGTCCCATGAAATCCAAATGTAACATTGTGTTATCTTATAATGTTTTGTGAATTGAATGTTATACTAACTTTTATAGAAGGTATTATATCCTAAATGATCTAATTAAATATTAAAAAAAATCTTAATATATACATAAAAAAATTTTCACAATACAACATATTGGTAAAAGAATGAAACCGTGCTTTTATATTTTTCAAAACAATCTTAATATATATTCAACAAGATGTAATTAATTTCGGCCTAATTATGATACTAGGGTGGAATTGGGAAATAAACCAAACCACAAGGGTGTATGTGTGCAAATAGTCTTGCGCAGAGTGACCAAAAAAACTTCGAGAAATATGGGTCAACAGGCCACCGAAGCACATACGTCACTCAATCAATATTTTTCTACAAAAAGAATATATATTATTATTATATATAAATAATTAAATAAACCCACACGTAGTAAAAAAATTACCATTAATAAATTCAAATACGTAAAGAAGATCGATCAATTATCCAACCCGATTCCTTCATTCCTCAAGACCTTAATTTGTCCTAAAACGTACCATAACTGATGAACCCAAATCGGAAATTTAATGCGTTTGACCATCCATCAGGTATTTCATCCATACAGTTTTTTTGGTATATTTAGCTGATCCTGTGTATACGTGTATTTATAAAATTGGATGCTTTTGCTTTAAGCTTCCGGAAATGATTCACCATTTTTAACGACTTTGATGTTTGATGTTTCCTTGTTGCAAAGTAATCATCACTTAAAGTGAGATGTTCCTATTTCTGATTTGTCTTCTTTATATTATTTGGTAGCAAGTACATATACAAGCCTCCATAAAGTGGGTTTTTGGGTAAACAAATGGCTTTAATTAGCTTGACCTATTTTTGAATTCATGCGTATGTTCGAATTAATCTGGGCAATTCAAGGAAGAAAGAGGCTGTCACTTTCTTCAGGTTTTTGTGGTAAGAAATCAGATTTAAGTTTTGTTGTTTAATAGGTATGTGAAATGGCGGTAGAATGAAGATAACCATTATTGTCTGTTTGATTGTTTTTGTCTTTCAGGGAAATTCATCAAACATATGGTGTGCAGTAGTTTTTTGTGCTAATTTAGGTCTATTTGGTTGATCATGTGTTTGGAAGTAATTTGCTTGAAATGATAGATCATGTCTCATGAGCTTGATCCACTTAGGATTCACTCGAATTATTATTTATTTTTTTTTAATTTTCTCTGAGATCTTGGTGGTGATTCTTCATCATGTAGGATGGTTGTAGTTTGATTAAGATTTTGGATGAAAAAGGGTTAATTGATTGATCATTATAGTGACTAGATTCGGCCGTTTGGGTAGAAGTTAAAGATTTCAAGTTATTTTGTTACTTTGTTGTTGGTTCATAAACTACAATGAATGACGCTCAAAGTAGTGGCAATAGTTTGCCTCCTTTCATCGTTAAGACCTACGAAATGGTCGATGATCCTTTGACCGACCCTATCGTGTCATGGAGTCACCATAACCGAAGCTTTGTCGTGTGGAATCCACCTGAATTCAGTGGTGAATTGCTTCCAAGATTCTTCAAGCACAACAATTTCTCGAGCTTTATCCGGCAACTCAATACATACGTGAGTCAATTTCACTCGTTTTATTTTACATCAAATAATCAGCTACAGATTTGTTAGTTTTTGGCTTATTTTCATCTGGGGTTTAATCTTTTAGGGTTTTCGAAAAATTGATCCAGAACAATGGGAATTTGCAAACGAAGACTTTATTAGAGGACAACCACATCTTTTGAAGAACATTCATCGAAGAAAGCCCGTTCACAGTCATTCGTTGCAGAACGTTCATATCCATGGAGCTTCTTATGCTTCTCCATTAACCGAATCAGAAAGAATTCGGTACAAAGAGGAGATTTACAGATTACACTATGAGAAAGAATCGCTGTTGTCAGATTTTCAAACCCACCAGCAAGAACAAGAAGAGATTGAATTTGCTACACGTACATTGACAGAGCGTATAAAGATCGCTGGAAAACACCAAGAAGACATATTGTATGCCTTGGATAGAATCTTGCAGAAACCAGTTCATGTGTTTGACTTCACACCACAAGACAAAAATGATCGAAAGAGGCGCCTTTCGGTTGAAACTAACAATGATCAAGCCTCTCCTTTTAACGTCCCAGTAGCCGAGACGCTAACTACAAACACCCTTTTCGCGTTCCATGTAGCATTAGTGGAGCAATTGGAGTCTTCATTGACATTTTGGGAGAATGTATTTTCAGATGTTCGCAAAACTCTAGCACAACAAAGTTGGCAGCTTGAATTGGATCACGAGCCCACAAGTTGTGTAGAAACACCAGCTATTAGCTACCCACAAATAAATCTTGAAACAGGCTCCGAGGAGTGCGAGGTCGTGGTAAATTCTGAACCAGCCCTTAAGACTGTTGGGATAAACGACGAAGAACGAGGAGATGGGAACAGGGGAAACGCACAGCCGGGTGTTAATGATGGATTTTGGGAACAGTTCTTGACGGAAAATCCTGGTAGTTCGACGAATGATAACGATCGCAGAGGGTTCGATCAGTTTGGGAGATTTTGGTGGAATGTGAAGAGTGTAAATAGTCTTGCAGATCCATTAGTGCAGGTTGCTCCAGTAGAAAGAAGTTGAACTTTTTAAACTGTTCATAGATTGTTTTTGTGAATTGAATTTTGTAAGATTCTATATGGTGTCTCACTTGTTGGTAGGGTTTGGTAGAGACATTTCCTGGTGCTTTTTGTGTCTGTAAATATGACATTAGAATTAGGATTATATAAAAACTTTTACTTTTTGAGTTTCTAGATGATGTTTTTTTCTTCATAATTTATAAATATATACTGCAAGAAATATCAAATGACTTCATATACTATTATCAATATTGTTCTTTCTAAAAAAAAAAAAAAAAAAAATTGTACGGAGTATATCCAACCCCAAAATTTATTTTACATCGCCGATCCCATTTTTCATCTATACGGTTTGCTGCTGCTCACAGCTGAGAATTCCATTTGACAAAAATGTCAGCAACCTTCTCCCCAGCACCAGCATCAATCCTTTCATTCACAGAAATGACCACGTCCATCTCCGAACTCAGCCAATCCCATGCTCACATGCTCAAAACCGGACTCATCCACGACCCCTTCTCCGCCGGTCGCCTCATTTCCGCCGCCGCCGCCTTGTCACCAGCCTCTTCTCCCAGCCTCTTATACGCTCACTCCATTTTCACCCACTTACGAAACCCAAATTCGTATTCTTATAATACACTAATTCGAGCCTACACCAATAGCCCTTCTCCTGAAACCTCACTCACTCTCTTCATGGACATGTTGTTTGACGATGGTGTTGAGCCAGATAACTATACTTTTACGTTCGTATTGAAAGCTTGCTCTGTTCTTACAAGTGTTAGTTTTGGAAAGCAGGTTCATGGACATATCATCAAATTTGGAGGTGAGAATGATGTGTATATTTGCAACACACTGATTCATATGTATGCGAAAGGTGGGGTTTTTGAGGTTGCCCGTAACCTGCTTGATAGAATGTCTGAAAGAGATGTTATATCATGGAACGCGATACTGAGTGCTTATGTGGATATGGGTATGATGGGATTAGCACTTGAGTTGTTCGATGAAATGCCTGATAGAAATGTTGAGTCTTGGAATTTTATGATTTCCGGGTATGTTAAGGATGGACTGGTAACTGAAGCAAGACGTATTTTCGATGAAATGCCAATGAAAGATGTTGTATCTTGGAACGTGATCATCACAGGGTATGCTCACAAGGGGCAGTTTGATCAGGTGTTTCGGCTTTTTGAAGATATGCAGAATGCCGGGATGATGCCTGATGATTACACACTCGTTAACGTGTTATCTTCATGTGCCTCTATGAGTGCTTTAAGCCAAGGTGAATGGATTCATGCATACGTTGATAAGATCGGGATTGACGTCTGTGGGTTTTTAGCAACCGCTCTTGTGGATATGTACTCAAAATGTGGATACCTTGAGAAAGCATTGGAAGTGTTTAATAAAACTTCAAAGAAAGATATTAGTACATGGAATTCAATGATTGCTGGATTAGGCCTCCATGGAAATGGTGAACATGCCATAAAAGTATTCTACGATTTACTAGCAGAAGGTTTCAAGCCCAATGAGGTCACATTCGTAAGTGTTTTATCAGCTTGCAGTCGATCTGGTTTATTAGATGAAGGTCAGAAAATGTTCAAACTTATGGTGCATACTCATGGGATCAAACCAAAGATCGAGCATTACGGATGTATGGTTGACTTGTTTGGTCGGTTAGGATTGTTAGAAGAGGCTGAAAAGCTTGCAAGTGAAGTTCCCTTTCAAGAATCTCAGGTTGTTTGGGAGTCTCTTTTGGGTGCTTGCCGGAGTCACAGTGATGTTGAAATGGCAGAGCGTGTCACCAAGAAGCTTCTTGAATTGGATCCACAGGACAGTGCTGGTTACGTTCAGTTGTCAAACGTTCACGCGTCTAAAGGTAGATTTAACAATGCAACAGCGTTGCGTAGGAGGATGAAGGCACAAGGTGTGTCTAAAGATCCTGGTTGTAGCATGATTGAAGTGGATGGTATCGTTCACGAGTTTTTAGCTGGTGAAGGTATGATCTTGTAGCTTAAACACTTTTGTATAGCCGATGTTCTTGAATGGCAGGATACCGTGGAATCGTTCTATATGATGTCTTCTATGTGTTAAAGTTATATCTTTAAGCATAATTTATGTAAATTTGTGCAGAGATTTCTGTTTATATATAACCTTCTTTGGCTTTCAAACCTTGCACAAAATAGATGTATCAAACATGGTGGAATTAACAATAGTACAAATTTACATATTCATTCAAATAAACCAAGATTATTGATAAAAATGGATTTGGTTCAATTCTAACCAAACTTGTTGGAAGACCTTAACAATAAGATCATGATATTCATCAGAATTTAATGTCAAATAACAAGTCAAGAGTTCCTCAAGCTCGTCTCGTTGCCTGATACCTTTCGTGATGATCATCTCCATCATCGAGTGTCTGAAATCCCGTTGTGGATCAAATGATGTTTTTACGATGGCAAACACATCTTTCATTTCCTTCGTCTTCATCCTCATCCGTGTTCTCTTCATGTCTTCAAGAGCTTTGATTCTTGGAGAATAACCGTTGACTTTACGACCCTGCTGCGACCTCTTCCTACGTGTTTCTTTGCTTACGTCAACAGACTTTCTCAGTTTCACATTCTTTAACATGATCTCATTGGGTTTCATTTGATTTATATTTTGCCACTCCGTTTGATGATCCGAATTCAACTTCCTTGGTCGAGTTCTTGAGTCGTCAAAGGTTGACTTCCAACGATCTTCAGATGTTGCTTGAATCATTATCTTGGTTTTCCCTATTCTTGATAATTTATACTCTTCACTGATAAACTCTCTTATTGTTTTTCCATTCGATGCGGTTTTCTTGAAACTTACTGGAGAAACATTGAGCCGATGATCCGAAAGGTACAAACCATCGTCATCATCATCATCTCCGCCATGAACTCGATTGTTATTCCATTTCCTCGGAGCATTTCCTGATACAGTTTCTGAGCCATCTTTTGTATTCTTGAACCTCAAAAACAGCCATGTCTTGAAAGAAACATTCGAAGATCTTAAAGAAGACTTCTTCTGAACGGTTTTCAATCTTCCGCACTTTATCATTTCGATCAGAATCAACCCTTTTGGATTCTTGTTGTTGGGATTTACTCTGTTTTTAAGATTGTTATAAAAATTAGTATAAAAAGAGGAGTTGAATGGTTGGTTTGTGGGAAAGTGACTACAGTAGTTGTAATTTTTGAAGTTTAAAAGAAAGGCCCGCCATATGATCTTGCGACCACTTTACTTTCACTTGCATGTCCTTTGCCTTTTGTAGACTTTTATTGTTCTAAATAAGGGGACCAATTTTGTCATTGTCCTTTTCTTTCAAAGCTGGTGTGCATCACAAAAATAAACTTTATTTAAGAAAACTTTATTCTTTGTTTAATTGTTTTAGGGTAAGAAATGTTTTTACGAATTAAAGTTTCAAAATATTTTAAAAAATATCAACCGTTTTGATTTTTATGACATACATAGAAAGCCGTAAATTGACAATTTTTAGGCCAAAAATGTAAAAACATGGTAACGGAGCGTTAAGGTGAGGTTTGTACTTGATTGAATAGATAGAATAATTTTATTCACAAGTAACTCTTCCGATACAGATCTTTTGATAAATACAAATGTGTATAAATAACTCATAGTGATAAACTAGTAATTAAATACTTTGGTCGAATCACGAGATAAATAAGGTTTTAACATTTGTGTGTTACGAGTTAGTGAGATCATAACATTCAGTCATATATTTAAACACATAGTTTATTTATCACCGTATATTTAAACACACAGTAAAACCATATACAATTATTTCAAACATTTTACCAATGTATCATTTTAAATACTACTCGTACTAAATAAATAACAAAAGACTCATTTAGCAAATCTAGTTTTAAATATAAATTAATGATTCATCCTAACAATGTCTCATTTTAAAGTAGATTTTATTCATTAGAATTTTGTTGTAGAAAATACGAAAAGGTAAAAGTGGAGGGATATTAATGGCTTTTCCTATAGCTTGTAAATTTAAGTAGGGTGAACTCAAATCAAAACCGACCAAACCAAAGTCATTCAGTCGGTTTGGCCGGATTAGAAGAACATTATTCGGCTAGCAGGTTATGAAAAATTTCAAACTGAGTTTATTGGCCGACTGACGGTTAATGACGTCAAACCAGTCGAGTTATATTAGTTATAGGGTTAATTGCATCAAATGATAACCTATTGCCATTTTTTTTTTCAATTTAGGTAAATACTAACTGTTTTTCTATTTATGGTAACATACTTTTAAATCAAGTCAATGAAAGCTTTCATATCAGATTGGAGGTAACAATTAATGTAATGTGTAGTTAGTTGATTTTGTGATCATGTTAAAGTATGGTATCAATGTAATGAAAAATTCATTATAATGATGATGATGAATTGATGATAAAGAATTATATGTTATGGTGGGAGGAGTTCACCTTTTTCATTTTGGTAGGCCTAGTCATTAAATTAAAGTCCACTAGGTAATATGATCTATCAATCCTCAATGGATGTTAGCTTGCATAAAATATTCCAAACCAATGGTTGAGTCTCACAGTTTGTGACTGATTTATCACATGTTATTGTTTATAATTTATAAAAATATGCAATTTTTATTTTACAATTATGCAAAATGAAATTTAGGAACTCAATTTACAATAAATAATAAATGTATTGTAATATATTTGAAAGATTGAATTAAAATGTGAAAAGGAGCAAGAATTTTTTTAAAGCCAATAAAAATTATCATCGTCAAAGGATAGGATGGGACCGATGGGTGCGTTCAGTTCCACCAAACAGTGGGTGTTTGTTTTCTTTTTAATGGAATCATAAAAAAGTCATTCAAAAGTAAAATGACCTATTAATGATTCACATGATAGTCAAGGTTAACAAGGGAGTAGAAGCAAATGAAGCAAGGTCAGCCAGGAAGCAGCTGAATGATTCTGAACCACACGACACAATTAATCCCAATCATATAATGACTTTGACTTTTTCTTTTCTTTTCTCTTTTTTTTTTTTCTATCTCTCTCAATTATTCCTTCCTTCCACTCCAATATTCACTGCATTCTTAGAGCAAAGGAGTGGGCCGATGGTAATCGCCTAATCGGCCTTGCCATGTGGACAACCGCCTCCTTGGCCCCGTCTTCCTTTGCCCTTCCCACACCCAATAATATTAATAAGCACTCAGCCACTCTCACTCACGCACAACAAACAAATTAAATTCACTGCTTCTTTAAAAATGCATGCCAAACAACAAGGTACAACTTTTAATGTACAACCTACAAATTATAAAGGGATAATTGCGCAAAAAACCCCAAACTTGTCCGCTTTTTGTGATTAAAACCCCAAATCATTTTTCGTTGCATAGAAAACCCCAAACTAACTAAAAATCAGTAAATCAAGGTTTTATCAATGACTAACCGGTTGAAACCGGTTATTAATCCTACGTGGACTAGTAATAACCTATATAGAATAAATTTTAATTGTTGAAACTGATTTCCAAGTATTGCACATCATTTTTAACGCTCGTAGATGAGGTAATCCCGTTTAAAAATTACAATTAAAAATTATCTATGAGCGTTAAAAATGATGTGTAATGTTTGGCAACCGGTGTCAACAATTAAAATTTATCACATGTAGGTTATTTAGCGGTCCCTGTAGGATTAATAAGCGGTTTCAACCGGTTAGTCATTGATAAAACCTTGATTTACTGATTTTTAGTTAGTTTGGGGTTTTCTATGCAACGAAAAATGGTTTGGGGTTTTAAACACAAAAAGCGGACAAGTTTGGGGTTTTTTGCGCAATTATCCCAATTATAAATGCATTACGTGATGTGATGTGATCACCAAATAAGACTTGTATTAGATAGATATTTTAATGAATGAATTTTTTATCATTTAATTTAACAATATAATATATATATTTATATGGTAACATAAAAATGAATATTTGAGATAAAAGAAGCATGGCGTATTACCACCAACCAAACTACGAAACCGAAACTGACATCGACATCGAAACCGTCTCCGCCGGAAACCCAGAATCCAGATTTCCGGTGGTAGAGTTGCCCGAAATACCATACCCCAACCGCAATCCATTCAAATGCAACGAATCGTAATGACAACGTTGAAAAACACGAGCAAGTGATGCCGCTTTCCTCCTGGCTCGTTTTGTCCCTGTAAACAAAAGGCTCTGGATTAGACCCGCCAATGCTGGAGCCTTCAGAACCCGCTCGGTCGTGTGGGCCCCACCGCTGCGGCAAAGCTCAAGTAATGCCGCCACAGCGTTCTCTTTACCTCTAGGCGTCCCACACCGCATCATTCCAATCAGACCAATAACCGCCGTCTCCTCATTGCCAACTGCCTCTGCACCAACAGGCTGCCGCACTATTAGTGCCAATGCACCAGCGGCTTCTTCTGCAACACCTTCACATTCCAAGGCCTCCACTAAAGCTCTAACCACCCCGTATTCGATCATTTTCACACAGTTTCCCGTGTGCGTCGACAAATTAAATAAAGCTGTAACCGCGTCTTTCTTCCCTCTAGGGGTGCCGTCTCTTAGTAAACCGGCTAGTGTCTCCAACGCACCATCTTCATCCGCAATTATTTTCTTGTAATCATGAACAGCAGAAAGACTGAACAGCGTAGCAGCTGCGTTTTCCCTCGATTCAATTGTATGCCCACGTCTTAAAACACCCACAATTGATCTCAGACACCCCTCTTCATCCATGATTCGACTCTTATTCTTATCATAAATTGAAAGATTTAACATTGCCGTCACTGCATTCTCCTGTGCAATGGCACTTTGCGATGAAAGCAAAACCTTCAAATGTGGAATCACGCCTGATTCGGCTATGAAACCTCTGTTTTCCCTGCCTGTTTTAGCCAACAACCGGATTTCACGAGCAGCGATTGCTTTACCACAATCTGACCCATCTTCCAGCTCTTGAATCAGTAACCGGACGGTCGCTTTATTCGCTTCAACCGCTGCCCTACTTGCCGGAGCAGCTGCAAAAGATTCCAAAGCCAAATCTGAGCTTTCAGGAGGACTATAGGGAATCTTGTGAGCCATACACCACTGCATGATCAGATTCCTAAGCGCCCGATTCGGTACGAGCTTCTTATGCACAAGAACTTGCCCGGTTTTCGGGCAACTACAATGACCTTCTTCAATCCATCTTGAAATCGAACCCCGATCAAAAGTCTGCCCCGTGGATATTATCACAGGATCCATCATCAAATCCAATGAAATAGGACAACAAAAATCTTTTGGGATCGTTATAAACGTATCTGCAATCTCTTTAGAAATCAATCCTCTTTTCTTCCCTCGTTTTAATCTTTTCCCTATTGCAATCTCCACTTGGTCTTCTTCGAATTCAAATAACAAGAATCTACAATACCGAATCATCGCTATAAAGCCCCCAAGAATTGAACTGGATGGCTCAAGATCACTCTCGTGATTCACAATTTGTTCTTCCAGAAACTCAATTTCAACCCTACAAGCTCCAGAATCATGGATCCCCAATTTTCTAACAAAAAAGTCATGAAATTCTTCAAAACTGGGGATCTTTTCGTTACCAATATCGTTCAATAAATTGAAGAATTTCAACCTTAACGATTCATCATGTTTATCTATGAACAATTTATCCCTGGTCGAATGTTTATGTAGCAAATTCATGTGTTCTTTAACATCATCACTAATCAAACAATTCAATTTATTTATCGGAAAAACATCTAAAAGCGTTGAAACTTCTTGATTAAGATCATGGAAATGACCGGAAATTGAAGGGTTTTGAAGCAACAACCATAACTTACTGGATTGATTGCAGTAATCAAGAAGTATTTTAGACCTGTATAGCAGAAGGTACAACTCCTTAAAGCACAAAACCACCGTTGACGGCAAATTTGACCACCAGTCACCGGAATCTCGAACGGAATCCAACAAGACGGCAAACAATTCAACTTTCCGGAGCAAAGATCTAGAGTTCCTCTTCTGAAACGGCGGCGTCTTATCGGAATAGGAGAGAATGAGGTCGGATGCGACGAGGGTTAGGGTTTTTAACAATCCGACAAGGTCGTTTTCTAGATCGACGGGCGCTAGGAAGGCTTCTAAAGACGGCGATCGGCTCCTGCGTAAGGATGAAAATATGGCAGCGGAGGCCATTTCTGCCGTGAATTTGGGTTGAAATTTAGAAAGGTTTTGTTGGATGGATTGGTTAGGTTAAAGAATTGATGAAATTTGGTTGTGGATGGGATTTATTTGCAAGTGCGAATCCGCGTGAAGAGTCAGAGAAATGAACAAATAAACAAAGCGTTATGCCTTTAATTTAACCCTTTTCCTAATTCCTTATCTTTTACTGTTACTTTCTTTTCTTATAATCTTATGTACAATTATAATACCTTTTTTTTTATTTACTTTAAGGTCAAATAAATTAGGTTTGATAAATCTATCCATTATGAAATACATGCAAATGAACACGTAAAATTTCTATCAAGTGTTTGCGTCAAATTGTTAAAACTATTGGTTGTACAAAATTCAGTTGACTGAAATTCTTGATGGATACTAACTAAATTAGATAAAATAATTATGGGAAGATTCTAAGATCTGTTGATAGCCTGTTATGTGCGTTCTAATTAATTATAGAAAATGTTAGCTCTTAACTATAAACATGTTTGTCGTCGTTCATGGTTAATTGTTCATGAGAAATTCAATCATGTATTTGAACAAAATAATTTATGAATGAATTCAAGTCATTTTGTCAAGGATTTATATTAAAAAAAAAAAAAAAAGTTAACATGTATTTTTTATTGGATTACCCTTTCTTTTGGTCCTTTATGCCTTGAAAAAATAAGGGTTAACAACAAAAATGTAAATGTATTAGTCATTAAAACCATATTTTTGTTTGGTTTTCTTAGGGCATGTTTGATTTCTATTATTGGGTTCTTATCGGCCTCCGGAGAGATATCCATGATTAGAGTGTTTGATATTGATAAAAGATAAGAAGCCAAAAATCTCTTACTGTGCCTCATTGAATAAGGGATCCTCTCAACTCTCATCACCTCTCATCAGAAAACACGCCCTCTCTTCGTCGACCCATCCCTTCCCAAAACCCTAGTCGACACTAACGCCACATCCCCTCACCGTCACAGTCGACTTCGTCACCGTCGACGCCCTTACAGCCGACTATGTCACCGTCGTCGCCCATGAAGCCTACTCCTTCACTGTCGACTCCCTTATAGTCGAAGCCATCACAGACGATGACGCACACCCCCATATCTGGTATTAGTTTTTTTTTTTTCTATTTTAATTATTTTTCCCATCTGTGTGTTCCAATCAAGGAAACAATGAATCGTCATCAATGGTTTTAAAGTCATTAATTTTGCTGTTAATGATTCCAATTTCTTAATTTTCATTTGTAATTTCATTTCTGTTGGAATCATTTGATGAACTTTTCAAAATTCTTGACAAGTTTATTAGTTCTGTGGTAGTGGGCTAACTACACTTGTTATATTAGCGATTGTCTTCTTTGTGGTTCAACTGGGTTCAATGATCTTCATGGGTTTTTCTAGATAATCATTTTGTTATTGAATTTATGAATTGGGTGTTGTTTGTTTTGTGGGTTATATTGGTCTTCTTTGTTCTATAATGATGGTATTCACGTGATAATCTTCATTTTTTTTCTTGATAATCACTAATTCACCGTTTCATGGGCTCATGGCTCTAGCACGGGATTCAAACTCCAGAACAACTTCACAATCAATAGACACCAAAGGCCAACATGGTGGCTACATACCATCCTTGAGCCTTCTATAATTGCATTTGACAACCTTGTTTTTGTCTAGACATTTAAAATTTTAAAAATCAAACAATCTTATTGCAACCTCTTATCCAGTGGCGTAGAGGGTAGGTGGGTCATGGCCCACCCTGAATTTTTTAATAATAATATAATATTTTTCAGTTTTTTCATATAAAATATATTTGTCATTTAAAATATATTATTCAATCAATTACGTAACAAATATTGTATTTGTAATACATTAAATATGCTATAAATTATGTGGAGTTAAAATTGATAACCCATATTATTTACTTATTTACTAAATATATTATAGAAACAATACATACGATCAAAATTGACGGTGTTGTTGATTTTCTAAATTGTGAACAAATTGTCGGATTGATCATTTGCGATTCATCCATATCTTAATTATTGAATTGCATGATTTAAAGGCAATAATAGATCTATTGAGTTGTCAATTTATTTAATTTAGAATTGTCTTTTTAAGCTTTTTTAATGATATTACTATTACAATATGCAGTAACTTTTAAACTTTTTTATATTCATAGTTTCTTGTAACCAATTAATTATAACACTTGAGACTCGTGTTTAAATGTTAAATGTTAAAAAACTAAGTTTGGTCGTTTCTAAAATTTTCTATATATATTGTAATTGGCGATTAATCAACTCATTGATGTGTAGACTCAATGTTAAAAATTTAATTTATGTAATGAAAACATTATGTATGGTTAAAACTTTCTGGATAAACAAATTTATTGGAACATTACATATATGTATCATTATTTTTCTCATTTTTTTAGTTGATGTTTAAAAACTATTTGGTCACCCCGAAAGAAAATTTCTGGTTACGGCACTGCTCTTATCAATTATCGAGACATCTCTTATCAATAAGAAGTGGTAATAAGTAATAAGATAATTATATATTATTGAATCAAACACACCCTTAGTACAAACCATAGTATCAAAAATTGATACACCTCAAAGTCGTCTTTGATAATTTGGAATTAGTTAGAATAATTTTTGTTAGTACAAAATAACAATTTGCAAATTGCAATGTATAATACTAATACAATTGTCATGAAATGATATTTTAATTTACATCTACAATCTACACACGTATAATTTATATCTATAAATGTTTACTAATAATTGAGCAAATGAATTAAGTTTTACTTCAATTTAAATCCAGTAATCTAATTAATTTAATAATTATTTAACTAAAATCTAATAAACTTGTATTTTGTGATTGATGGTTATTTATTTTATATATGTTTGCTAATAGTTATTTTTTAAAAATATGGTTCGAGAGAGTACCACTCATTATGCAGCGCACCAGAAGGTACAACCTTTAAAAAAATTAATTTTTTTTCATAAACATGTTTTAATTAACATTATGAAGATCATATGTAAATTTTAAGATTGGTACATTCTGTTGCGCTGCATAATGGGTGGTGGTACTCACTTGAACCTAAATCTATTTTTTAAAATCAACTAACATAATAAATGGATATTAAACATAATTTGTTATTAGAGATAAATACGTATTTTTGTAATAAAATATATAAGTTTGATCTGTTTATATTTGGAGGAGACAGTCCAAAAGTCAAGTACAAAATTATTGGGAAATAATAATAAGATAAGAATTAAGGTGGCATGGGGAAGGAAGAAAGAAAAAAACAAGGAAAAGGATAAGAAGACCATTGAGATGATGCCACGTAAGGGTAAAGAAGTCAAGGGAGAGACTCTTTCAAAGACGGATGAAACGGCGATTAAAATTCAAAACCCGCCGGTGTCAATAGCCTTCCCCTAACCTCTACGTCTCATTAATAGTCTTGTTATTATTTATTTTATTCATAAGGGGTAAAGCCATACAATAGTAACCTAATTTTAAAAATTTATCATTATAGTGTATCTACTTTTTTTAATGTCCACATGGTACCTGTACTTCAATTTTTCATACCGATATGACCATATTTGTAACAGACCCCTGTTTTTCATACCATTAGAACCCTGTTAAAAATATGTAAAAATCGGGCTCTATTATGTAGGCTGACCATATCGATACAGAAAAATGAAGTACACGTACCATATAGACAATTAAAAAAGTAGACGTACCATATCGATACATTTTCAAAAGTAGGTTGCTATTGTAAGAACTAAACTCTATTCATAAACCAACGTTCTAAACATATTACGTAGACTCATAATCATAAATAGGGATGACAACCGGACCGATTGGGTACGCGAGGAAACCCGCGGGGAATCAGGTAACTCTTTTATAAATCAATGATATGAAATTTAACCATATAGTTCATAATTTAAGCGTAAAACGTCAATATATGTTAAAATTAAAATACTAATATTAAATTAAATTCCTATCACTGTCAAATGATAACGAAAAAACATTATTTCAATAAATTAAATGTAAATAAATAAGTTCTTTAAATTATACATAATAATTTTTATGTATAATATATAAAATAGATAAAAATATTCATCTTTTATATATAATATGTATATACAACATAAATAGCATTGTTGCTATTAAATAGTAATCGAAATATTCAGAGATTAAAACGGGTTATGTAATCGAGTATACAGGTCGGATATTATCAATACCATACCCGGCTACCCGCCCCATTCTCCATTTAACTAAATCGGGTTCGGGAAAACCCGCCCTGATAAATCGGTTTTCGATTTTCCCGGTTGGGTTCGGGTTTTTTTGTCATCCCTAGTCAAAAAATTCATCTCCTTTTATCTTTTTTCCTTGCTAGAGAAAATTACAAATTTCATTTTCTCCCGGCAAGTATAAATTATTGGTCTCTTAAATTCATTTATTACACTAGAAATCTCTAGCATAAACTTTTGTTTTAATTTTGTACCTATGACTCATTTATTTTTTTTTTTTTAAATGACAATGATGTCGTTTACAAAAATATGATATTAAGCAATAAACTTTTTTACCCTAAACAAAAAAAGTTTATGTAGGTGAATATTTTGGTCACGACGCATCAACCGGCCAACATCTCCGACCAAATACGAACACCAAAACTAACAAATTAGTCAATTCT
Organism: Centrapalus pauciflorus; assembly: GCA_020465985.1. NCBI lineage: Eukaryota > Viridiplantae > Streptophyta > Magnoliopsida > Asterales > Asteraceae > Centrapalus > Centrapalus pauciflorus. Next base: position 517,366 of record JAANYP010003258.1, on the reverse strand, counting down.
GAACAACCACCAAAATCGAACTAACCTAACAAACAAAATTTGTCTTTGAATTCAAAGAAAACAAATTATGAAATCAATTTGTCGACAACTAAGTTGATAAGTGTTGCGTATTACGAGTTATGAACTTATAGTGGCTACTCCCGGATACCGAGTGAACAACAACTAAGTCGATAATGAGAATCAAGCCGAGCATAATCACTAACCTCTGATTTCGTACTTGCTAGTAATATCACCGATATGTCCACCATTATAATCCTCATAATATTAATATATATTTAAAGTTTTAATGTATAAATTAGGATAGTTTAAATTTATAAAAGTATAGATAAAAACTCAGATATAACATAATTTATAAAATATTATAACATTATGTACATACAATTACCAACTATCTTTATATTTACATATTTGCTTAGGTATAACTTTTAAACAATATCTTTATATATTTATTTGGTAAAACTATAAACAAAAAGATCGTTTGCCAAGTTAGGATGACACTTGATAAGTTCTTGTATGGTAGAAAACCATTCAATCAAATATTTGATATGTATTCCATTTTTTATGCACATCTCTTTCTTCAAAACAAAACTGCAAACATGCATATTTAATCAAGACATTGAACAACAATTTCTTTATACTAAAATAGGGTAAAGGAAAAAAAAAAGACGAACGGAACCATGAGGGTGGGTGTCTTTCCCATTTCCTATCTTTTTGTACACATCAAACAACAGGTTAGATTTTCTCTTTCCACCTTTCAAAGTTGGAAATACCCACACGTTTCTAAACATTTCCATATTTCTTAATTTTTTTAGAAGAAAATCATTTTAATTAATAAAACAATTAAATATAAAATAATTAATTTTATAAATATTAAAATGATTACATAATAAAATTACGAAACTAAAAACTAAAATTACAAAAACTAGATAAACATAAAAAAAAACTACAAACTAGTCGTCTAAATTTGGTATTTGGACAAGTACAATATGTTCCATGAGATTTGATCGAAAGTTATTGTGTGTTTCTCGATTACGGATCCATCACGATAAATTTAAAATGAAAATAAATTTGTAAAATATAAGTTAAGAGGTGTATAATTTGAAATGTGTGGGAGTGAAATATATGAGAGTTAAATATTTATAAAGTGAAAAATTAAAAAAAAAATAACAAAAGAAGTCGTGGAAAGATGGTGAGCCAAGGAGTGGTGGAAGGAAGACGGGGCCGAGGTCCGGAAGCGGTGTGCCCGCCAGCCTCGTGGCCTAAGGCAGAATGATGAAGCCGAACCACTCCCTTCCCACTGACTATATTTCAAGTGTATTGTTTTTTTAAGATAATAAAGAAAGTAAGCGTTTCTTTTTTTAAGAAACCAATGTTAATCATCTTAATTCATTTTATAATAACTTTTATCATACATTGACCGATTTGACAAACTTTAAATTTGAACGAATCATGTATATACTACAACGATTAGGCATATATTGAAAATCATGATCCACGAACGCAAACTAAACTACGATTAGTCGATTATGTGAAAAGCCATTACATATAATATGGTACTGGTTTATTTACCCGTATAATATACGGATTTGATTCAGTAATTATTATTTTAATAAATCATAAATTTTAGAATAATTCTAGATTTCGACAATAAACAGTACAAAATTTGAAATATTATGAAAGAGATGTGACTCAATATTAATTTTAAACATTATAGATTATATCCATATAATAAATGAGAAAACATAATAAAATTCATCGTATTTATAATTAATAACAATACATAATTGAGATACAATAAATTATTAGCTTTATTAATAAACTAATATCAACCCTTAGAAATCGTAATCTTCATTTACAAGTGTCGTATATTAACAGAATCCCTAAAATGTAACACCCAGAATTCTCACACAAATGCCACGTCAATACAATACACGGGTGGCAATATCGCAATTATTTCTTAATGCACATGTCACAGGATTAGCGGAAAATCACTATTAATTAAAACTTTAACACGAAAGTCGCATCCATCATGTCATAGACTGAAACTGATATACATACATACTGAATCATCTGATAAACACCGACTACTGGAAGCTAACATAACACTGATCAAAACAAACTACAGACAACAGTTCTTGAAGTTCAGTATCAAAATATAATAAGCATACACAACTCTAAACTGCCCGATCTCTATTTCGGCTGCTGCAGCTGTGACTGCGGTCCCACGGTATGACTGCCTGACACACAGAAGACTCGAAGACATAAGCTGGACAGCTCGTGAGTACGCGAGGGTTAGACTCTGCAGGTAAGCACATAAAACATACACAACACACATATCTCGTCACATATATGCAACTCGATGCATAACACGTATCTCTGCTCAAAAGGGGACCACGTTCCCCAGCTAACAGGCCGCACACAGCAGCGGTTAGCTACTCAATAGGCACAGGAGCGACCTGGCAATATCACTGCCGTATATATGCAGCCTCATATCTCGTGACTGGTTAGGGACAGTCAGCCTGCGCGATCACATATCGCGGATACCTGCAATTCAAACACATATAGCACGTATAGGGTAGAGAAACTCATACCTGCGCCGTATCTCTGTCTCATATACACATATCACATCACATAACTGACTCGTAAAAGACTACGCGCGATTTGTAAAAGAACTCGAGTACTCACCAATACCCAAAGTCAACCAAAACTCGGACTCTATCGCTGCTCAGAACGCGGTCGGCTCGAACCTGTAAATATCACGGATCTCAACAGATCAATACAAACCTGACCGAATAACGACCGAAACCCAAACACAATTATTATAAGCAAACACGACCCACGAAACCACCCCGAACGAACAAACCACGCCCCAAACCGACCCGGCCAAACCACTCCAATCGCGGACCGCGCCCAGGGACTGCGGCCGCGCCCGCATCGCGGTCGCGCCTGGCCGATCGCGGCCGCGCCCGCATCGCGGTCGCGCCTGGCCGATCGCGGCCGCGCTCACGCGAATTACAGACCTGCTGGTCGCTGAAAATGGCAGAATCCAGGGTTTAAACCCCAACTCCGATTTCCAGCAGCAAAAGCCTCACAAAACTCATACATAATAATTCAAATGACTTCAGAAACCAACTCTTAACATCATACACACATACATACTCAATTTCAACACCTAAACCATGAATCTTACCTTGAGAACTCAAGAACACCAAAGGGGAGGAAGAAGACACCAATTCAATACCAAAAATCTGATTTTTGGCTCCAATCCTTTGCAAATCCAGCAGCTCCAACACTCTCACACACCTCACAATTCTGAATTTTGAAAGGGAGAAGGAAGGAAAAGGATAAGAACGTCTCACTCAAATCCATATATACGCTTCCTATAATTAGAAAGTCCGAACCCGTCAAACCCGAACCCGATATCGCTTTTTCAATATTAATATCATTCGGACCCAATTAAATCCACGATCTCAAGGAGATAATTAATCCGCTAAATAATAGCTCGGAGACACGTATCACTCGGTCTCGACACGTTAAATCCACGAAACGGAATATAATTGGACCAACGCAATAATATTAAAATAACGAGCCAGTAAATTAAATCCACGTACCAGGCTCAATTTCGGGATGTTACATAAAACATAGTAACTATAATTATTTGAAATTAATTATTTAAATACAATATTATATATTCACGCACATTCACACATTCTAAGTACCCGAAATCATGCGTCATATATATGTTTGTTCACATATATGCAAATTAATGTAAATATACGTTTACATTATTTTTTAGAAGCTAGAAGATGTGAATGTATGTGAAATCTACATACGATCTTCATAATGTTAATTAAAACATGTTTATGAAAAAAAAAACTAATATTTTTTTAAAGGTGATACATTCTGGTGCGTTGCATAATAGGTGGTACTCTCTCGAACCATGTATCGGAAAACCTTGGAAAAAACTCCATGCAACACCACAAATGCATTACAATTCTCGCGTGATGCATCAAATTCCCCGGGTGACGCATCAAATTTCCGCATGATGCATCACCTGATCCAATGGCTATAATGTGGTTCCCAGGTTTTCAAATGCATATATGTTTTCTATTGAAATATATATATATATATATATATATATATATATATATATATATATATATATATATATATATATATATATATATATATATATATATATATATATATATATACCCTTCTTTATTGTGTCGCCCATGGACACAAACATGTCTTGGTTGCTTCCGTCATTTCCAATGCTCAGCACGAAATCTTCCTGCATTCCGTTTTCATCCATGAATAAAAATGTATTCATTGCGAATATACCTAGAAAACTCTATGTAAGTGAATCAATCCACAAACCATACATATAAGGAAAGTATGAATAAGCAGGAAATGTATAATATTTTCTCATAATTAATATCCTACATGTGAAACATCACAGGAAGGAGGGGTTTGAACTTTGAATAACAACCACCCACACACTTGCTTGTCAATACAGTTTGAAAGGTATATATTGCATGGACTCTTGACTTATTTGCTTGCACTACTACAAAATTGATAGCACTACTACAAAATTGATAAAAGAACTCCATGAATATAACCAAGATTTTTTAAAAATCTGTTAAAAAACCAGGCTATATTAAAACCCATGTTTTTTTCAATGTAATATAGCCCGGTTTCTTATTAAGCAATCGGGTTATATCTTATTAAACTTTCCCCAACCCCTTTGAATATATTAGAGCCCGGTTTTACATAAGCAAACCTGGTTATATTTGGTCTGACATAAAATTAATGTTTTATGCGTTGACTATTAATATAACCCGGTTATTTTACAATTAAACGAGTTTTATTTGATGCATTTAATGTTTTCGAGCAGCGCACTAAACGTAGTCCGTAGGTTTTATCATAGTATTAAATCAGACCCGGTTCTTTAAATAAAGATCGGGCTTTATTAGAACTTCATTAAATACTGATTGAGACGGTTATCTACCCACCCAATATAGCCCGGTTTTTTGTGAAAAAACGGGTTATATGTTAGTATGTTTCAGAGCTTTTTGGACCTGATTATTTATAAGAAACCTAGTTCTATTTAAGTATTTTTCAGCACTTTATTTAATAAAAAACTGGGCTTCATCATAAATCGGACCCGGTAAAATAACCGGGCTTTATTTAGGTTAATAATAAAGTCATCCCCCATTCAAGTTAGATTAAATAACCAGACTCTATTTCTTTTTTAACCGGGCTTTATTAGGGTTTTTCTAGTAGTGTTGGCAATATAATTGTTCAAGAATGAAACTCTAACAATTTTTGTTTTAATTTTAGTTACCTTTAATTAAGTAACTAATTATTAATAATACCATATTTGATTAGACCTATATAACATATCTACCTCTATTTACTTCCTTTCTTTTATTTTATGGATAGTTGTAACCCTTGTAAAATCTAGATAAATAGTTATAATTTGGGTCTGTGGGAACATTTTGTTCCATTCTAATCTAGACGTTAATTTGTTGGTTCGTTAATTCTCAAGGAATTGGTAATCTATCGAAAGTTGCCCTGAAGCTTTTTAGGAGTAGGGTATATTGCGGTATTATACATTTAAAGTGTTAATAAATTACAAAATAAATTGCTTACATTTCAATATAAAATCTATAAATACTATTAAAAGAGTAACTAATTGTTAATTATCATTTTCTCAAGTTGCATCTATTAAGTAGTATTTCAAGATTAAATTAAAAATTCTAAATCAAATTAGTTTTAAGATAAAATTATGGTTAGATATTAAATCTCACAAAATCACAATAAACAATATATTTAATTAATAAATATATTAACAAAATTAAAAGTTATTAATGATTAGTTTATTTGTTTAAATAATTTATACAAGATACATTGAATATTAATAGTATTAATAGTTTAAATATTAATTTTAGTTTTAAGTTTATATAGTTTTTTTTAACAAATCAAATTTTTAATTTTAAGTTTGAATAACAAAGTAAACTAGGCCTTGACTAACAAGGTTGTAACGACCCTTGACTAACAAGGTTGTAAGTTGTAACGAAGTGACTTAATTAACGCAAAAGTAACTTGAAAATTTAAATCAGCCTCTCTCCTCTATAAATACCCCTTTCATTTTTCTGCTTTTTCTTCCATATTCATTCCCTCGATCGATCGCTAATTTGTTTTTGCGTATAGTATTTCTTTTCTTCCCCTCTTGTTTTACGATTTAATTTGTTTCCTGCGTTTTAATTCACTATTAATTCACATCACTCATAAATGGGTTGTGTTAAATCGTCGAATGCCAATTTCGAAAGGATGCTCGTCTTGTTTTACGCCTTTTCTTGGTTTTCTTGGTTGATTTAAATCGTCGAATGCCAGTTTCGAAAGGATGCTCGTCTTGTTTTACGCCTTTTCTTGGTTTTCTTGGTTGATTTTATTTGTGTGTATTTGACAGTATGAATGAACTGATTGCTTATGGAATCTTGGATTACACTTTTGTTTTATCAGAGATTTGGCAAGCCCTTCGAACAGCAGTCGAAAGCGACTTGCCCTATGCACAAGATTTCATCAACAATAATAGGCCTCGACTTGAGAACGCTGACATGACAATCTGCTACAACGAAAATAGTAATTTAAACTTTAATAATTAATGTCTTTATTCATGAAATTGATGTGAAATGGTTGTTCATAATATGCGTTTGGGTCATTTACATGTTACGAATATACGAGTTACCCTTGTTTGAGCGAACCATCAAATATAACCCCTCTTGCAGACACGATGCGCCGACCAAATATGATTGAACACATTCGTCGTAGGATGTAACAACATTGGTGATGTGGTAGTTTTAGCACAAAGATGGTGAATGTACATGCATACATATTTCGTTCTCTGTGTTTTTTTTGTGTTGTTAGCTTTTGTATCGACATTCTTGATCAAGAACATTATTCAACATCTGTGTAGTAACAGAATGCTAAAATCTAATGATATTGTTGTGATTTCTTTTCCTTATTGCTAAATTCTTCTACTCCAGCTAGTGCCAAGACTGTAATTTCTTGATTATGGTCAAATTCTCCATCATTTTATGTAAATTGCTACCAAAATTGGTAGATATTGCATCTTCTAACTAATTTTGTTCCACTTCAATCGTTTAATACTATATATTCGTCATTAATTTGAGTATATATATTTTTGTATTATTGAAAAAGTGATGTCAATCACTCTTTGTCAATTTGCCCTACTCAGAATTAATATTGCTTCCGGCCACTACAATACTTTCAAATGCTTTGTATTATATATCCATTATCTGTCAACACAAAATGTTGTCTGTAACACAAGGAAACTTATTCTATTCACATTTTCATCAAGAATAGCAAAGTAAAAGCTAACAGTACACGATGCCGAAATGTATGTACGTACACGATCTACAATCTTTGTACGAGTACCATCATCATCTTTGTGTTTTAATCTTTACTCATGGATCATGTTCGCTGGATCGCTTAAAACATACAAAGGCAACTCGTACCTTGTGCCTGTAAATGGGAAAAATTAGCCGATTAAAATGATACGACAACTTTGACTAGTTTAATAAAAGACGTCAGCCAAGCTTACCAGCATCATCAAAGCAGACGGTCAAGTCAGGTATGTGAACGACAATCCTAGCATTGTCAATTATTTCTTGTGCAGTGTGTAACGTATCAGCCTCAGCTGCCGCTCGGAGCGCATCCCAAATAACTAACAATATGTCATCAGACAAGATCTTTTTTTATAGTTTGTTTTAGCATATTTGGTCAAGAAAATTAGTAAAGAAGTTCACCTTGTCGGCCGCCATATAATGGAATGGCTTCCCAGAACTGCTCGCGTAATGCAATAAGCTCATCACGAGTTAAGACTTCGTGGTGGTTCCAAGGCCTTGGTCTTCTTATTCTGATGATCCTTTGTCCTACAATAACGACCGACCATAAATACAGTTTTAGAAAAACATGAATCGAAAGCGAATATATATCATATATGTTGTGGACTAAAAGAAATTAGTATCAAGAATTTGAAAACAATTTTCTTAAGAAGCTAAAACAACCGATTGTTTGGAATACTCTTCTGGAATGACAAAACAAAGATAATCTTGTGGATCCAAACAAGCCAACAACATACCTTTCGTGATGATGTTTATATATATATATGCCAAAATATCAGAATTGTTTGCAGTAGTACCCTTTACATTTCACTGATTTTAACTTAAACACATGAATCATGCAAAGAAATGAGGCTACCATTTGGTTTAATTAAGAATTTAAAGAATCCCCCAAAATAACCAAGAAACCATTAATGTATAAACCCCTAAAACCCCCCATGAAATTAAATTGAAGCTGAAACCCACCCAAATGCCAAAACCAGACCATTATCTCGAAGAACAGATAATCACATTAAACAAAACCCTTCCTCTGAACACTTAAGTAAAGTAAATTAAAACTAACCAGTCAATCGATTTTAATCTAACATGCAAGAATTGATCATAACACATAACACCCATCATTTCATATAAATCTCCAACAAAAGAATTTGATGAAATTAAAAGCCTAGTTAAAAGCTGGAATACTTACTGGGTTCGTCGGTGGTCTTTGATGATTTAACACAGCCCATTATGATTGATATATTGATCTTGTGCTAGTCGAATTGAATTGGGGTTTGATCGTTTATGAACGCAGAAGAGTTTCTGCTACAAATTCTTGAAAAGGAAGAAAACGGAATCTCTTTATGAAAATACGCAAATGTGAAGAGGGTGATGATTATTGATTTTGTGGGGTATTTATAAGGTTTATTTTTCCAGTGAATTGGCCGTTGGGTAAACGGTTTTGGTTACAACCAGCCAATTTAGATATGTATTTAAAATCATTTTATAGTAATTAAATAATGGTTAACATGGTAATTGGTTATGCCACAAAGTTTTCATCTTTATCAATTTATTCATCAATGAAATCATTTTTTAACACGATTTATACAATAAGGCTTGAACTTGTTAATAAAAAATGCAACTACGTTTTCTTCTTCTTTTTGACCAATTTATGCAATGAAATTATTTTAACCATGATTTATGCAGTAACGTGGATTATTTGTTCGTCTCCAGTTAAATAACGATAAAGACTTAACGAGGATTACCGTCAAATAATTTGAGAGCAAATGTGGGATTCAAGGTAATCTATTAATACAAATGATTAATTTTCATTATATGATTTTGATCATTGTTAACCTTGAACGATTAATATTGAATGCAAGGATTGAATCATTGTTTAATATAAAATGGTAAAATTTTTCAACGTAGATTGATAAATTTTATATTACACTGTTATTTTAGATTTCACATAGTTATCATCGAGGACTTGACATTGATCTTTAATCTACTCTTTGTAGTATTTTTAGTCATGAAAAAACTCGATATTTTAAAATAGGGACGTTAGGACAAGTTTTCAATCCGGCCGACTACTATCCATTGTCGAAATAAAACAAAGATTATGGCAAAGACGTGAATAGGCATCTATATAATTGTAATAAAACAATAAAAACAACTCATAATTTAGCAACACATCCTTTACTTTATTAAGGATTTGAAGGTGGATGTATATAATTGACATATCAAATAGATTGATATGATTATCCTCAATTACAACTGTATGTTAAAAAAAATGTATAGATTTGAATAATTGTTTAAATAGAAATAAACTTTTAAAAGAATATATTCATTTTGTACATGCTACTGTTCAAAGGATAAAAAACTAATAGAAACAAAACAGACTTTGCCCATAAAGGAAATTATCACACCTATGGTCCAATCAGTTGGGAGAGAATCAATAGATTCCGTTTTGGGAACGATGAACGCAACATACAATGTCCCATTAGAAGCACACACTATAATAATATGTAGGAATTCTTTAGTAGTGTATTCAATCAAACAGGTAATTTCCGCCTTGACTACGGATCCCATAGTCTTTCTTTGTTCTTATCCCCTATCGGGTATAATACTCCTGGCTCGCTCAAAACATACTAAAATAACACGTATATATGAAAAAAGTTGAGCCAAAACGACAATAGATTGTGTTCTTCAAACATGATAAGTTTCATTAAGACATTACTGTATTTATTTTGTTATAACATAAATGAACGAAGTCTATGTTCATTTAATTAAACAAACTTGACCCTCGAATGATTCGCGAACGTTCGGTCGTTTACGTCCCTAAAGATTCTTAAATCCTATAAATGCTTAATCTTAAATACCATATATATTGGTTAATGCATTCAGGAATTAGTAGTTAATGTTGTAAAAGATCTTGTCAGTTGAGTTCTTGTTAACAGGATCAAAAACATTGTTACTAGGTTGGGGTACTTGGGTTGATTTATTAACACATTTTAGAATCCATAAAACTGCCGATGATGGATTGAGAATTAGAACAAAAACCGACCCAAACCATCGACGCAAATGAATTTCGGGTCATTTAATACCCAAGAAACGATCACAAACTTTGCAATTTTTCAGCTTGCCGAACCGTAAAACCAACTCCAATTAGATTTCGTATATACCCATTACCCATCAGTACACGATCGATGTCTTATAACGCTAACATGATCAAGAAACTAAACCCTTATTCAGTTGGATTTTTCGTCAAGAATATCAAAGCAAAAACTAATAAAATGGGACTGTGCAATGTATGTATGAATGTTTTTGTCGTTGTTGTAATCAGCGCCTGTCGGGGATCAGATTCCTTGGCTCGCTCAACACATACAAAGGTAACTCGTATAGTGCACCTGCAGTTCGGTGGGAGGATAAAAAAAGGTGAGTGAGCCAAAAGAACACCGAACATCATGATAAGTTTCACGAAGACGCACACATGCTCTTTAATATACCTCTCTCGTCATAGCAGATGGTCAAGTTAGGATTCTGAACGATAATACCAGCACTATCAACTATCGCTTGTGCCAAGTGTAACTCAGCCTCAGCTGCGGCTCGAAGCGCATCCCAAATCTCTACAAATCAAAAAAAAAAAAAAAAATCTTTTATTTTACGCAAGTAAGTCGAGAAAAAATCTTTGGTAAAAAAAATCACCTCGTGAGCCGCCATAATGAGGAGCGGTATCCCAGAACTCCTCGCGCATCGAGTTAAGCTGCGCACGAGTTATTGGTTCGGTGTGATCCCAAGGCCTTGGCCTTCTTATTCGGACATTTCTACGACGCCCTGCAATAATGCCAATAAATAAAGTTCGAACAGTAAATCATCAAACAATTAACTTATTAACACAATCCACAGAAAGATATTAACATCATGAATTCATAACGAAGGTTATGTCCAAATAGGTAAGCAAATCTTGAAACGTACGATTCTTCCATAATATATGACAAAAAAACGAGATAATCTTGCGAATCAAAATCTATGAACAATGGCTCCTTACCTTCAAGTTGTATCATTAGTTCAACTTTCAACACACAAATCATCATCGGAAATTAGGTTCGACTACCATTTGGTATTAAGCGTATCAAGAACATACAGAAAAATTAATGCAAATCCCTACAATGCCGAAATCAAATAATCATTCAAATGCAAATAACAAAACCTAAATTGACTCTAATCACTTAGAGTTTACCAAGAAATTTACAACACCCACAATCAAAATTGCAAGAATCGGTTAAAACCCACATCAAGATTTCCGTCAGTTCACACAAATCTCGAATTCATGTAATTAGAAATCCAATAAAGCGTACTTACCGCCCTCGTTGTTGTTTGACGATTTAACACACCCCATTATGATTGATATTTCCCTGGAATTGAATTGAAAAGGGTTTGACTGTAGAAGAGTTTCTGCAACGAATTCTTGAGAAAGAATGATTTGACGAAGAAGACTGATGAATGAATAATTGGGGTTATGCATGTAGGTCTCTCTGTGTCTCTGAGGAAAAAGACGATGCAACTCTGCATTTGGTTGCACGAGTTGCTATTTTTTTATTTTATTCTTATTTTTAAAAAAATAATAAACATAAAAATAATTTCCACCTTTTTACTTTAATTATCTTGACTTCTATACCAATAATTTCCACAAGTTTTAATCGTAGGTGTTCTAAATGTGTTGGTAAACCATAAGTCCATAAGGTATTTGGGTGACACATTAGGTTTATGGCTTGCTATAAGTGGATAAATACATTAATTTCTTAGTGACACTTATCATGCATGTTTCTAGAATACAATCTTTTGTCGTTTTGACTTAACTCTTTTCATATATACAAGTTATTTTAGTATGTTTTGAGCGAGCCGGGATTATTATACCCGATACGGGATAAGAACAAAGAAAGACTATGGGATCCGTAGCCAAGGCGAAAATTACCTGTTTCATTGATTACACCACTACAGAATTCCTACATATTATTATAGTGTGTGCTTCTGATGGGACATTGTATGTTGCGTTCGGGAACGATGAGTCGCTCCCAAAACTGAATCTATTGATTCTCTTCCAATAGATTGGACCATAGGTGTGATGATTTCCTTTATGGGTGATGTCAGATTTGTTTCTATTAGTTTTTTATCCTTTGAACAGAAGCATGTATAAAATGAATATATTCTTTTAAAAGTCGATTTTTCTTGAAACAATTATTCAAATCTATACATTCTTTTTAACAGACAATTGTAACCGAGGATAATCACATCAATCTATTTGATATGTCAATTGTATATATCCACCTTCAAATCCTTAATAAAATAAAGGTTGCGTTGCTAAATTATGAGTTGTTTTTATTGTTTTATTACAATTATGTTAGTTTTGTTATAATCTTTGTTTTATTTCAACAATGGATAGTAGTCGGCTGGATTGGAAACTTGTCAAATGTCCCTATTTTAAAATATCGAGCTTTCTCCTGACTAAAAATACTACAAAGAGTAGATTAAAGATCAATGTCAAGTCCTCGATGATAACTATAGGAATTCGAAAATAACAATGTAATATAAAATTTATCAATCTACGTTGTAAAATTTTACCATTTTGTATTAAACACTGATTCAGTCCTTGCAGTAAATATTAATCGTTCAAGGTTAACAATGATCAAAATCATATAGTGAAAATTAATCATTTGTATTAATAGATTAATCTAGAATCCCACGTACATTTGCTCTCAAATTATTTGACGGTAATCCTCGTTAAGTGTTTATCGTTATTTAACCGGAGACGAACAAATAATCCTCGTTACTGCGAAAATCATGGTTAAAATAATTTCATTACATAAATTGGTATAAAGAAAAAAAAGAAAACGTAGTTGCATTTTGTGAAAACAAGTTCAAACCTCATTGTATAAATTGGGTTAAAAATGATTCATTAATGAATAAATTGATAAAGATGAAAACCTTGTGGCATAACCAATTACCATGTTAACCATTTTTTAATTACTATAAAATGATTTTAAATACATATCTAAATTGGCTGGTTGTAACCAAAACCGTTTACCCAACGGCCAATTCACTGGAAAAATAAACCTTATAAATACCCCACAAAATCAATAATCATCACCCTCTTCACATTTGCGTATTTTCATAAAGAGATTCCGTTTTCTTCCTTTTCAAGAATTTGTAGCAGAAACTCTTCTGCGTTCATAAACGATCAAACCCCAATTCAATTCGACTAGCACAAGATCAATATATCAATCATAATGGGCTGTGTTAAATCATCAAAGACCACCGACGAACCCAGTAAGTATTCCAGCTTTTAACTAGGCTTTTAATTTCATCAAATTCTTTTGTTGGAGATTTATATGAAATGATTTAAATCGATTGACTGGTTAGTTTTAATTTACTTTACTTAAGTGTTCAGAGGAAGGGTTTTGTTTAATGTGTTTAGCTGTTCTTCGAGATAATGGTCTGGTTTTTGCATTTGGGTGGGTTTAGCTTCAATTTCTTGGGGGGTTTTTTTGGGGTTTATACATTGGTTTCTTTAAATTGTTAATTAAACCAAATGGTAGCCTCATTTCTTTGCATGATTCATGTGTTTAAGTTAAAATCAGTGAGATGTAAAGGGTACTACTGCAAACAATTCTGATATTTTGGCATATATATATAAACATCATCACGAAAGGTATGTTGTTGGCTTGTTTGGATCCACAAGATTATCTTTGTTTTGTCATTCCAGAAGAGTATTCCAAACAATCGGTTGTTTTAGCTTCTTAAGAAAATTGTTTTCAAATTCTTGATACTAATTTCTTTTAGTCCACAACATATATTATATATATATATTCGCTTTCGATTCATGTTTTTCTAAAACTGTATTTATGCATGGTCGGTCGTTATTGAAGGACAAAGGATCATCAGAATAAGACGACCAAGGCCTTGGAGACACCACGAAGTCTTAACTCGTGATGAGCTTATTGCATTGCGCGAGCAGTTCTGGGAAGCCATTCCATTATATGGCGGCCGACAAGGTGAACTTTTTTACTAATTTTTTGACCAAATATGGTAAAACAAAACTATAAAAAAAAAAAGATCTTGTTTGATGACATATTGTTAGCTATTTGGGATGCACTCCGAGCGGCAGCTGAGTCTGATACGTTACACACCGCCCAAGAAATAATTGATAATGCTAGGATTGTCGTTCACGTGCCAGACTTGACCGTCTGCTTTGATGATATTGGTAAGCTTAGCTGACGTCTTTTATGAGACTACTCAAAGCTGTCGTATCATTTTAATTGGCTATTTTTTCCCATTTACAGGCACAAGGTACGAGTTGCCTTTGTATGTTTTAAGCGATCCAACGAACATGATCCATGAGTAAAGATTAAAACACGAAGATGATGATGGTACTCGTACAAAGATTGTAGATCGTGTACGTACATACATTTCGGCATCGTGTACTGTTAGCTTTTACTTTGCTATTCTTGATGAAAATGTGAATAGAATAAGTTTCCTTGTGTTACAGACAACATTTTGTGTTGATAGATAATGGATACATAATACAAAGCATTTGCAACTATTGTAGTGGAAGCAATAATTCTGAGTAGGGCAGATCGACAAAGACTGATTTACATCACTATTTCAATAATACAAAATATATATATATATATATATATATATATATATATATATATATATATATATATATATATATATATATATATATATATATATATATATATATATATATATATATATATACTCAAGAATGTCGATACAAAAGCTAACAACAAAAAAAAACACGATAACGAAATATGTATGCATGTACATTCACCATCTTTGTGCTAAAACTGCCACATCACCAATGTTGTTACATCCTACGACGAATGTGTTCCATAATATTTGGTCGGTGCATCGTGTCTGCAAGACGGGTCATATTTGATGGTTCGCTCGAAACATTCAAGGGTAACTCGTATATGTAACCTGTAATGGTCCCAAACGCATATTCTTAACAACCACTTGACATCAAATTCATGAATAAAGACGTTAATTATTATAGTTTAAAGTACCTTCTTCGTCGTAGCAGATTGTCATGTCAGCGTTCTCAAGTCGAATCCTATTATTGTTGACGATATCTTGTGCATAGGGCAAGTCGCTCTCGGCTGCTGTGTAAAGCATTACCAACAAAGAACAACGTGTTTGTACGAAATGGATCAAGAAAGAAAATGAATCACCTCCTCGGCCCCAAAACGTGTGAAGTTACGCATGTCTCGAAGCTCATCCAGAGATATCTCGCCTTCATAGCGCCACAGCCTCGACTTTCTGACTCTGTTTTGTCCATCTTCTACAATAATTTGAATCAAAACCACACACATTATAGAATCTGGATGATTCAAATGCCAACTCGAATTGGACCAATATTTTGGATCAAAACCTATACAATTTGTATGACAGAATACACTTTAGCAGAGACGTCTTTTAGGGTGCGCGATAGACACGACCACACAGAGCCTCCAATTTCGTAAGGTCTCACAGATATAATAAAGATCTAAGTTGATGCCAATAGAAATTTTTTTGCATTTGACGCATACGTGTTGTGCATATGTGCGTTAAAATAGAATTAATGTCAAATTTAATTTGATTCGTATTATTCATATTAATTTCTCACTAATTTTTTTTTTGTCGTTCACGACTTCCACTTTACCTATTCAACTTGAGTCTAAAAATTACCAATTTATTGTTTAAAAATTTAAGAGTCTATATTGTAATCACAAAAATTAAATGATAATTCTAGGATTGTCGTTCACGTGCCAGCTTTGATGATGCTGGTAAGCTTAGCTAACGTCTTTTATAAAACTAGTCAAAGCTCACTACAAGAAAAATAACATTTAGTGACAGACACATTTAATTAATGACACATAAAAAAACAGTCATTATATTATATTTTTAGTGGCAGTTGTAAACATGTGTGATTAAAATGTTATCTCTTATATCATATCTAATGATATGTGTTCTCAGATACGATCATATAAGAGGTTTAAGCCTACGCGATAATGTTAGTTTTGCTACCTTTGATCGTAACTACATCTCGTTTTACATTTATTATTTCGGTTTATTGATTTCATTTCAATGTCGGTGGATATCTATGCTCAAATGCTACAATTTTACAGTTTTGTATAGAGTTGGTTACTGATCCAATCAAATTTCTGTTAGTTATTGTATTACATATACATTTTAAGTATCAATTTATTATTTATGATGTTGTTTAGTATGACTATTTGGATTACTTATCGTCTAGATTGATGATTACTCTGTTCAGGTTCGCTCACTAACTAGTGACCTAAAGCATCTTTCTTAATTCGGAGCTATTCATTGTTTTCCTCTCAAGGTTGATTCAGCCATTTGATTCAACGGTCCATCCTCATTCTTTTCCATTTGCAACATTGTGATTCATAGGTGCTTAGTTGAAACTAATTATCCAGTCCACACATGGTTGGTTTTTTGTTCTTTGATTTGTTTGAAGCTTTAGACTCCTATCAAAGTTCCATTTAGAGAAACTTATTAAAAATTTATTATTGTGATCTTAACTTAGATTCTGATATTCAATCTTCCATCTATCTGATAAGGCTGTGACAAATCACACACCCACCCCCTTAAAAAAAATTATCCACTTGCTCCTGCTACTTAGGTTAAGTTAGGTTAACATTGTTGTTGATTACTTTTATTACTTGATTGCTATAAGTTTTGCTTCAGTACTATTCTGTTCACCTTCCTACATGCATTAGTTAAATTTTTTTATTTATATTTTGACAAATGTGGCATGATCAGCTAGAATTAGGTTCTTTTTAAAATTTGCTATACATGGAAAACTCCAAGCATCTAATTCCCATGAAGTGTTTTTAAGATTCTTTCTAGTAGTGAAATGTAAGTTATCCTTAAACATAATTCAATAGATATTCTAAAATGCTTTACAAATTAGTAATATTCAAAAAAGTCAGTAACCTAATAAGTGTTACAAATTACAAATTAGTAAAATGTTTTTATGGAAGTGTTGCTGACTTTTTTGAATATTACTAACCTAAGAAGTAATAATTTCATTAGAGTTCGTTTTTATACAACATAATAAGACCACCTATAAGCCCCATAAAGGAAATAAGTCACATTTTTATAATATACATAATTGTTGCAGTTAGTGGTTCTGCTCACACACATCTATGCTGATGTTTCTCATAACTGCCTCCTTCATCACTGTTGTGATCCAAAACAGGGTGTCTACATCTGTAAGGTATCATTTATACTTCAACAGGCATACAATTGGTTAACTAATGAAATTATTAGTAAGTGATGAAGTGATGGTGTGAGGAGTAAGAGGAAATTAGTGCTGGAAGATCTGCTGGTTTATAAGGCAACACATCAGTAACAAAGAAGGATGAGAACAGGAATTAGCTTTGGCAAAATCAGGTAAATTTACTAGATTATAAACTGAATTAAAATGTTTTTAATAGTCTTTTCTTATATTCAAACTGATGTTTTGCATATATCAAATTCTAGTCTTACACATTGGTAGCAAATGTTGTGCATTCATTTAAGTTTCTTATATATTTTCTTGCAAGATTAGATAAACAAGGATTGGTTTAAGCAGGTTAATTATCATTCATTATCAACTTAATATATAATTTATGGTTCTTTGAGAAATTGTTTGAACTTGAAATTTTATGTAGTCCATGGAAGTCTTTATAAGAGTAGCATATAGATGCGGTTGAGGTATCCGTTGATGCTACAAAGGTATGTATCTTGAGTTCTTTTACTTGATATCTTTATTCTATATCCATTATGACATCCTTAATTTCAAAGTTAATTTAATTTGATTGGTTTTTTATGGAGCTTATGAATATATAATCAAATTCAGCAACTGAGGTGTTTGCTTTGCCATTTGACTTCTCATTGTCCAAAATTGATGAAAAGATCCTCATAATAATGGAAATGTCTTTATATTTTTAAAGTCAAATACATGATCTTGTTGTCACAGTTCATGGCAATTGGAAAGTTTTTACAGATAGATTTGATAAAGTTTGCAGGAAAATTTTCTTTTTTATCCCAGGTGAAAGGGAAGAGATAAAAGAAATGGGTAAGTGGAAAGCTTGAAAGTTAAAAAGAGTTCATATGATCCAAGTCTGATCATCGACGAAATTATCGCATGCAAGAAGGTTTGTTGAGGCTAGCCGTAATTATTATAGAACGAATGTTCGATGTTACTTTGCGTGCTGCAATCACCGGTCTTAACATGCTAGTATTGTAGGTTTTCTTGTCATGTAATATTTAATTGCTAGATATAGTTAAATGAAAATGTCTATAAGTTATATTAGGCTGATGATGCATCTAGTGTTCGTAATCGTGCTTCTCATGGAATTCCAGGATCTACTGTTGCAAGTCGGTGTCCATAATCCAGGTAATCATGCATGTTTTTCCTCTTTTTAAATTTAGTGTTTATATCTTTTAAAAATAGTTTTTTAATGTTATAAATTTTCTTACAGGAAATAGTTGATGCATTTGAGAATCCTCAACCAATAATTGAAGATAGATTTGAGAATGAAGAATTCAGGAGAGATTTTAATATTTAGATCAAGATAGAGTGACATTAAAGTTTGAGATTGTTTATATTGGCATATTATGTTTTAGATTGTTCTTTTAATAACCTAAATTTTAGTGAATGTATGTTGTAAATCTTTTAAAAGCTATCGCAGTACTTTTTTGTAATTTGAAATGATTGCATTATCCTTTATTATCATTATCATTACGTGAATTTAATTGTTATATAATTAAAAAAATAAAAATATAGAAATAAAATACAATAAAATAAAATAATACAAAAATTTAAACTGTAAAAAAAAATCCTATTTAGTGACAGAAATATGTGTCACTAAAGGTAACTAGAAACCCTTGAAGCCCCTAAATTGGTAAATCAAGGTTAATAGTGACTGAAAATATAAGTGTCACAAAAACATTTGTATAATTACACATATATGACTGTCATAAAAGCAAGAAGCTTATACACCCACACTTAATATGTGTCATTACAATTTACAGGGCTATACTCACTCCACCTTTACCTATACTTTTATTATGTGTAGGTGAAAGTGGTCAATCCTTATAGTGACACTTATTTAAATTTTAGTGACAGTTTTCGTCTGTCACTAAAGAGAGTTTTTCTTGTAGTGAGCGTTGTTGTATCATTTTAATTGGCTAATTTTTACCATTTACAGGTACAAGGTACGAGTTGCCTTTGTATGTTTTAAGCGATACAACGAACATGATCCATGAATAAAGACTAAAACACGAAGATGATGATGGTACTCGTACAAAGATTGTAGATCGTGTACATACATTTTGTCATCGTGTACTGTCAGCTTTTACTTTGCTATTCTTGATGAAAATG